>VXBA01006016.1:1049770-1153231 GCA_013399895.1 Serilophus lunatus
CAGCCGGCGGGGGGAGCCGTGTTTGGTTGGCGCTCCGCGTGCTGAGGGTCCCACAGGAGCCATGCCCCGACCGACCCCGCTCCTCCATCAGCGGCAACAGCGCCCCGGGCTCGGGGCTCCTTCCGCGCCTTTTTCCCGGACACCGGCGGGGTCCGGGCCTGGGGGTGGCGGGTGGTGCCCTCAGGGGTCCCAGGTAGCCCAAGTACTCCGGGGGGGAAGGTCCCTGGCCCGGAGAGGGGGTTCCCTGCCCGGCGGGGCCAGGCCCGGCCCCTCAGGCCGTTCCCCCGTCGTGTTCGTGGGGCCTCACCGGAGGATTTCCCCCCCCCCCTTCGCCATTCGAAGGTACTTGATAAACACTCGAGCGCCGGGATGGGGCGATTACTGTGTTTGGACTGTGTTTGGACCGTGTTTGGAGCTTGATAAGGTCCCGAGGAGCCGCGTGGGAACCGTGCCCTGCGGCTGGGGTGGGGTTTGGGGTTGTGGGGAGCCCCCGTCCCCGCGGGGAGCTGTCCCGGAGCCCTCGGCCCCTGCCCGGGCTCCACATCGCGGGGCTGCCCGGGGCTGGACCTCGGGCGCTCGAGGCCGGTCCGGGAGAGCGAGTCGCCCAAGTCCTGGGTGTTCCAGCAGGCACCATGCTCCTGCCCCAGGGAAAAGCGCCTTTAACACTTGTTTCTGGCTTCCTCAGGGAGGAGGAGGAGGAGGAGGCGAGGTCCCGGTGGAGCCGCACGTGTGTGAGGCGGGCGCACATCCCATCCCTCGGCCGGCGGTGTGTGCGGGGATGGGCAGTGGGAAGGTCGGGCGGTTGCTGCTCGCTGGTGGCCGGGGGGTCACTCGCGTTTGCTCCACAACGAGGGGCCGTCGAAACGCTCCCAGAGTTGGCACCTACTCGCCCTGGTCGAAGGCGTAGTGGCCCCTGGCAGGGGTTTGCTGCCCGCTGAATGAGATGCTCAGGGAGCTGAGCGGGGGCTTGGGTTCCAAACGTGGTGTTGAGGTGCTTCAACCTAGGGTGGGTGTCCTGGCTGAGGACCCTCGAATGTGTCACAAAAGGGTGAGCGATGCTGGAGGGTTTGGAAAGCTGACCTGAGGGAAAGGGATGAGTGTGAACAGGAGATCAGAAGGAATTTGTGGGTCATTTGTACCTGCAGCTGGAGGGGTGGGATTTGTGTCTCTCCCTGAGACAGCAAATGGCCTGAGTGCTGCAGAGCCCTTTCTGCGGGCTCACACCCTGCCCTTTGAGAATGGGCCCTTTGCACCAAGGTGTTCTCTGGCTTTAAGTTCCTTCTGAGAAAAAAGATAGGTTTTCTTAGTTGCATCACAAGGAACCAGATCTAATGGTCCTGTTTGTGTGCCTTTCTGTGAGCCTTAAGCCTTTTTGTGGTGCACAGGCATCCCATTTTCATGCTAAGTGAGGTAATTTAGTGCTGGCTGATTCTCCTGGATGTCTTTGCTCTGAGGTTTCCTTGGCTGTGTCTGGAAGAAAAGAAGTAGAGCTGAGAAATGGGCCAGGAGAGGGAACAGCTGGGGTGTGTGTTGGGTGTGGAGAAACTCCCCGAGCTCCTTCCTGTTCAGTGCCTTTGTAGAAAGGGACTTCTTCAGTCTTAAATGAATTACTGGGGTGAGGGATCTCTTAATTACGGCTAGGTTTTGCTCGTGTATGGCAAACTTCCCTGCCCAAAAGTCCTGGCCTCTCAGGAAGGTGTGAAAAATCGTTCCCTTCCAAGAGGTGTTCCCTGGAAAAGGTGTGAATGGTCACCATGTGCTTTCTCTTGGCTCCTACTTCGCACAATTGGCCTGATTTATCTGGCAGCCAAGGTGGAAAATACCTGCTGACTTTCATGCTGTCATTTTATATCTCCTATATGAGGAGTTGAAAAGCTGCACGTAGGCTCGAGGAGGGAGGTGAGGTGCATCTCATTAAGCCCTGTAGTGCAAATCTATTGTTGAGCTTTTATGGCTTTTCCTATTTCCTTCTCTGGAATAAGCCTATAACAGTGACTCTTCAGTTAGCCTATGACTCACTTTTTCAAACGTGCCCTCAAAGCCACTGCAGGGTGGTTGCAATTGTACTGTAGCCAAAGACAACCCATGTAGAGCTGTAGTTGTTGAAGCTACAATCACCTGCGTGCTGCTGAATCCTCAGTGTGACCTCCTCTCCCACCTCCATCTCTGCTTCCTCATCCCTGGTTTGAGGGCTGGAAGTCAGTGATAAGGTGTTGATGGCTGGGAGCAAAACTCGACTCTTGCTCTCGGGAAAGAGATAGTTCTGTTTTGAAGGTGATGACTGTGACTTTTTTGGGGTTTGCAGCCCCTGTCTCTGCCAAGACGCCCCGAGCTGTCCCTGGCTGGCAGGTCGGGTGTCTAACGAAAGAATGCCAATGCTATTCTGTACCACATTTTTCTCATTCTGAGGATTTGCTGGCGGGCACAGGGTGTTCTAGGAGCGTTCCTGGGCGCTGCTGGTGTGGGGAGGATCAACTCTGTGTCCTGGCAGAGCACAGCCTGTGCTCAGGGTGGGACTGTGAAACTCTGTATGAGGGCTGAGCACCCCCTGTCTGCTCCTGCTGTGGGAATCCCTTTCCCTTGGGATGAGGACACACTTGGGGAAGGGCCTCTGGGGCTGAAACCAGTGTGAGCCCAGAGGACACACAAGAGTTGCTGCATGTAATGTTCTTGTAACTGGCCTCCAGGCCTTTCTGGGTCTGGCTGCAGGGTTTTGAGTCAGAGAGCTCTGGGAGAGCCATGGCCACAGTCAGACTCTGGTATTAAAATAAGCCAGGCTTTGGGCTTGTTGGTAGCTTGCTTAAGCTTGGCTTCATGCTGTCTTGTACCAATAAGATGCTTGGTCCCTGCTCAGACAGGCTGAACCCAACTGCTGCTCATAACCAGGCACAGCATCCTGGGATGAGAGCTCCTCTGGTGGGCAGAAAGAGCTCCTCATCTCTCTCTGGTTGACTGTTTTACCCCAAAGCTGCCGACAGACCATCCCAACACCCTTCTCTGCAGGGCAGCCCACAGCCTTTCACAGCCACTCTAGGAGCATTTTGGAGGTCAGAAGGTTGTGTTTGCTGCGGTGAGTGGCCAGGGCAGGTCCTGCCCGGCGGGGGGAGCAGCACGAGCTGTGTCTCTGCAGGCCGGGGCTCGTGCTGGCGCTGGAGCCGGAGGAGGGCAGCTGCCAACACCGTGCCCCGTGGCGTCTGTCTGTCTGTCTGTGCCGGCGTTGGCTCACCAGGCTGGCAGAGCAGGGCACGTCCAGGGGCGCACCGGCCCTCCCTGGTGGGCAGAGGCACCGAGTGGGCCCGGCTGCTTCTGGCCAAAACCTTGAACTTGCCCGTGCGGGCTGCCGGCCTCAAGCGAGCCCAGCCCGTGCTGCTGACCTCACCTCACCTCGGCCCGGCAGCCGAGGCTGAGGCTGAGCGGGGCCTCAATCAACCATTGTCCCGGTGCAGAGCCCTTGGAAGCACCAGGGAGTCACGTAGGCTGTGTGCTGCCAGGGTCAGCCCCGGCTGAGGGTGATCGCTGGAATTACGGCTCAACGCTAATGCTCTAAACCTGCTTAAAACTGGGGAAAGTGGTGTCTCATTAGCGCCCAACAGTCTTGATTTCATCTTGATTCTGGCCACAAAAAGGCCACATTTGAAGCTGGAGAGTGTTGTTGGCTGTGAACACCTTCATTTCCTCAGTATGAGAGCTCGGTTTAGTTTCAGGGACAGAAGGGATGCTGGGGGTCTGCCAGGTCCCCGTGTTGGACAAATGTCCCATGGGATGTTTATGATCCTGGAAAGGCCTGTTGTGGTCAGCTGGGCTTGGGAGGTTGTGCTGGGAGGGGTAGGGGTGTGTATGTCAGGCTCTCCTTTGGCTCCTGCTTTGGGATGGGGATGGTGGGAACGGGCTCCCAGGGAATAACATTCCTCTCTTTATTGGGGCTTGAGGGAGGAGCCCCCTCAGAGTGGGATCTGTGCTGCAGATGAGGGGCAGCTTTGTGCCCATTTGGTCTGGCTTGGGTGTTTCAGTGCCAGCATTCACAGGCCAAAGGCCGGGTCCAGGTGACAATGGCATAAAGAGCCCAAATGGCTGTTTTATAGGTGGGACATTCCTGGATGCCTTTTTGCTGTGGAGATCCCACTCCAGACATTGCTGCATCCCTCTCTGGAGCTGGGGAGGTGCAGGAGAAGCAGAAGACAGGCATGAGCCGCTGTGGATTTCACACCTGCCCAAGTATGCTGGGTGAGGCTCTGCCAGCAGCAGCACAAGCCTGTGTGGACACTGGTGGTGATGATGGGCTATGGGAGCAGGATCCAGGACTCTCTGCCTGTCTTGGTCCATGGCAGCAGGAGCTGAAGCTCCCAGCCTGCCCTGATCCAGCTCCCAGGCACTCTGAGCATGGGAAAGGCTTTGTGAGCTCACACAGCAGCAGATGCTGGGAGTAGGGAAGCCTTGAGCTGGAGGGATGTGTGAGCAGAGGCAGAGGTGTGTTGTGCCCAGGCACAGTCCCTGTGTGTGTGAAGGATGTCCCTCTTCCTCTGACCCCAGAAAGGAGTGGTGTGAGGCCACTTTCATAAAGGCTTTGCCCCAGAAATACTTTGCAGCATTTGCAGTGCTTTATAAATGTGAGCCTCTGTCTTTCTGTGCTGGAGTCCTGCCAATCTGGGCTTTGAAAAGCGCAGCAATTTGCTGTATTATGTAACTAAAAGTCTTGAAATCATGCTGTCCCAGGCCCCTTTGGAGAAGGGATAACAGTGCTTGTGTGTGGGACCGGGGAGATGGGAGGGCTTTAGTCTCCTGTGGGATCTGTTTGGAGGTGATACCATTCTCATTGCCTCTATTTCTGCTCTCGCTGTGCAGAGGAGGGTGGCTGTAGGCTACCCATTCCTGTGGATTAGTCAGGACTCTTACAGGCAGCAGATGTGATACTCACAGTCATTACTTGGTCTCATCAGTCTTAATTACTGCAAATATGGTTATTTTATTTCCTAATAGGGCAAACTGTAGCTGGCTGCCTGGCAGCTGTGAATTTGATTTCCAAACACGTCTTACACGTTGCAGCTCTTCCAAAACGGAGCTGGAAATGTCATAACTATGATCTGAAGTTTTTTTTTCCTTTTTGCAAAGGGGAGGAATCTTTCCAATTAGGCTGCCTGCCTTACATGTGCTTTTGTGTGGGGGCAAGGAGGAAATCAGCAAGAAGACTTAATGCAATTGAGAATGAGCTCTCTAAAACTGGTCTTTCTTAATAAGGATTTTCAATGAGTCAGGGAAAAGTGTTGTAGCATGCAGAACTCCTCATGTAAACCCTCTGGCGTCAGGCTTTGGGAATCTTGCTTCATGGTCTCAAAACCTTGTTCAGCTTAGGGTTTTTCATTGTGCCTTAGCAATGCAAGAGAGGTCATGTCTAACCTGCCAGAGGCCTTTTATTTTCCATAGAGATGCCACCTCAGCACCCACAGGAGGAGGAATGCTGCTTGTAGGGAGAGAACAAATAGGTGAACCAAGCCACAGTCATTTCAGAGCAGCTGAGCTCCTTGGGAGCAATAGAAGAATTAAAGTAGTGTATGTGTCTCAGGAGCAAAAGGGAAAAATCCCCAACACCTCATCAGCCTTTGCCTTGGATGGCTTTTATTGCCTGTAGTTTTAATTAGTGCTCACAAATAGATTGTATTCCTTGCCGGGAGTTTTTATAGCCAACACCTGGTAGTTTCAGCTTTTAAAAAATGTTTCAGATAGATCAGTGTGGTTGGAGGAGACTTTAAGGTTCACTAAGGGCTGTGAAAGCTCAGTGTGACTCAAAGCAAGAGGTGCTGGAAACTCCAGTGTGCAGCTTGTGTGGGAAGGGGATGTTCAGCAATTCCCAGTGGGCTGCTCTGTGTCTTGAGAGGCCAGAGTGTGTCGGGAGCCTCTGTGAAGCCTGGCACTTTCCTCCCTGGATGCTGGTGCCAGGTGGGTGCCCACAGGTGTGTGTTTCCTGCAGCCAGACCCTGTCAGTGTGGGCTCATCCCTGTGTCAAACTATCCCTGCATGTCCCGGGGAGGAAATCAGAGGAAACGGGCCCTGTCTCCTGAACGCGGCTCAGCCGCGGACGTGCCAGGGGCAGCGTCTTGTCAATGATCCCTTTGTTGGGGCGGCGGGTGGCTCGGAGCTGCTCGTGATGGTCATGTGTCCCACTGGCCAGGATGCAGGAAAATACCCTGCCAGTGAAAAATCGGTGTCTGGGTCGGGCTAAACCAGCCTTAGCAGCTTAGGGAGCCCGGCCTCCCGTGCTTTGCTTCCTCTGGCCCCGCGTGGGTCTGGGGCATCACCTGAGCTCAGCCAGGTGTCAGGTGGCTGTGGCAAACCCGGGGCTGTATCAGGTAACTGCTGCTGGTGCCTCTGGTGCCAGGTGGGAGTGGGGTCTCCCCCTGGCTCTAGGCCACTGACTGCGCTTTGGCCGGGACACCTTGGCCCTGGCCATGGGTGTGGAAGTGGCACGGGGGAGTGAAAAGGCCACGGTATTGTGGTGTGTGCAGAGGGGATGTGCCAGGTAGGTGCTGGCATGTCAACAGTTGTGGGTGAGATGGTAATTGCCTCGAGCTGGGGCGGATCCACGCTATAAATAGGAGGCTGCACCTCTCTGAGCCAGCACCACTCTGCTGTGAAGCTGTTGCTGTGCCTGGTGACCTCAGGAGCTCTGGGAAAAGGCTCTCCTGTTTGAAGATGGCTTTTTCCTCGAGTACCAAGCTGAACTGCAGGCAGAGGGTTGGGCCCTGGTGAAGGAGCCCAATGTCCCATCCCTGGCTGATGGTGCTTAATATAGGCAGGGGATCTCTGGCTGTGAGACTGGGGAGGGCAGTAATGCATCAGGAACTATCTTCTAAAATCCCTGGGGACACACAGAGGTCCGGGACTGGTAGCAATTCCTGTTGCTTTTTGCATGTTGTGGCCCATGTTTGTGAGCAGCTGCCCTGGTTGTGGCTCCTCCCTGGGATGCCTCGTGCTGCTCTGGGCTGCCAGGAGCAGCCTTGGTTTGGAGGAACCCTCGCTCTGGGGTGTGATCCAGCTGTGCAGCAGCTGCAGCGTGGGCCCATTTATGAGCAGCCTGACCCTGCTGGCCTCTGGATTGCTCCCAATCAGCCTCTCCCTGCTCAACCTCTCCGAGGGAATTCCACACTTCAGCAAGCCTGTGTGACATTTCCCCATTTATTTTGTTTTCTAGTCCCTTCTGGTTTCCAACTTTTTAGGTGAATTGTGTTTTACACTTGTGGTGGGTTTCACAAAGCACCAAGCATTTTCAGCTGGGGAGAGGGGTTTGGATGTAGCTGGGTCAAGAGGTGCCCTGCCAGGGCTAAGTCCCCTGGGAACCAAGCTTTGCTGGGGCTGCGCTATGTGGATCCACCTCTCCCTTCCCTGGCAGCCTGCAGGAACTTTCCTGATCACTACTCAGGCTAAGTTTAGCTGCAGGCCCTGACCTTTAGGGGTGATGGGTGTGTTGTGACAACCAGCTGCTCTTTAGCAGAAATAGGGGTATCCTGGCTCTTGTCTGGAGACTTATTTCCCTCATAGTGTCCTCATTTGATAACCTGGTTGTGCTGCTCCTGCCCCAGGTGGCCTGGAGCTTGCTGGGCTTGTGCTCTTGGAGATGCTGTGAGGGCTCTGCCCACCAGATGAGCCCCGGCTGCTGCTGTCACAGATACTGCCTGGCCTTTCCAGTGTAGGTCAGGGCGTCATATCTTAAATTTGTCTCTCTACAAATGCATTCTGAGCAGGGCTCCTAAAGGCCAGCTGCAATCTGAGCATTTGTTTTGGGGTGGTGATCCTCAAGTTGCTCTCACCCCCTGCTTTCCTGGAGGTGATGGAGGCACTGGTGCTGTGTTTCCCTTACCAGCAGGGCAACCAAGCTGGGCACCAAGAGCAGGGATGCATCTGTCTGCTTTCAACTGAGGCGATGCTTTGTCCTTTGCAGATCTTTGAAGCCCAACTGAGTCATCACCAACTTGGTTCAAGATGCCACCGGCCATCGGAGGCCCCGTAGGATACACCCCTCCTGAAGGAGGGTGGGGATGGGCTGTGGTCATCGGAGCCTTCATCTCCATTGGGTTTTCCTATGCCTTCCCCAAATCCATCACCGTATTCTTCAAAGAGATTGAGGTCATCTTCAATGCATCCAGCAGCAAAGTCTCTTGGATCTCCTCCATCATGCTGGCTGTTATGTATGCAGGAGGTAAGTGGGCTGGATGCTCCTGTGGCACAGCACAAGATGCTGCTCTGCTGCTTGGGCTGGTGATTCCCACCTGGGTGTAGTGACAGCAACTAAAACTTTTAGCAAAGTTACAATTCTCCACTTATGCCAGAGCAAAACCTTCCTTAATGAGTTTTCTTGAAGGAGGTTGCTCAAAAAGTTCGATTTAATTCCCAGAATGCGAAAACCAGGTTAATCTGTTCTCTTCTGCAAAGCTGTAAGTAAAATCTTTCCGGGGAATTACAACTTGTGTAATTCTGCCCTTGTCCTTGTTCCAGTGGGTTATGGATGCTCCCAGGAGCCTCCTGAAGGCCAAGGAGCTGCTGTGCCATGTGTGGGAGCTCTGCTCCCAGGAGCACTTTCTTTTAGATAAGACACTGATATTTTTTATATTCTTTTAATTTGGTGTGTAGTGGGTCTGTCTAGGGATTTGTCTCCAATTTTGGGTCAGCTCAGCTGTGCTTGGAGTCCACTGGAGCCTCATGCTGCCTGTTCCTCCTTGCTGGTGCTGAGCAGTGCCATGGGCAGCTTGTGCTGTTAAGAGGATGGCCATGTGCACTGAAGTACAGAGACATGATCAGAATAAGCCAAACCCACTTAAACTAAAGCAGCTCCCTTCCCCTGTCCTTCAGCAACCGCCTTTTGAAGGCTTTTAGTCCCCCAGCCATGTGTTTTATGCTCGTCTTTAATGGGTGAGGAGCAGGCAGAGCACTCCTGCTCTCAAGACCCCGGGGTCTTGTACCCGCCTGCAAACACGACCTTGTGCTGGGCTGAAAGAAACTCTGACTGGGAGCCTGCTGTTGTGGCCACTTGAGAGGCAAATGGGAGCTTGTCCTGCTGCCATGCCCAGCTGGCGAGGTGCCCGAGGCCTCGCTGTGTTGATGCACCCGAAGGAGCTGACGTCAGCTCCCGCCTGAGCACGAGGCTTTTCCTTTGGGGGGAACAGGCTCTGCTTTGTCCTCGCTCAGCCAGCGAAGCGACCAGCACATTTCCCTGCTCCCATGTTATAACAAGCTTGTAAACCGTGTAACTGCCTTAATGAGCCCCAATCTGGGCCATTCCTCCTCTCCTAATAGCTCAGAGCTGGTTCCTCTGGGTGCCCTGAGGGCAGTGCTGGCTGGAGCTGCCTGGCAGCAGGGGTGAGAGCTCCCTCCATCAATCCTTGGAGTTGTGCTTGGCCCCCTGTCCCTCTCTGTCTGTGCTGGCACTGTCTCTCTTGCTCCCACTGATCTGTTGCCATTAAATTCCAAGAACTGCTGATCTTTAACCACCTGCCCATAAGCTGATGCCAGAGATGCTGAAAGTACCCCAGACTTGCCCAGGTGCATTTTTTCCACCCAGAGGGTGGTCAGGCACTGAACAATCTCCCCAGGGCAGTGATCACAGAACCAAGGCTGCCAGAGCTCAAGGAACCTTTAGCCAATGCTCTCAGGCACATGGTGGGATTGTTGGGGTTGTCCTGTGCAGGGCCAGGGGTTGGACTTCAGTGGTCTTTGTTTATCCTTTCCAACTCCGGATTTGTTATGATTCATTCCCCAGCTGCTGGAACACAGGAACATGCTGTTGCCCTACTTGTTCCTGCCTGAACTCAGACCCTTTACAGGGTCTGGATTGCACTGGAGCAGTAGGGCACCTGGCACTGCCTAGCTGGGTGGTTTCCTGCTGGCTGCCCTTGGAGCCTGAGTTTCCTGGCTGGACTTCCCAGAGGAAAGGGCACGGGTGCCTTTAAACTCTGTCCAGAGGCATCACATTTGCCGAGTTCAAGGTCCAGGTTTTGCAAAGTGCTGAGCACTTTGTGGGGAAGCCTGTGGGACTTGGGGTGCTCTGTGGCGCCTCCTGCGTGCTCCTGCTCCCTCTGACAGGACCAGGTCCAAGGCCTATTCCTGTGGCATCGTATTGGAGCTGCTGCTACCACAGATGGATGCAGAGAGTAGGATGCTGTGGGGCTAGGAGCACCCTCTGTGGCTCCAAGGTTTCTGTAATCTTCTCCAGGCTTTGTTTAAACTGGGCAAAAAGGTCAAGTAGCATCTAAGGATCCATGAATAACAAGTTGACAACCTCGCTGTCCGTTAATGGCAAACGAGGTCTGTTAATATTCAATAGATGTCCATTCAGTGTTTTTAAATACATTTTAGTGTCTGTAGAGCATGCTTGGCAGTATCTAATCACTGTTTGCTTTGGATTAAAGATCCTGATAGTGAAGCACTTCAAAGGGCAATTGGATCCTGCTTTAGGAGTAGCAGTGAAAACAGAAGCACCCCTTCTCTGGGGGTGGTGCTGCTCCTCCTGGAAGCCCTGGGAGCTTCACTTGTGCTCAAAGAAGGTGTTTCCTCACAGCTTTGTCTGGTCTTGATAAGAAACCTCTGGCTGGAAAGGGTGCTTGCTGTGCAGTTGTTTTGCAGACAGGAGACCCCAGCCCATGGTGGGTGGGTGGGTAGCTCCAGGAAGAGCAGGGCACACAGCATGGGGCAGGTGGCCCCACCCTGTCCCTGGGGGCAGCTGGTACCCAGGCAGCTTCCTCAAAGGAGTCAAAGCTTCCTGTGTTCTAATGAGTTCTCAGTCTTGTGGTAGGGTTAGATTGTATATTAGAAAGAAATTGTTCCCTGTGAGGGTGGGGAGGCCCTGGCACAGGTTGCTCAGAGAAGCCGTGGCTGCCTCATCCCTGGAAGGCCAGCTTGGAGCAACCTGGGATAGTGGAAGGTGTTGCTGCCCATGGCAGGGGTTGGAACAAGAACTTTAAGGTCCCTTCCAACCCAAACTGTTCTGGGATTCCCTTATCTCCAGCTGTCTCTGCACCTCCTGCCTTTTCCCTTTATCCCAGTTTCCTCACTGGTTGAAGTGTCGCTGTGTGAAAGCTGGAAGTCTCTGGCAGCCAAGCTCCTGTGTGTCCTGTGTTTCATACAAAGATAACTGATCTTGGGTCCATCTCCTTTGTTCCCCAGGTCCCATCAGCAGCATCCTGGTGAACAAGTACGGCAGCCGGCCCATCATGATCGCGGGCGGGTGCCTCTCGGGCTGTGGGCTGATTGCTGCCTCCTTCTGCAACACAGTGGAGGAGCTCTACTTCTGTGTTGGAGTCATAGGGGGTAAGTGGTGGCTCTGCCCCAGCAGGTCAGCGAGAGGAGCAACTTAACCCCAGGAATTATTAGGGAATATCTATGAAGTTGCATAAATTCCAGTTGCTGTCACTGCCTGTGTGCAGCACTGGGTGTCACTCCCTAACTGGCAACAGGGACTGCTGCTGCTATCCAGTTGGAAAGCTAGTGTCAGGAGTTGGAACAGATTGTCCTGGAAGTGTTCAAAAAGTGTGTAGCTATGGCACTTGGGTTGATGGTGGATCTGGCAATGCTGAGTTAATGGTTGGACTCGATCTTAAAAGTCTTTTCCAACCCTAATGGTTCCATGATTTTAAGTTAGAAAATGAGCTGTGAAACCCCCAGAACTGAAACCCTGCTTGTCCCACCAACCCTTCTGTGACTCAGTGTCCAAGTCCTGAGCCACTCATCTGTCTTGCAGGCCTTGGACTCGCCTTCAACTTGAACCCAGCCTTAACCATGATCGGCAAGTACTTCTTCAAGAGGCGTCCACTGGCCAACGGGCTGGCGATGGCAGGAAGCCCTGTCTTCCTCTCCACCCTGGCTCCTGTCAACCAGATGTTCTTTGGCATATTTGGCTGGCGTGGCAGCTTCCTCATCCTTGGTGGCCTGCTGCTGAACTGCTGTGTGGCTGGATCCCTGATGCGGCCCATAGGTCCCAAGCCAGATCAGGGGAAGAAAGAGGCCAATAAGGAAGTGCAGCAGGAGGCTGGGAAGGCAGGGAAAAAGGATGATGGTGACACTAGCACAGACCTCATCGATGGGAAGGCCAAGAAAGAGAAGAGCACGTTGTTCCAGACAATCAACAAGTTCTTGGACCTGTCTCTGTTCACACACAGGGGCTTCCTGCTCTACCTGTCAGGCAATGTGATCATGTTCTTTGGGCTGTTTACTCCATTGGTCTTCCTCAGCAATTATGCAAAGAGCAAGAAGATTGCTAATGAATCTGCAGCCTTCCTGCTCTCCATCCTGGCCTTTGTGGACATGGTGGCCAGACCTTCCATGGGACTGGTGGCAAACACCAAGTGGATCAGACCTCGCATCCAGTATTTCTTTGCCATCTCTGTGATTTACAATGGGGTTTGCCACCTCTTGGTCCCCATGTCCACCACCTATGCTGGCTTCTGCATTTATGCTGGATTCTTTGGCTTTGCCTTTGGCTGGCTGAGCTCCGTCCTGTTTGAGACCTTGATGGACCTGGTGGGAGCGCAGCGGTTCTCCAGCGCCGTCGGCCTGGTGACCATCGTGGAGTGCTGCCCTGTGCTTCTGGGACCCCCTCTGCTAGGTAGGGTGTGCTGTGCCTGGGGAACTCACATGAGGACATGGTTTAATGGTGAACACGGTGGTGGTGCTGGGTTGATGGTCGAACTTGATAATCTTCAAGGTATTTTCCAACCTTAATGATTCCATGACTGGCTGTCCCACCTGGCCTTGCTGAGCAGTGGTGGGTCCCCCTGAGCCATGGGCAGCCCTTGACACTGAGTCAAAGGTGAGGATACCACCCCAGTATCTGAGGGATGGCTGAGGAAGTGGGGGCTGAGTCCCTGCTGTGGGGTGGGGGAGAGGGGTGTAAAGGAATGTGTGACATGTCCTTTCCTGAAGGTGATGGGTTTGAGCTGCTCTTGGAGATGTACCCCCAAAGCCACGCCCTCACTAAGCTGTCCCCTCTCTGTCCTTCAGGGAAGCTCAATGACGTGTATGGTGACTACAAGTACACGTACTGGGCCTGCGGGATCATCCTCATCGTCGCTGGGATCTACCTCTTCATCGGGATGGGCATCAACTACCGCCTGGTGGCAAGGGAGCAGAAGGCGGAGGAGAAAGCCAAGAACGAAGGGAAGGAGGAGGAGACCAACGTTGACGAGGCCGACAAGAAGAAAGAGGCAAAAAACGACGTGGCCCCCTCGCCTCAGAAGAACACTGAGGATGCTGTCAAAGAGGAGGAGAGCCGCATGTGAGGGACTGGTCTCAATCCCGGAGTGTCGGGGAAGCGCTGCTGCCCTGGCGGGGTGGCCGGGGCAGAGCTCTGCTGGCGCTGGGCGGCCGTGAGAAGTGTTTAAACCAGGTGTTCATTTTTAAACGGGCTCTGAATTGTCTTTCCATCTGTGTTCAACAAAGGTAACAGGCCTACACATGCAGTATCCTCATGTGTTGGGGGGCTTTTATAGTCTGGCTTTTTAACAGTAACATGAATGTACTAATACGTGCCTTACAGTCTCCATATCTAGTCAATTCTGGATGAGCCTTAACTCTAAACCGTGCTTTAGCTCTGTATTCTGCTTGAGGGTGGGGCGGGGTGGGGTGTTGTATGTGTGTGTTTTGGGGGAGTTCTGATGTTAAAAAGCCATAAAAAAGCAGGATACTGGATTTGTTGAAGCACAGTGGGCTTCAGGGCCAGCCCTGGATGAATACTGCTTCACACGCTTCTTACCGCAGGCCCTCTGCAGGGGGGAGAGCCAGGCACAGGGCAAGGTGCTCCTCGACCCCCGTGCCTGGTGCCTCCTGGCTCTGTAGGTGGTCTTTAGGTATGTTTTGAAAACACTTTAGCTACTGTAGTTCTTTAAAAATCTCTGTTTTTGTAGCTGTTTTCTCATGGGATATCCAGGTTCAAGAAGGATGGCTGTGGTTCTTGCTGGGCAGCGTTTCCCGTTCCAGGGCTGTGGCAGCCCCAGTGTGCCCAAACCCTCCTTGGATGGGACTGGGGTCTCCTCTGCCTCTCCACTCTGCCCTGATGGTGCCTCTTTTCAGCCCAACGCTGGGTGATGTGGAATGGAGGGCTCAAGTTGGGGTGCTGGCATTAGGCTGTGCTGCCCCGGCCCCCCCATAGAGTGGGTTTCCACCACAGCATCCCACCCAGACAAGTGTTTTGGGTGCCTGACCCTGGGCAGAGTGGTGGGGCACATGGAGATGGTACATCCCTGAGATTTTCTGCTTTTGCTCTTTTACTTGTTAGAGAAACCTCTTTTACTTGCTTCTGTTCAACTGAGATCTTCAGGTGTTGGATGCCGAACCTCTCACATCTAGGACACGTAAGGGGGAGGAAAGAATTTGTATGTATTTATTTTTTATTTTTTAGTGTTGGAAAATATCTCAATGTACGTGGAGCAGGTTAATGGCTCTCAAGTTCTAGTACATGTTGATCAGAATTCATGTTAAGAGGCTGAGTTTTTTCAAATAAACCTGTTTTTTTTTTTTTTTTACAATTTACCCACCAAATGTTGGACTTCTTTCTTAGAAGCTTTCTTAGAAGCATACTTCTATATGCCAGGTGGTGTAGATTTAGGGTCAGTTTTGTGGGTGAGGTGAGTGGGGCTATGGCAGGGCCTGGGTCTCCACTTGTTGCTTTAGCACCCTGTGGAAGCTAGACCCATCCCGAGAGGGTGAGATGCCCCTTTCCTACCTTTTCAGCTGCAAAAGGAGGCTTTGTTTGGGGTGGAATGGCTGCACTTTGGTTTTAGAAATGTATGAAAAGCACTGAAAACTCCCTTGATTGTGAGGGGGATGGACACACACTTACAAGTTGGTTTGAATGATGGACAGATGCTCTTGTTGTCTCTGTCCAGCTGTCTCCCTTCGAGCTCAGTGGAACCACAACCAAATGAGGGCTTAGATGAAGGTGGTGTTGAGGGAGCTGTCCTGGGGTCCCTGGCAGAGTCAGGCCCTGCCCTGCAGCTGCTTTCCTTGTGCTCCCTTGGCTGTGAGGCCACTTAGGGCCTTGTTTTGGTCTAAATCTCACAGAAAGCAGGCTGGGTTAGAGTTTTTTCTTGCTGTAGAATAACTATAAGGCCAAGGGAGTATTTTGTAAAAGAAGATGTACAGTGCTGAGTGTAAAGCCAAGTAATTGTATTTCCAGAGCTGGTGTGCTTGCTGGACAGCAGGGACAGGCTCATGTCACAATAACCACTCCTGAGGAGCTGGCCCTGTTATCCTAGTTATTGTGGGTACAGACAAGTGTATGAGGTGGTCTCCCAGTCACACAGGGTCACTCAGGTAGGGGCTGCAGGAGGGGCTTGGACCAGGTAGCCTGGACTCCTGCCAGGCGTGTGGCCAGTGGCACCGGGCACCGAGCTCTGGTGATGCCTGTGGAGAGGAGCATCTGACCTTGGCAGCAAGGGATGTGCTCAGCCCTGCTCTGCTGGTCCCCACCTCTCTGGGGCAGGGCGGTGGTACCACTGCAGCTGCCATGGGTGTTACTGTAGCCAGCACTGCTGGGAGAGGCTCACACAGCCAGGGCAGAGAGCCAACCCGGCTTCTAAGGAAAAAAAGTGTTTAAATGATTTCCTGCTGCTTGGACTGTGGCTGGCCTGGAACCCTTCAGTAGTAAATCCTTATTGTTTTCTAAGGGTGGCTTCTGTGCCTTGTCTGGAGCTGGGCTCCAGGACCACCTGTGGGACTGTTCCTGGGGTCCAACACTGTGGAAGGGCAGGTAGGGTCAGGAGGAGAAATACTTTGCCCAGTGTTAGGCTGTGAACTATTAATTGGCCTGATTAGGGCAGAGCACAGTCCTTGCTGTTCTATGGCAGGACTGCCACCCCCCTGGGGCAGGGACTCTGCCCTGGGCCATTCTCTTCCTCTGGGCAAGGGCTGTTCCTCTTAGCTCAGCTTGCAGAAGCAGCAGGGCTATATTTAGTCACGTTATTTCACAGGCAAATGTATCTGCAGTGCTGGGGAGTACAAGAGCTGGGCTCCCAGAGCCTCTCACTGTCGCTTAACCATAAAGGAGCTAAAATTAGGTGTCTATTAGGGTGGGGGGACTCTTGGCTTTCCCTGTGGTGATGAGTGAGTGGGCAGTGGATGCTCAAACCAGCCTTTGGTGCTGCTATGTGACCTCATGTCCCGTCCCAGGCATTCCCTGTGGGATGAACACATGGGACTGTCTATCTGGGACAGAGTGGGATCTGCTGGGATGATTCTTTGCAGAGGACCACGAGACACCCGTGGGGGGTGATGTGGGTGCTTCCCTTCTCTGTGGGCCAGGAGGTGTGAGCAGTGGGAGCCTTGCTGGCCAGCTTCCCCCCCTGGTTTTTCCAGTTTCCTCTGCAGGCCCGGCCACGCCGCCTTCCTTCCTCTGGGGGTAGCAAAATAAAATTCTCTTCATAGCAGGCAGAATTGAGGAAATAGTTGGGAGCTAATTCCCGTGCAGTTTGTTTTCCCAACCATCAGAGCCTGCCGGCCAGAAATGCTCAGCAGTGGCCGGGAGGGCGTTTGGGGCTCCCAGAGGAGCAGGCGGGTGCTCCAGCTGCCAGCTGCCCATGGGCCAGCTAATGGTGGGAGCCAGGACAAGGCAGCCAGACCCCAGCTTGCATGCCTTCCTTCTTTCCCTGTGTTAGGGAATTTGGGGGCATTTCACTGGGTAACCCCTCTGGATGCAGTGGGTGTGGGCTGGGGAGCTGCTGCTGCCTGTGCCTTGGTGTTGGGGTGTTCTCCATCACCTCCCTGGAGGTGCCCAAGGGCACCCCAACCCCGCGGGGGCCTTGAGCCCATTGCCCAGGTCTGGGGCAGGAAGCTCCTGCCGTGGTGGCTGTGGTACTGTGAGAGGCCAGGCAGCCCCACAGCCCTGCACACAGACACTCCTGGACTCCTGGAACAGCCTAATCCTCCCCACAATGCGGCACAATCCCCTTCCTGAGGAGAGGGGAGCCCGGCCCCAGAGCTCATTCATGTGACAAGCATGAGGAGGGGATCTGGGTCTCTGCCTGCTCTGCCCAGGGACTTTATTCAGTTTTTCTGGGAGATTTGGGTTCTGCTGAGTGTGCAGCTCCCTCTGGGCACTCGGGGCTGCTGCTCTGCAAACAAACACTGCCGTTCCCAGCCGCCGCCGAGGCGCAGGCGGGGCTGTGCCGGGAAGGGAGGGCAGTGCTGGGAAAAGCCTGTCTGTCCCACGGCTGGGACTGCCTGCCCTGGCTGGGACAAGGGCAGGGGGAATCACAGAACCATGAAATGGCTGGGGTTGGAATGGACAGGTAAAGCTCATCTCGTTCCACCCCCTGCCAAGGGCAGCGACGCCTTCCACTATCCCAGGTTGCTCCAAGCCCTGTCCAACCTGGCCTTGGACACTTTCAAGAAGTATCAGGGTTGCCAGTGGCTGCTGCCAGCTGCCACCTTCTTGCTGCAGATGGTGAGTACATGAGGATGAACACAACCCTGCAGTGCCCACCTCAGCTCTCACAGAAGCTTTGGGAAGAACCATGGGTGCAGAGATGCTTCCTCCAGCATCACTCAAACCATTCTTGCAGCTGAGGAGCAGGAGGGTACCTGCAGGAGGAGCTTGAGGGTTTCATGGAAGCCTTCCTCCTCTTTTTTTCTCCTTGGGCTGCCTGTGGGAGAGGGCTGGGTCTGAACTTGTGCCCTGGCACAGGCAGAGCACACTTGTGCAATGCACACCCTGACTCAGCTCTGAATCAGGAGAGCCCTTCCCATGGCACCAGGATGGATGGGAAGGAGTGGGCAGATGGACACGGCCGTGACTTAGCCTTTGCTGCCTGGACTGGATTCTATGGGGAAAACCAACAGCCCCTTAAAGCAGGAGCAACACAACATTACTGGAGACAGGTAATCAATGGCTGCAGGATGATCATCAATTATTTTCAGTGCACATTATATTCTGGTAATGAGAGTCTGAGAGTCCTTTGCTGTGTCAGGGAGCCATTCCAGGGGGGGTGAGCAAATCCCCACTGCTGTGGAGCTATTCCAGGGGTGGGGTGGGTGCTGCCCCACTGCCATGGAGCCATCCCAGAGGGGGTGAGAGGTGCCCCATTGCCATGGAGCCGTCCCAAAGAGGGTGAGAGATGGCCACACTACCACACAGTGACTGCAGGTGCAGCACACTCCAGGGTATCTCCACAGGGCATGTGGGCTGTGTTCACTGCAAACACCACCAAGGACAAACTCTACTGTACTTTGTCCAGGCTTTTTCCCTGGGTGGGCCCAGGACCTTTGCTCTGCTTCATGCAGGGATTGTGGCGTCCTCATGTTGCTGGGGTGCAGCCTTGGAGAGCAGCCCTGTGGGCCAGGGGTGTGCAGTGCTGCCTGGGCAGGGCTGGGGCACTTCCACCACGTGCCCATGGGGTGCTCAGGGTGGCCCTGGGCCAACAAGGTAAAAGAGGAGTTTGTGGGAAATGCTGTTTGGAGGCAACACAATGCACAGGCTGGTCCTGTCCGTGCTGAGAGCTGGGACTGTGCATGGTGGGAAGAGGTTGCACTGGCCCCGACAGGCCAAGGCACATCTTGAGAATCCAGGTTTTCTGTGGTGCTGGTAGATGGGAAGTGCCCACAGCCACTGGGGCCAGTGCCTCAGCCAAACGCCCATCTGTGCCCAGCCTTCTGCCTGCCCTGCATCCATCCTGAACTCGGGGGAGAGGAAGAGATGCTCACTGGACCAGGCTTCTCTCTCTGGTGACCAGCGACAGGACCTGAGTGGAGGGCTGGAGCTGCATCAAAGGAGGTTTAAGTTGGATATTGGGAAAAGGTTCTTCCCCCAGAGAGTGGTTGGGCACTGAACAGGCTCCCCAGCATTTGGTCACAGCCCCAGGGCTGCCAGAGCTCCAGGAAGGTTAGGACAACACTCTCAGGGACAGGGTGGGATTTGGGGGTTGTCCTGTGCAGGACCAGGAGCTGGACTCAATGACCCTTGTGGGTCTCTTCCAGCTCAGGATCTTCTGATTTCCCCCCCTGTAAATCAGCAAAGCCTCCTGGGGCTGCAGGGTGTCACCTGCTCGTTCCTCTCGGCTGCCAACTTCTCTCAACAGTGGCTTTTATCGCTGTGCTGCCCCATGCCGTTTTGCTATGGCTTCATATGAATTTAATTATTACTACTAATCATGAGAAGGGGCTGTGGCAGTGGCTGTAGAGCCACCACCAGGATTTACAGCCAGAGCAGCCGGTCGCTGGTAAAATTAGGGCTGGGGCAGAGCATCAGTGACCCGCGCTGGGGGAGCAGTTTGCAGCCAGGAGCCACGTGCAGGCGGGAGGCTGCACAGTCATCGCACCGTCGGATCCAGCTCCATGAGCACCCTCTCGTGGTAACCATCCCCCTACAGCCCTGCTCCCCCAGCCTGGGTCCCCACTGTGCCCCAGAGCCCACGAACATCTTGGGGGGCTGGATGCTGCACCCTGACAGTTCCCACAGCTCGGATGTTCCTGCTAAGGACAGTTCCCAAAGTGGGAGGATGAGGTGGGAGCACGGTGTCAGAGGGTGTGGGAAGGGTGATGAATTTAGGGGTGCAGTGGGTGCCTGGACAGGATCCTCAAAGGCTGTGGGCAGGGCTGTGCTGAGTTATCCAAAACTCCTGCACCTGCAACTCTGGGCATGAGAGCTGGGAGTAATTGCATTGAGAAAAGACGAAAACTGAGTAAATCATACCAGTATGATCCCAGCCACGATTAACAAAGTATTAATTAATTATGTACCCACAGAAAGAAAGATTGCTAATTAGCTTCTATGGAAAATTAGGGGGGAAAAGACAGAAAACGAAACATGTTTAAAATTTAATTAGAGGCCGCATGTTGTGCATAAGAATGAGCCTGTTTTTGTGAATTTAATTGTTTGCAGTTAGAGATCGGTGTCTCATTTCCACCTCCTCTCTGTCAGGCTGGGAGCTGCATCCCTCCTCCAGCTGTCCTGGTATCCCTGCATCCTTCCTCCAGTGGTCTTGGTCTCCTACCTCCCCACCACCCTGTCCCCAGCTGCTGATGTGGGGGATCCAAGCCTGGTGGCTCTTTGACCGACAGCCTGAGCTGCTCCCATGTCCTGGTGCAGGTCCAAGCCCCTCCCTCGACCCTTGCATTGCTCCCCTTCCTTTAATGTCCATGTCAGGGGCACCCACGACCTGCAGACAATGCCAGGGTGAAGCTCAGCAGGCTCTGAACTGCACTAAACCGTGTGGAAATGGAATCAATCCTGCACTTGGATGAGTCAGTAATGAAGAGTTGAGTCCCCCAGCGCAGAGTGACACATCTCTGGTATCTTCATTGCTTTTATCTGCATGGAGGGAGCACATTTACCTGGCTTTCAACCGAGACTGCAGCAAATGGGTTTGTGATTATCCCCTTCTCAGAGACATCTCAGAGGTTAATCCCTTGATCCGCCCCAGCTCACCGGGGCAGAGGGGAAGGTGCTGTTCTGTCCTGTGCTGTCAGTGGGTGCTGTGGAGCATCCCCAGCCTCCCCAACTCTGACTGGCAGAGTGCAGCCTGTGGCAGGGCAGCAGGGGCACCCCAAGGGGCACCCAGTGGCCTTTGGAACTGTTTTCCAGTTGGGAGTATGGCCTGGGAAGAGTCAGGAGCAGCACTGGGCTGCCTGAGAGGAAATGGGGGTCCCTTATGGGGTTCTGCAGGACATTGTAACTGGTGATGGGGCTTTGGGCTGAGGCAGAGAGTAGAGCAGTGAAGGACTAATGCATTCGTAACATTTTAAAATAAAACACTTACTAGAACCCAGAACAATTCCTGCTACTTCACAGGGCAGTCCCAAGCTTAGGAAATGGCTGAGAAGCCAGTCAGGACACCGTGTTCAGGCACACGTTCTGGCTGGCACTGCACTACTCCTATACTTCTGCAAAGTTAAAGGGGAAAAAGGAGGAAAAGTCACATCTGGTTGCAGTTCCAGCCCCCTGGCAAAGACACTCAGGCAGCAGCTCTGCACCCACCCACGATGTGCAGATACATTTACAGGCATCATCCCCCTCAATGTGTGTCCTCACCAAACGTGCAGCTCCATGGCTCTGCACAGTCTGTGATGGGCAGATCTCACACAGGAGCTGAGGGAACAGCTGAACATGTCTATAAAATAATTCAGGAGCTTCTGTTCTGAGTTTCTTCCTGCATACAGGGAAGGAAGAGCAAGATGGGACACTTTGGTTCCAGCCCGTGCGGGTGGCATTGGGACAGCCAGAGCTGCTGGGCTTCACCATTAGGATGAGCTGCAGGTCAGTGGATGCTTTTCCTAAGCCTCAGGCTTGGACTTTTTGCCTTTGAATGAATGGTGCTGCCTTTGAACCCTTCTCTGTGGCACTGGGGGGTCTGAGCTGTCCCATGACAGGCACCACGACATGGCCCCATCCAGGCCAGTGGCAGATACTGGAGCAGCTGTGTCACATTTTGTGTGAAAATGCATAAAGTCTCCCATTTGTTGGAGCCATAGTTTTGTCCTGTCCTAAAAATGAGATTATATCAGGTTTAAGCATGTAATGAGTAACATACAAGTCAGAACAAAGCTAATTACAAAGGACACTTGTGCTAATAACTCTGGAGCCCATATGGGGATCTGATATCCGCCAAATAAAAGGCAAAGCAAATCATTAGCTGGAAAAGTCTGGTTCTTGCTCAGCCAAACACTATGAAATCATTATATTTAATTATGGGGTATTGCCCTGGAATACCAGCTTACTAATTATTTATAATGATTTCTGAATGCACATTATAATCTCTTGGACAGCACTGCAGGCGCCTGCAGCTCTCAGTGCTCTCCTGTGCTGGGTACTGTATTGCCAAGGATTTAAGGCTGTCTTGGTTTATGATCCAGCAGGATCAGAGGTTCCTGCTCTGCCAGGACACTGCCACAGCAAGAACAACTTTGGCTCTTTGTAATACATTGGGGCACTGGCTGTGCACCCACAGCTTCCCAAAGGGTCTGGTGGGGTGTCCCCCAGGGCCAGGGGAAGGGTGGGGCAGCATAAATGGGACAGGGCACTCCTGTCCCCTCTGGACACGTGTGCCAGGGGCTGAGGAGGTGTTGGGTCATGGGAAGTGTGTGTGCTTGGGGGAACAGCAACAGCTCTGAGTGAGCTCCCTGTGCAGCCTCTGCCACTGCCGTGGGCATGGGGGGCTGCTATGGGGCCAATTGTGGGCACACTGTCCCTCCTCAACACTCCACCTGCTGCCCTCAGTGCTGTGTCCGTGTGGACCCTTGAGCAATTTGTCACCACAGCATCTCCCACCCCCGGACACCAGTGTGGGCTCCTCATTGAGGGGGACGCTGGGGGCTGTTTGCCCACCAGGGAGGGCTCAGGGCTGGTGGGCACAAGAGCATCTCCACCGTGCTGGAGGTAAGAGAGGTAACAGGAACACATGACTCCCCCTCGAATCGCCCTGTATCGGGTGGGGGGGAAGCCCATGGGAGGCAGGAAAGCTCCTCTTTGCTGTTTTGGCTGCTCAGGGCAGGAGCCGGCGGGGACGGCTGGCGGTCGGGCTGGAACCTCTCGCTGCCCCGTCGCTGCCCGCAGCCCTTCCCGGCGGAGCCGCCAGAGGGCGCCCCGAGCCCTCGGACACTCCCCGGGTCGGGCACCCGCAGCTTCCCGGGGACTCCGCCCCAGCCCCTCGCCCCCGCACGGGGCGGAATTCCTCCCCGATATCCCATCTAACCCCAGCAGTAGGGAGCCGTTCCCCATTGTCCTGCCACTGCACCTCAAAGTCCAGATTTTTATTTTTATTCAAGTGGAACTGCCCAGGGAGGTGGTGGAAGCACCATCCCTGGAGATGTTTAAGAGGTGTCTGGATCTGGCGCTGGGTGATGTGTTTGAGTGTTCTAGGGGTTACAGTGGCAGTGCTGGGTTGACAATTGGACTGGATGATCTTCAAGGTCTCTTCCAACCTTAATGATTCTGTGATTCTATGATTCTATTCTCTGACAGCTTCTCTTTAGCCACGAATTGAGAAAAACCCCAAACAACAAAAAGCAGGAAAAGTGAGCATGAGCACTCTCAGGATGTCTCTGTGGAAGTAGAACAAGCAGGATAAATGCATGGCTGGGTCGAATAAAGAAATGCTGCTGTCAGTGACTTCAGAGTGACAAGAAAGGAGGAATGAAAGCAAAGCGTGGGAGGGGGATCAAACTTTGCACAGACAGAACTCTGAGCATCTCATGGAAATGACCTTCACCCTGTGGAGCCCAGGGGAAACTCATGGGACTCAGCATTGCCGTCCCTCAGCCTTTGCTGGGGAGCCCAGGGCAGGTGCCTGGCACAGATACTGGTGGGAATTAAAAATTCCCTAAGGCAGGAAATCCATCCACTGCCACACAACGACCTGAGCACACAGCCAGCATCACTTGACACACACAGAGTTACCTAATTTACAGGATTTATGACCTCCAGCGCTTCCTATGTTTTCTCTGCCCTCTCCTATTAATCCATAATCCATTATTATAACCCTTAGGAAATGATTTATAGATTTTTATCTTCAGTTTCCATCTTGGAAATGGTACTTGTCAGCATCACAGCTGGCTCTAGAGCCTCTGGGCTGGGAGTGTGGATAGAGATGGTGTTGCTGGCTGGGGGGGAAGGGACAGCAGGGACAGCAAGCCACCTGCCTGACAATGAAGACATCCTGTGCCCCAGTGTCCCTGTGCAGCACCAAGACATAGATCCACTTTCCTGCCTAAGCCAGAACAGTGGGGAATGATCTGGGTTGGAGAACAGTGGCAAAGCACCAGTAGCCCAAATTGCAGTGGCCACTGGATTGCTGGTGTGTGTAAAGTCGTTCTCCTGTCACTGCAGCCGCTGCTGGCAGTGTGAGCAGAGCTGTGAGCATTCCGTGCTATCATCTGCTGAGTGTGTTATCTCCAGAATTAATGCACCATCGGCCAGGGGCAGGGATTATTATAGGGAAATTATGCAACTAAGTAGGTTGTTAACAAGTTGATTTAAAATTCATAAATGAGGGGGGGAAAGATAACAGGGCAGAGAACGGCAGGCTCAAATTAATTTAAACTGTTTGATGAGGAATCAGCGATGTAAGGAATGAGATAAAGGAGGAGGATTAAAGGGAGTTCCTATTTAAAATCAATTTGAAAAGGTGCCAGAACCCACTCCATTGAGAGTTGGTCATTGTGAGCCCTCATCACTCTTTTCATTAGTTCCAAACTCCTTGTCTGTAATTAGTGGGTCCCGGGTGGGGGGTGGCTGACCTGCTTCCAGGGGCTGCAGAATGGCTTTTCTGCCCCAAATTGATTTGCTCAGGACCACAACAACATGGATGCTGCACCCATAGGAGTAGGAAGACATAGCTGTGCCTGAAGAGGACCCAGCTGGTGGGTACAAGGACAAGAGGCTTGTGGGGAGGGAGGGAGGGAGGAGGGTGGAGAAGAAAGAGCAGAGGCAGAGACAGCTCCAGGTGATGGGTTTGTGCTGTGGAGGCACAGCTGCTGCAGGAAACGGAGGAGGGAAGAAAAAGAGGCTGCAGTGCTCCTGCCTACGAGTTCTCCACTGTCATCACACGTGTTCTCATGAAGGATTTGCATAAATGAGGTTTGGGAGAGCAGGCTGAGCATATCCAGTGACTCCTGTATTGACTCAGTTCATAAGCAAAGCAGAGTGGAGAAAGCTAGCAGCTCTTGTCTTCTACCCAGTCCTCACTGAGAAGGAATACTTGCATTTTTAAAAACAATTTTCTAAATCATCATAGAATCCCAGAATGGTTTGGGTTGGAAGGGACCTTAAAACTCATGCAGTCCCACGCCCCTGCCAAGGGCAGTGACACTTCCCACTATCCCAGGTTGCTCCAAGCCCTGTCCAACACCAACACTTCCAGGGACGAGGCAGCCACACCTTCTCTGGGGAACCTGTGCGAGTGTTTCACCAGAGAAGAATTTCTAATGTAAATGTCTCTTAGTTTAAAACCATTCCCCTTGTCCTTTCACTATCTGCCTGTGTAAAAAGCCACTCACCCTCTCATTTATAAGCCCCTTTAGGCGCTGGAAGGGGCTCCAAGTTCTCCCCAGAGCCTTTTTTTTTTCTCTCCAGGCTGAGCAGTCCCAGCTGTCTCAGCCTGTTACACTACTCTCATGTTAAGCTTTGCCACATCCCTCAGGAGAGGCGGTTCCCAGGGCTCTGGCACTGCAGGATGTGACCACACAGGCACCCTGACTCCCTGTCTCAAACAGAGACCTGCTCCCAAACCGCTTCCAAGCAGGAGACATACACAAAACTCAATTACAAATATTCTGGCTTTGTTTTCACTCTCGGTGACTTGTCAATTTGGCAAACATTGGTGGTTATCACCATTAATCATTTGGGCTCTGTGCTGGCCAGCTCCTCACCCCCCGAACGGCAGGTCTGTGATACTTTCACTGTGTGTTTAACCTCCCAAAAGATTTATCAAACACAACACCCAATTAAATTGCCCTTCCGTATCCATTAGCCACCATATTGATCATCTTCTTGCTGCCTTCGCCACTAGCTGTGGGTCTCAGTTTTGTTTGAATCATAAATACTATTGCACGTCTCCCTAAAATCCTGCTGAGCCTGTGCTGAGCATCACCTGGGTTTGCTCTGCTCTGCCTGAACCCAGCTCTCCAGCTTATTCCCTTCTCCAGCAGCCCCTGGGGTGAAACATCAGCTGCTGGTGGAGGTGCAGAAATACCAGATGTCTCAGCAACCCCAAATCCCTTCACTGCAGGGAACCAGCGGGGAGGGAGGTGAAGGCTCCCAGCTCTGGGGACAAGGGACACGGTGGCATGTGCCGACAGCTGGGCTTGGAGGCTGTGGTTGTCCGGTGCTGGAACAACGACGTTGGATCTCAGAACATTCCCAAACATTCCCAAGCTTCAGAAATGCTGCAGAGCATGTAAATAGCTGGCTGGTTTATCTCAGCGCAGAGTTAAATGGCACAAAAAAAAAAAAAAAGAATTAAGTGACTTGCCCCAGGCTACACAACACATGGAGGGGAGGCTGGAGATTAGAAGCCAGGTGTCCTCAGTCCCTCCCCTCTGCCCTTCCCACCAGATAAGGCACCTTCTTTAGTCTTCTTCGCATGCACAAATCTCAGTTTAATTAGCTTTATCTCCCTATACCTGCTTCATCTTCCTTCCCCTGCCTCAGAGACTGATCTCTCACCATAGCCCTGGGCTGGGTGTGCTCTTTGCAAAGACCATCCTCCTCACCCCCAGGAGAGGCAATAAACGCATTTACCCTTTGGACTAAAAACATTCTTCCTAATTCCTTGATACACTAAAGCGTTTTGTCTCTATTCCCCACAGTAACCTTCCAAGTAGGACCGATTTGCCACCAAAGCAGAGAAGGTTGTAATCCTGTGTGATTTCATGGCTACTTGGAAATAACACATTAAGGGAAAAATCCCGCATTGTGTCAAACTATCCGGGAGCACTGAGTCAATGGAAAAGATAATTAGATACTAACAGAGTTATTCCATATTGTCCTCTGAATTGTGTTAAACAAATGCTCTGCATCAAAACTAAGCGGAAAAATGCTGCTCAGTTTTTTGGGTTTTTTTTTGTAGCCACAAAGTCACAAAGTGACTTCATTTGCTGCTGTCCTCACAGCCCAGCTCTCTGTGGAGCCTGGACCACAGTCCTGGGTGTCCAGGGATCTGTGCTGAACCCACGGGAGGCACAGTCTGACACTGGGGGGGGATCGGGGTCTCCTGCCCCTCCACAGCCAGGAGAACTGTCAGGGCTCTCACAGGAGAGTCCACGGCACCAAAATTAATCACTTTATTTATTTACTTAATTAAATTGGAGTGGTGCCATCAGAGAGTCAGCAAAAAGTGGAATGAAAGTCATAAATAAAAGAGGAGGGTGTAAACTCGGCAGGTCTCCCGTGTGTGTGGGCTGGGTGGGTGTTTGAGCTGCAGGACAATGAGGGGTCCCAGGAGAGGAAAGGACCCTCTGCCTGGAGCAGGAGCCACCAGGAAGGTTCCTAATCTTCAGAAGTCCCATCCAGAGCCGTCCTGGGCTCAGCGTGTGCCTCCACCTCTCGTGGCTCCCGCAGCCACCCACCCTCTCAGGGGAGGATTAACCCGGGGCAGTGGGAACTGCTCTGGCAGCAGCTCTCCCTCAGCCCTCTCATTCCTTACAGCCTGCTGAGGGGAATGAAAAATTACCCACGCACGTCCCTATTATTTCCACATTAATATTTTCTAATTTAAAACGCCACAGCACATTAATCTAATAAGAGCATTTAAATCTCCTTCCCTGCCTCGGCCCTCCAGCAGGGTTGGCACATGCTGGGTTATTACTGTGTCTCCTTCACGCCGTGGAGTATCCATGGGCACATCATCCCACATGGGCACGGGAAGAGGAGGGGCAGAGGCATCTGTGGGGACAGCTGTGCCTTCCTCACCTCTGTCCTTGTGTCCCTTCTGGTGAACAGAGGTGAGGTGGGGTCCTGTCCCACCCTGCAGCCCCCATTTGTGACGGCTGAGGAGCATCTCTCAGGGCACTCCTGTGGGTCTGGGGGGTTTTTGGCTCACTGGGGCATCTGCCCCATGGGCACCTTGCCTTGTGAGGCTGTGCCCACCTGCACAAGGCAGCCCCTGGCATGGGAAGCCACATGCAGTGCCCTGGCTTTGCATTCCCAGCACATCCCTGGCTAACAGATAACTGCGGCAGCACTATAATTCCATAATCACTTGCAGAGAGACTGGTTCCTGCCTTCTCATTTAAAATGTCACAGCTTGTGTTTGCTCTTTTATGCTTTGTACTTTCAATGAACTTCTTCTTCCCAGGACCCATTAGCTGGTTTAAAACTTTATAACAATCATTAGGGAGTTGTTCATTGCTAATTGTGCAGGCAGGAATATTCCTGCCAAGCTCCACCACTGCCTCTCTCCTCCTCTCCTGCTCATTACAGTGCATTGCTCCTGCCCTGACACCCATCCTGCCTGGCACAGGCAGGATCCAGGCAGGGCAGGGATGATGCTGGGTGGATACTAGAAAAAGATCCACCCCAGAGGGAGGTTGGGCACTGGAACAGACTCCCCAGGGTTTGGTCATGGCCTCAAGCCTGACTGAGCTCAAGGAACATGTGGTGGAATTCTGAGGTGTCCTGTGCAGGGCCACGAGTTGGACTGGTTCATCCTTGTGGGTCCCTTCCAGTTCAGGACACTCCATGATTCCAGGGCACTGCAGAAGGAAGATGCTCTGCAGAAAGTGCCATGACCAGCAGAGAAAAGGGAGTTTCCAGAGTTTCTGGCTTCTCCCAGGACTTGCCTCTCTGAAGGGCTGAAAAAGAGACCTTTTAAAATTGAAAGCTGCTTTTTACAATGAAAAGTATAAGCTGAATCCATAATGACTGCAGGGGGATAACACGTTTAATCCTCCCAAGCAAGAGGGAAGATCCCTGCTAATTCCACGCTCAGCCCCAGGAGGAGCAGGTGGGAGGGACATGGGGGCATTTCGGGGAGCAGTGAAATGGCAGAGCTCTTTCCTCTGGAGGGAGATGAAGGCAACTCAGAGAGCCAAAGCCAAGTATCACATCCCAGGCAGGTGAGGGTGGGGTGCCAGTGCCAGCCTGGACCACACAGGGCTGCAGATGCTCCCCTGGACATTCCAGTCAGGAATTATTTGTGATGCCACAGCTTGGGGTGTATTTCCCCTCTTTGCCACCCTCCTTGTGTTCTGCTTCCTCCTCTTCTCCCCACCTTGTTTTCCCCTGGGAAAGCTCATTGTACAAAACTAGCTGTTTGCCAGTAAAACAACCCCCCTTCGTTAGCTGGATGCTCTTGTCAGATGCCAAATTAAATAAGTTGTATGAAGAGCGTTTGTTACAGTGACAAGCTGGAGGAGACCTCCAGCGCCCAGAGGATTAATGTCTAATCCTTGTCCTGTACGTGGAGCAGGAGGAGATCACAGCAGTCAATAACACACTCAGCTTTGTTGCTCATCCCCAACCTTCTTCACCAGTAATTAGAGTGGGAATTGAAGTGTGGGGCTGGTGGCATTTGCATGCTGACTGGCGGGTGCTAATCAGAAAGGGGAAAGTACACTTTTTTTTAGTTGGGTTATGCAATCAGATCTGACGAGAGGAAGAAACTTCTTCCTCCTGAACAGTGATTTGTTGTTGCCTGAGTGAAGGTGTTGTGCCCCCCTCTCTCCCTTTGTGCCATGCACCATTAGCAGACTTATTTTCCGACCTTAAAGCCAAAGTATTTCCTTTATGTCCAAAAGCATCCCAGGTCTTCTTCTGTGTGTGCCAATAACAGGCTTTTCTTTCACCAGGGACAGCAAATATTTCAGAAATCACTGACATTTCAAATTTGCACCGATGTGACCACATTCATTCACAAAAGGAGGGCACAAGACACTTTTGATGTGGATACAGGGGGAATTCTGACAAAGCAGTGATTTTTTTCCCCATTTCTCCTCACACAGCCCACAACCATCAAAGAGAATTAATCTTCCCTGCCCATGTGCCTCCTGGGGCCCCTGGGCACTGCTGCTGGTGCCCCCCACGCTGGTGTGGGAGGTGGGTGAGCTCACTCGGAGCCAGCTGTCACCAGCACTGCCTCAGCTGTGGGTCCTTAGGGACATCTGCCTGGGAGTTCCTGCCTCCCCATGCAAACCCATCAATCCAGCTTCTTGTCAAGATGACTGAAGGAGCTGAAGTGGTGAAGGTCAAGTCACTGCTGGGATGCTCAGCAGTGCTCCAGCTCCACTGGCTCTGTCTCTTTAACCTTCTGTTCCCATTCCCTGCTGCATCCCTGCTGTCTTCACAGCAGGGTCTGGCCATGCCACCAGCCCTGGGGACAGCAGCATCAGGACAAGCTGGAGTGGTCACAGCCCCACAGACTCTTGCCTGGACAACTAGGTCAGGAGATTCCCAGCTCCTGGCCCAGCTGGGGGGCTGGTGGCCCTTTGCAGTGAAGCTGTGATTTTTTGAGACCCAGGAATTAAAGACCTGCATACGCACATTGAGCATCACCTGCTTTACCCCATCATTACTATGAATTTCCCCCATCATTATTATGGGTTCTCCTAGTAATTATTATGGATTTCCCCCATCATTATTCCCCTGGGAAATGGTCAGTGTAGGATCAGCTCAGTATCCTTTACAGGGTAATGCCTTTTTGCCAGTCTTACAGTGTAAAACCACCAAATATTCTTGTCTTGTTGGTATCATCTCGATAATGAATGAGGCTCTTTTTGTTTGCCATGATATTGTTCTAAACCACCATTGCATGATGCTGCCACTGCATGTCACTGTTAAGACAGTGACAAAAAGGGACTGTCTGAGGTTTACCAGGGCTGGGGGGGCCCCAGTGCCCCTCGGCAGGAGCTGCCCTGTCCCTGCCCTTGCCCCAGGGCAGCTCCCTCATCAAACCAGGTGATGCCAACCCTGCAGTGGAGGGATGGAAGGGACAGGGATGTAGCTGATGGTTCTGCACAAGTGCCTGGGAATTCCTACGTGCTGCAGACTCAGCAGATCTATGGGAAAGGAAAAAGCAGAGCCCAGAAATCCTCATCCTGAGAGGTACAACACAGGGAAGACACCATTTATGTCCAGCTTGCATCCCTACAGAATGACAACTCATTATCCTTGCTGAAACCTTCAGGTCTCAAAGCATTTCAGATGCAATTTGGATTCTTAAAGCAAAAGGGAAATGAATTCCAGGTCCACAGGGCCGGTGATGACGTTTCCTGCTGCTGCTCCAGTTAAAAGGCCTTTGGAAAGTGAGATGGCAGAGGGGAAGGAAGTGATGGCACAGCAAAGGGGGGCAGCGCTGCCGCCATTCCAAAGGCGTCGCAGCTCCACGGGCTTTAAATATTTATCATTATTTTTCTCAGCTGCTGAATTATGAAACACTGAGTGTGTGGTTTACTCTACAGGAACGACTGAGCTGCATTTTTTCTGAATGAACTCGGTGCTGTAAGGATTGCCAGCCAGGGATGAATCCTGCACAGCGTGCGTGCACCTCTGCGGGTCCAAGCCTGGCAGGGCCATTATCCCTGCAGCAGCCTGTGACCCTGTAGAAGCCAGAGCTTGTTCTTCAGCTCCTGGGGCTCAGTTCCAGCTGTGATTAGCACAGCCCAGGCAGTGCATTCAGACAAGCACAGCCAACAGCACCGGGTGCTCTGTTCACTTGGAGCTCCCTCTGGCAGTCTCAGTGTGAGGAAGGGCTCAGTGTAGCTCACTCCTCTTCCTCCCCAGATTTAAGCCTGACCAAGGGGCCCTGTTCAGATCAGCCTGGCACGCTGGCTGTGCTGCAGTTACAGGTTAGTCTAAGAACAGAAATTAATTGAAGGGCATGAGATCATGGAGACAAGACCCAAGGCAAGGAAGGGACTGGGAAATGCCTGACATAGCCCAGCCTAAGGCTTTATATGCAGAGCAAAATGCACAACCCTGCTTAGAAACTGATTTGCAGTGGTGGAGAAGGCCAGATGGAGGCAAACAGTAAGGCAGAATAAAGAGTATCTTGGCTGCAAATCACCGTGTATTTTTAATTTGCCTTTGCAGGCTGCAGTCCATCACATGAGCAGCATCCTGGCTCAAGCAAGCAGGACCATTTTGGGGTGCTCAGGCTGGCAGCAGCTTCAAGGACCAGGCTTAGAAGATGTCCCATCCCTGGAAGTGTCCAAGGCCAGGTTGGATGGGTCTTGGAGCAACCCGGGATAGTGGAAGGCGATCCTGCCCACGGCAGGGGTTTGGAAAGAGGTGATCCCTTAAGATCCCTTCCAACCCAAAGCAGTCTGTGGTTCCATTATTGTATAATTAGAAGAGGAGGAGGCTGCAGGAGGTACTGAAGGAGCCCCTGCCAGGTCCCAGCTGCCAGAGGAGGCAGGTCCAGAGCTGTACAGACAGCTGCCAATACAGCAGCACACACAAAGAGCTGAGCTGACAGTGAATCGCCTCTCACCATCCCCTTCCACGCCTCAAGGTTTATCCACAGACAAACAATCCTCCTCTGAATTCAGCTGCTGTTGGAAAGGGCTCATGAGCCTCTCTTGGGTGCTGAAGATAAGGAACTCACACGTCCTACACACTGTGCTGGTGGCACCTCGTGCCAAGTGCTGGCATGGGGATGTGCCAGCAGTGGATGGGAGCTGCAGGGACAGCTCAGGCTGGGGAGTCAGCACCAGGATTTGAGAAGGGATGCCCAACATACCAGGCCCTGGGCAAACCCCTGTGCCAGGGCTGCCAAGGCTTCTCAGGAGGGAAGAACACACCAGGGCACAGGGGAGCTGAAAGATGGGGTGAATTTGATATAAATACCAAAGGCCCAGAGCCAATCTGTTTTAATAAGCTAAAATTGTGAAGGCTTAAATCTATTATTATTTTTTGCATATATATTACTTTGAAATGCAAATTCTAATGCCAGCTTAGATGTCCATTCAGTCTCTCAGGGTTAAAGGACAAAGGGCTGTTAAGAACTTGAAAAAAATCCTTTTCCCCATAAGGCTTTGTACTATCAGGCAGCATTTAGCCCTCGTTTCTTCTACCTGGCTGATTTCCATAAATTCAAGACTGAGAATTCCTTTGTACTTTGCAAATAGTGTGGAGATCCAAGCAGTGGCTGGTTCTCACTTTGTCCCACTGGGATTCACAGAGGATGCTGGGCATTGTGGTACCAGGCAACTGCCAGGTTATGTTCATTGCCCCTTTTCCTCTCTCCTTTCTCTCCAGGATTACATTAAACTGCTGTTTATTCTTTCATTGTTAATGTTGCTTAAAAGAAGATGGATTTACAGGCTCCCAGTGCCCACCCTTGGCACAGGCTCCTCTCCAGCACACACCTGGAGGTGCCCAGAGGGGTGTTAATTAGACAAGGAGGGTGTTAATTAGACAAGGGTACATTGGCAATAACATGTGGCGAGTGTTCAGTCCTCCCACCCTCTCTGCGTGTGAACGGGATCAATAAGCAATTCAGACATTAGAAATAAAGCTACTCCTATTATCTGCTGATCAATAACTCATTAGTCTTGGACACACCTGCCTTGGAGCACCTCTGGAAGGAGAGGAGCTTGCAGCAGGCACACCAAGGGCAGGGCAGGGGCTGCAGCCACGTTTATCTGCACCTGCATCCCTGTGAGCTTTTGGTACCTGAGGACAGCGGAATTCTCTTCACTCTGGGCCTGTATCTAAGATTAATATGCAATTGTAAACAGCTTTTTATTATTGCACACCTCCAACCTCCCTGTCCCTCCTGCCCTCCCACTGCTGCTCGCCTCTGCCCTGACTAGAAATGTTGACAGTAATAAATGGCTGGCAAAGCAATTATACACATTAAGCTGAAAAGTATGGAGCTGAGGTCAAGACTATTTTCTTTCTATAATTACATGGAGGGTAAATTTGTTTTGCCAGGAACAAAAGCGACACAGAAGGTCATGGTGAGCAGAGGGGAGCTGGGTGGTCAGGCTGCCCTGTGCTGCAGCCCCATCAAGAGCTGCCTCCACAGCCATCTACCTCCACGACCCAAAACTGGAGCATATGATGCAAACACTGAACTGTGAGAAAGCTCAAACCCAGGCACGAGCATTTTGCTCCATTTATGGTTCTCTTTTTGCTTTCAGGCCACTTCCACCCTCTTGAGTGAGTGCTGAGCTGGCTGTCCTGCTGTTTGAACATGAGCCAGCCCTGAAACAAGGCTGCTCAGTCTGGAATCAGGTTTATTAAACTGTAATAGGGTTTGTTACTCTGCTAATGCACCATATAAAGAAGCTATGAAAATCAACTGCCAGGTGTTACAACCTGCTCACTCCCAGCTGAAGTGTCTTGGGCGGTTTATAAGTGACTTTATCCTCAGCAGAGGAGGGAACAGAGCTTCATTCCACAGAGCTGGGATGTTGTCCCCGCTCTGCATCATGCTCTGCTCCTTCCTCCAGGCCCCACATGCAGTTGGGGTGACCCTGGACAATCCCCAGGGATGGGCTGAGGAGCAGAGGTGGCCAGTGCCCATCACTGTACTCCTTGAACGTGTGACCTCTGTTGAGGGCAGTGCTGGAGGTGGTGGCATCAGTGGTGAACCTGAGCTTCCAGAACCTGAACAGAGTCAATTTTTCCTGGGTAGCAATAAAGTCTCCTGGGGACAACCATGTCATTGGCTTTTTCAGCACTGGGTTGCTTTTCCCACAGCCCCACTGCCCTGGGGGAGGCTTTTGAGCTGAGGCAGCACACAAGAGTCATGTTTGCTGCTCCCTGGTACCCACCCGCTCTCCATCCATCACCCATCACAGTTTGGAGTTCTCCACATGGTCCCTGGCCAGGGAGCAGTTCACCCTGGCAGGATGTGGGGCCAGGTGGGAGCACTGAGCCCGTTGTCCTGGTGCCATTGGGATGGGGCTGAGCTGGACACAACCCCCAAAACTCTCTTTATACTGGGCAAGGTTTCTCCTGACACCTCCTCCTGGCTGGCTCTGAAGTGTCTGGCTGTGGCTGAATAATCATCTGTCCTGTGCTGGGAAAGGATTTCCACCCCTTAAAATTACCTTTGGTGAGTTTTTGCTTTCTTTGAATCGAAGACCTGAGACAATTAATCACTGCCCAGCTCCTGCCCGTGCAGTTAAACTCTCAGTTTGAAACAGAGACCAGGAACAGGAATTAATCTCTCTGCAACAAGGTCCTCAAAATAACCCTCACTGTCCTGCTGCTGCACTGAAAGAGCTGTTCTGCCACCCTGCAAACCGAGGGCATCCTGCTCCAGGTTTCCCCAGCAGCGCTTCTGTGGTTCCACATACACCAGGAGGAGGTTTGAGGCAGAATCATGCAGTGCACTGAGGAGAAGGAAAAGGAGAGCATTTGCAACCTGCCCAGGCGTGCTGTTTGTGCTGAGCCTTCGCACAAGGGCGGCAGTCAGAGCACACCTCCAGCACTGTGCTTGTCAGGGACAGGGTTCCTAATCCCCCCAGGACCCCTCAGCTCTAGAGGAAGGGCACAGAGAGTGTGGGACACACTCCCCTTCCCGACACCAGCCCTGCCACCATTGTCATGCAGCCAGCTGGTGACCTCCTGCTCTTCTCACAGAGTGCTGGAGTTAACATCTGGCAACACCTAATGAAACTGCAGATTATTAATGACTTCCATGCAACATTTACAGTGAAAGGGCATTTCCCACAGCTGTTTAGATTTCAGTGGAGGCGTGTGCAACCTTTCTGTGGGATCCCCAGGGCCTCGCTACGGTAACAGCATTCGATAAGGAAAATTCAAATCAACTCCTTCCCATTTTTCCCCCTCTTTCTTTTTCAGTTCACAAGCCATGAAGGAAACAGATGGGAGTTGAAAAGAGATTGAAAATGACAAAGGAAGTCTAGAGACATTTATTTCCACTCAGAACAAATTAATTAGGATGTCTGGGGATACCTGATTAAAGTTCCTGACAGAGTAAGGGAGCTAAAGCACCATTCCCTGTCCTTGCAAGGAATGCTTCAGCACACTCCATGAGCAAAGCAGAGCTGGATGTGCCCTGGGAAGTTGCCATAGAATCCTGGCATGGTTTGGGTTGGAAGAGATTTTGAAGTTCATCTCCTTCCACTTCTCTGCCCTGGGCAGGGACACCTCCCACTGTCCCAGGTGGCTCCAACCTGGCCTTGGACACTTCCAGGGATGGGGCAGCCACAGCTTCTCTGGGCACCCTGTGCCAGGGCCTGCCCACCCTCACAGGGAAGAGCATCTTTCATCCACTCTGCTTTCGAAGCTCCCAAAGGCCCTAAAGATTTTTTCAGGGTGCAAGCCTTTTAGCTCGGTTATTCTGGGGTTTCTTGCCTGTATTATTTAGAAAAGGAAAAAAAAAAGTTTTCAAGTTTTTAAAGTTGATAGTTTTTCACTTTCTCTTTGATATTCGGCCTTTTCTCCTTCTTGCCATTTATTTTGCATGACTGCCAAAGGGGAAGAGAAATAAAGAAATACAAAAGTGTTTGAGAGCTAAACCTGAAGCCAAAAGGAGGACCAGTGGGAGAAAGGCTGGGAGCAGCCTTTAATGTTAGAGATGTTCCACCTCAGGGGATTCTCTTCCTCTCACCAGGCAATTAAGGCCTTTATTAGGGAGACCTTCATTAGGGACCCCATTACTTCATCTCCTGGGAGCTGCTGCTGCACCAAACGCCTCTGAAGCTGCAGCAGAGACTGGTCTGACTGGGACAAGAGGAGCGTAAACACCACCAGCGACTAATGGGAGTCTTGTATCTCAATTAGGTGCTAATTAGGTGCGAAACTCCAGGTCCTGCCCTGCACAGCAGCAACTGCTCCGTATTTGGGGGGCGGGTCAGCACCCAGAGGTTTGCAGCTGGCCCTGGGTTCCATCCAGCTTTATTTCATGTTCTTTTGTGTATTTCCAGGCAATTTCTGCTTAATGTGCTCACGGCTCAGACTGAGCCAGGAGGGATCTGGTACCCAGTTCTCTCCAGTGAGGATTCAAGTGAGGGTTACTGGTTCTGGTGTGGGATGTGCTGCAGGGATGGCAACAGCTGAGTGTGGCCGAGAGGGGCTTGGCAGGGAGTCCCCAGGAGGGAGGAGTCCCTTGTGGGTGCTGGGTACCGTATGAGCACCCCAAACTAATTAACCCACTGCTCATCTCCGAAGTGCCCTTTATCAAAGAACAGCTGAAGCACCTAGAGAGTTGTGTTTGGATCACACCACAAACGAAGGCAGAACAAGGGTTTCCATACCTGCCTGCAGGCTGGGTCCTGAGAACACAGCAACTAAATAGAATGCTGCTTTTCAGGACTCCCAGTGTCCCTTCCTGGTGCTGCTGCAGCCAAAGCAGGAGGGGAGTCCCTGAGCTGTGACATTTCCTGAGGTCTGGCCATCGCCCCCTCAGGGATATGATGCCGATGCCAAGGTGTGCAAGCTCCTCGCTGGCAGCATAACGAGCCATTTCCATTTGCTGTCTCCTGATCCGGCTGGAAACATCACAGCACATGGCAGCAAAATGCTGTGTTTAAATCCATAATGACTCCTGGCACCACTCCTAATATAAATCAAGGGGGATGTAGTTATGGGAGAGAGCGTTTTTATGACCCTATCTTCATATCATCTGTCAAAAAGACAATTTGGCCTCTGCAGTATTCATCTATTTTTATCTAGACATGTGCACTTGTTACTTCCATGCTATCACCTTCCAAATGGCAAGATTTATTTTTTTCCTGTTAGCCTCAGGAATTGCTTCAATTCCCCAGGATGCTGTGGGTGGGTAACTACTGGATACACATTTATGGCCTGATGTAAATTGGTCAAAAAGCCCTTTGAAACCCACTGTGTGGGTTGAAGATGGCACAGAGCAGGCTGGTGAACCCTTGGGGTCACTGCTCTAGCCAGGACATAATTACCTGAGATGAAACAGCAAAGTCCTTCCTAAATTAAATATATTAAAAAATCTGCAATTACCAAGCTGTTTTCAGCAGAAAATGCTATCAGCTCCTACTTGTTCCTGTCCAGTGGTCCCTCGATTTGCCTCCACTGCTGAGCCCAAAGTATCTTCATTATTCTGCACTCTGAAGGGACCTTTAGCAACATCCCCATCACCCCCCACCTCTTTTTCTCTCCAGCTTGTCATTGCCATTGCCCATGACATGCAAGGGAATGTGGATGTAGCTCAGCTTATGACCACAAAGAGGAAGGAAGGAAGGGAGGGAGGGAGAAGTATCAGTGCATGAGTGTGGGGGATTTTTTTTCTCCATCAATAATTTCTGTTTAAAATTTGATAAACTCCGTGAAATCAAGTTTCCCTATTTAACTCACTCTGAGAGAATGCAATAAAGCTGATTTGGAGGAAATTTTCCAGAGGCTGTGGGCAGGGGAAAAGTGGGGGTAGAACCTCCCCAGGAGAGGGGAGAGCACGGGCAGTGTGTGCTGAGGCTGAGCCCAAGTATTGCAGCAGCACAGCCCACAGCGTCCCATGATTGCAGGGCCAAGACTAAAGTTTCTTGATTAGCCCTACTTTTAATCCTAGCAGGGAAAAATGTTCCTCCTCATGGGAGCTGACCATCATCAAAACACAATAGCACCATCTTTTATGGCGTGTTTTGTAGTCTGAAAACCAAAATCCATCTGTATCGCTGAGAGCTTTCTCTTCTGTCCAGCTGTATTTGGAAATTTGCTGTCTGCAAGAGCACAGACACTCAGAAGAGCTAAAGGAAAACTTTGCTTATGAAGCATTTTGTGCCCTGGGTGCTGCAAAGGGGCTGCAGGGATGAGCAAACATAACGATCTGACCCACGCACAGGGAGGACACTCAGACCTCCTGCCACTTCCCTCCAAGAGCAGGGCATAAATCAGCCTGTCAGCACAGGCAGTGGTAAGACAGCAGAAGTTTTTAAAAAACCCCGTTTATTCATGTCACCATCCATCTCACTGGTCTCCAGGCCCCTTGCACTGTGTCAGCCATCAGTGCTGCAGTTTGATGGCGACAGCGCTCCCTGTGTCCCTCCCTCCTTCTTCCCAGAAATCTCACATCCACCCTGAAGGAAAGAATAATGAACAATAAAAGTTAACAACAACAACAACAACAATAATATCAAAAGAGGAAGGACTGGTGACTTTTACTTGGAGCTCTTTCCCTGGACAGTTTAGAAACTCACATTGCCCAGGCAGATTCTGACCCTGGGAGGTTGGGACTTGTCCCAGGAGCAGGAATCAGCTCATCCAGAAGCCACAGGAGTGGCAAAGAGCTGGTTCCACTTTCATTGCTAAGACTGTTCCCTATTCCTCATGGAAAGCTGTGAGGACCCACCCTTAAGGGGAAATAACCTCTACAAGGGCCTCTATAAAAGCTGTTCCAGCAGAGAAACAGCCTGAAGCTACTGGGTTCTTTCTTTCCCTCCTATTCTGTGAAAATGCCCTTTGGGCATCACTTTGTCTAAGTGGAAATTTGCCCATTTTCTCTGGAATTGAATCTAGTAACAGGTCTGGCACAGCTTCCCTCTGCCTGTGTGTTTGCAAAGGGAGACCAGGACTCACATCCCTTAACTTCTGCAGCCTCCTCTGTTAGACAGCAACATAGATATGGAAAGCATAAGGGAATCACAGAAATAATGATTTCTTCAAAAGGATGTAATTTGGAAACAGCTTTTCTATTTCCACTTTATTTGTTATTTTTAGTTGAGCAGCTGTTCTTCTGGTGTTGATATAAAAACCTGTTTCTTTCATTCCTAAAGGAAGAAATTCTTTATTCTTGTGGCTATAGAATTCAACTTTAGAGGTCACTTATTGTTTCCAAGTTCACTGCGCTCTGGAAGGAATCTATATTCTTCTCATATGGTTCCCGGGCATGAAAGCAATCTCTAAATACTCAGAGGATAAAATGAGGTCAAACCTGCAATTCCACACGGCTACTGCCGAGGGAAGGCAGCGCTCCGACCCTCCGCTTTGTTTCTGTCAAAGCAGTTTAGAAAACAGCAATGGCAAATTATTTTGCAATAAATAGAAACCTACAAGCACAGGTGGGCTGCAGCCTCGGGTTTTCCTTCGGGCTATTCCCCTAAAAAGAGATTGGGAATTTCAATTGGCTGGACTAAATTGGTAGGTGAAGGAAGAGCTGTTTCACATACGAATTATTACAACTGCGTCATTCACAAACCCCTCTCGTGCACCAGAACCTGCAGGTGTCCACCAGTGTAGGGCTTGAGTTGTAAGGTTCCCCTTTGCATGTGGGTTCAGGTTGTGCTTAGAGGTGGGAAACAGCAACCTCCCAGCTCCTACAGACTGGGAGCTTCCCCCTCTGTCTCTGTGAGAGAGAAGTTCTGTTCTTACTTGTTCAGAAGTGGTGATGAGCCACTTCCCAGTGACCTTGGAGGAGACATTCCAGTGCCAGCTTGGCATCATGCTGGGCTGGCTCGAGCCTCAATGGACAGATCCACTCTCCATTTCCCAGGGGAGGATCATTACTATTAGAGGATGGAAAACACCTCCAAGATCGTTTAGTCCAGCCTTTGGTCAAATATCACCATGCCCACTAAACCATATTGCAGAGCCACCCCTTCACTCAAGGGCTGGGTGGGGCCTGCACATCACCCTAAATAATCCCCTAATTGCTTTATCAAGACATTTACCTTTCTTCTCTGTGCAGTTCATCTTCAAAGCCTCCATTGTGTCTGAGCCTGAGTCGAGCCATTAATTACACCGTGCTCCTTTCCAAGGTGGATATTACAATGCCTTTCCTGCTGCAGCTGGAGCTGGGGGATTTTACAAAAGCATTGATACCCCGTTCTGGAGAAAATCAAGTATTTTCAACGTCCCCCAAAATGCATTTAAAAATTTCACACAATTCAGCATTTGCAAGAGTTGCAATTAGCTGAGCCAGTGCTGAACCTCCCAAAATAACCAGCTCCTTTCTTTTCTGGTGCTTGTTATAACACCCAGAGGTTGTTAGACATTTTCTCACCATCAGATTGTAGTTAGATTCAATTCATGTAACAGAGAATATAAAACCAGTTTCTTTTTAGCCCTCTTCTTACAAAAATTTCCCTTCCTCCAGGCAGCTGGATTTGAACTAGACAGAAATGCTGGAAGACTTTTGCTATATTAGATCCAGGGAAAATTCAAAATTCATGGAAGTACATGCAGACATTGCTGCTTAAGTTGTCCCCTTTTTGTGCTCAGAAGCCCAAATCTTTTACAAAGTTAAACTGATATACAAAGTAGAATTTATGTATGTATATACACACACAGTCTAGCTTATCTCCTTCTCCTGCATTTTCTATTCCATGTGTCAGCAATTCTATATAGAAAAATATTGTGTGTATAAAGAATCTTTGCTCTGACTGTAAAACTGCAGGTTTCTCTGGATGAGAAACATTATCTGTTTAACTGTGCAGAGCAGCACTACAAATCCATAGAGAACACGAGGCAACGTTATTCCATTGCCACTTCCCAGGGCGTTTTTCTACATGGAACAGTGGGACTTGGGCAGGGGTTGGCCATGGTTTCATTGCTTCCACAGTGTCCCTGGAAGTGTTCAAGGCCAGGTTGGATGGGGCTTGGAGCAACCTGGGATAGTGGAAGGTGTCACTCCTGCTCTGCCACAGCCCAACATTGGGGTCTGCTGAAATCTCACATTTTGCTCACAGGAGCTGCCAATCCCCGTCAGCCCAGAGTTCTGACCACCAGCAAAAAATAAAAAATAAGCTGTTTAATAGTAAGTCTAAGCAACTCAGTATGTGCAGCTCATCGAAGTAAAAAAAAAAATTGCCCACTGCAGCTTCAAGATCTTCGTAATTAATACACGTAAGTGATTGATTGACCTCAAAACTTTGTGGCAGAAAATCTATTCACTTGCCAATCAATCCAAGAAGAGCTGCCATTTAAAAAGGGACTAAGACAGATGGCACCGATGAATTGTGCTGTGGAGAAATGGAGCCGGGAATGTGATGCCAATTTTTCACTTTAATCTACACCCGAGTGTCACCGCGTCCAGTGACAGGACCCGTGTGCGGGGCCACGCACCGTGTGTCAAACGACTGGCTGAGGCTGAGGGAGGGGCAACAACTCAGTAACAAATTACAGCAGGAGATGGAAACAGAATGAGAAATGTTTTACCTGAGATGGGTTTGCCACAGGCCAGACCCGGAGCATCTGGTGGGAAAGAAGGAAGCCGAGCGCTGCTTGCTGGTGCTGAACCTTCCCACGCCCTTCTGAGGGGCTGGGTGGAACTGCACAGCTCTGCAGGACTTTGTAAAATCGTGGGAAAACATGTTTTGTGAAGCCAAGTTGAGCTCCTCAGTATCACGCGTGCGGTGTGTGTGTCTGAGCAGAGACTGGCGAGGTGACACCAAAAGCCACGTGGGTCAAGGACAAGCAGTGAGGCTGAGAACTGCTGCTGTCAGCCCCACTCCCACCTTCGCTGGAACACTTTGCCTCTGTAACCTGAGCTTCCACCTGTACTGCTTTTATGAACAGGAGAGCAGAACTGACAAGTTCAAGAGCATTGCTCTGTATGAGCAGGTACCTGCCACAGCTCCCACACGTACCTGGCAGTGCAGTGAAGATCCAGGAATCATGGAGGGGTTTGGATGAGCTCCTCCCATTCCACCTCCCTGCCATGGGCAGGGACACCTTCCATTAGACCAGGTTGCTTCAAGCCCTGTCCAACCTCTTTGTGCAGGTGCCAACACTCAGTTCTGCCCCAGTCAGAGGGGACCCTGCTGGGCTGGGATGCCACCCCACCTCATCTTAGGTCCTGCAATAGAAAATCATTTCTATCAGCTTTAAGTCATTAAAGCTCCTGTCAAACGGTGATGAATCACTCAAGGTTTTTGCTGTTACACAGCCGGGCATGTGCAGGTGGGATGGGAAACGCAGCACAAAAGATGGGGATAGTTTTATGGGAAGTTACTCCAGAGTCTAAACCAAAGCAAAGTTTCTCCCCATGCACACTTGGAATTTTCAATAAAAACACTTTATCCCATGAAAGCAGGAACTGCCTTGGCCAGGTGGACAGCAAATAATTAAGAAGTGCAAATGAAGGTGTTTAGAGCAGTGTTTTGCTGCATTTCAAAGGGACACACACACGTAAAATCATCCTTCAAAGGCTGCCAGTGCCCCGAGCATGTGGGAATCTGCCTCTGCCACCTGCTCCCCACCCAGCACAGAGCAGAGGATGTGCACACACACTAAATGCTGTTAGGCATGGTGGATTTTTTTTTTTCAGAGCAATTCCTTTTTTCTCATTTAAGCTTTTCCTCTTTCCAGATGAAAACGAATTGCATTAATTTCTCCTGATTTAGTGGAACCCCAGCTCTGTTTACACTGACTCAATGTTTCCTAATTTAAACCCAGGACATTTGTAATTTGAGGTCTATTTGCAACCATTCAGATTTTAATACGTTAGCCTGAACACTTTTGCAGAGGATGCTGAGCACTATTTTCATTATAATTACTGTCACAAAAGAGTTTTTGTTTCTGTCAGCTCTACTTTTAGTATTTTATAATCAATACCCAGATAAATAATAACACAATCAGGAGCCCCTTTGCCAGTGGTACAAATGATCCTGAAACCCAACTTGTGCAATTAACTTTCTACAGAGAGAAATTAAAAGGAAATGTTGAGAGTGCTGTCATCAATATTCTCTTTCTTGGAGGTGAAAAGTAACTCAGTTCTGGTGGTTCCATAACTTGTGCTCTGGCCAAAGGAGGGATGCTGCTGGGATTCCACTGGTCAGAGCCCATTTTAGGGGCCTATGGTCCAGATTAGGGGTTCTGTCCCTCTCCTTGGCCCCACCAGCAGCAGTCACAGTGTCCTCCTGGGGCCACAACACCCCAGAGGTGTCACAGTGCTTTGCATGATCCCTGTGGAGATCTGTTTCCTCTCGCTAAGAGAGGCTTTTCCTCTCATTTCCAATTTCTCTTCTTTGTGGAAGAGTCCCTGTCATTACCTACATGGATGTAATGTCCCCCCTCTAATCGATTAGACAAAGAGAGTAATACCACTATCTGATCTACCATTAATTACAGAGACAATTAACTCAAGAATCCACAGACTAACATTCCCTGTGACTAGTGGGAGATCATTATCTCCTCTGATTTGAATTTATTCTTATTTTAATAGTGCTGTATCAGGTGTGGCTTCAGCCCTCTCCTTTACCCCACCTCTGAGCCAGGGTGCTCAGTGCTATCAAACTGTCCCAACCATCCTTTGTGGGGAAATACAAGGCAGATACTAAACAAACAGGACCTAAACATCGTGTGTTAAAGCAGAATAGAAGTGTGGTTCAAAAATAAAGTGTTTTTTCCCAAGGACCCCCTTGTTCCATGCCAAGGTGATCAAGTCCCTGGAGCTGAGCTCTCCCTGCTCCCCATTCCCCCAGCTGAAGGTTTAGCTTTCCTTAAAAGAACGACAATATTTAAGATCAAAGAGAAAGTTTCATTGACAAAACAATTTTCTGTTTAGCAAAAACCCAAACATCCAACAAATCCAAGGGCAGTCCACTTTCAGCCCCACCTATGCCAGCTCCTCCTCTCCCTTCCCAGGGGGAATGGTCCCCATAACAACTAAATTTTGGTCCTACAGGGCTTTTCCTCCCTGGGGGATGAGGATGTGTGAAAAAAGAAATGTGAGTATTTCAGGGCAAGAGGTTGTTGCTGACAGATAATGAGATAAATAAGAAAAAAAGAGGCCCTGGCAGGTGGTGGGCATGGAAGGCAGTGGAGCTGCTGTGACTTACAGCAGCTGAGCTCTACTCCCTGAGCCATAAACCATGACTCTGAAACACCATGTATAATTAAAACACTAGTATCTGTGGGAAGTAAATGTATTTAGGAAGACCATAATCATGGCTGAACACAAATGGGGTTCATTCCCACAGATGCAGGACAGTTTCCAGCAGGTAATAGTCTGCAATGATGATTCCCTCCCTCCCTGCTTCCCCCAAGCCTGGGCTGACCTCTGGATGGTTTGAATTAAGCAAGGGCAGAAACAGCTCCCCATGAAGAGAAATTCATTCATTAGCAGCAGGGCCTGATAGAGCTTCACTAATTTATGGCATCTAAAAACCTCTTCTTGATTATTGTTTACATGTTAGAATTTGACTCCTGAAAGCCAATTGCTTTGGAATTTTGTGTGGGCAGGTATCAAATTCGCCTGGGCAGGTGTCCCCACAGTCACATCCACTCCCTTTTGCAGTGATATTTGAAACTTTCCCCCCATTTTAAGCAGCTCATGTACAAATTATCACCATGAAGATTTGGCAGAGCCCATCTTCATGAAGTTAACTCCTGACAGCAAGGGTGAATGAAGGGCTCTAGTCATGGAGCAAGTTCCAGGAAGAAAAGTAGACAATATCCTGAGAAGGCAAAGTTTTAAACCAAGTGTTCTGAGTCTTAGTGAAAAAGATACTCACAGATATTCACAGCTTGCACTGTGGCTTGCTATGTGAACTAAAAGGCTGCAAATTTTTCCTGCGAGGGCATGCAGTGATAGGGCAAGGGGGAAATGGTTTAAACTGACAGAGAGAAGGTTTAGATTGGATGTTAGGGAGGAATTCTTGACTGTGAGGTGGTGAGGCCCTGACACAAGTTGCCCAGAGCATCCCTGCAAGTGTTCAAGGCCAAATTGGACAGGACTTGGAGCAACCTGGCCCATGGAATGTGTCCCTGCTCATGGCAAGGGGTGAAACAGAGATGAGTTTTAAGGTCCCTTGCAACCCAAACCATTCTGGGATTCAGTGATAAATATTCCAGTTCCTAACATGGTAGTTCAAACCCTTGCATTGAAATTGTCTTCAGTGCAAGATGGTGTGGAATACTGAGTATCAATTACACGCTCCTACTGCTCCAGTTCACGTGTACAGGAGGCTTCTTGAAATTCGGAGCAGATGCCTCCATGTCAGCCCTGCTGCTCCCAGGGAAGTTCCCATCTGAGCATATAAACTTCAGTGGAAACCGCTGATTTGCTTCAAACTAAACCTCTCTTTCAGGTCATGAGAATCATCAAAAGATACTTGGAGCCATTTGTATGCAGATGTGTTTATTTAATCTGAAGTTATTTGTGCAACGGCATCATAACAAGATGAGAAATGGGAGATAATTTCACAGAGGTTTTGTTATCTTCTTTTTAGCAACAAAACACTTTGGTGATGTCCTTTGCCAGGGCTCAGGCTGCTTTGATGAGCAGTGACTTCACCATCTAAACACAAATGGGGTGTTGTCACACAAGGGGTCAGAAACCCTGTTTGGGGATTTTGGTTGGGGAAGTTCTGATAGTCTTTCAGTCAAATTTCTAATTTAGTGATTTAGGGTTGGGTCCCTAGGCATGGCAGAGGTTGTCTGGAACCTAAAATCCCACTAGAAAGTAACCCTGACAAAGATTTTTGTCTATTATCTTTCTAATCAGATGGTCTTATAAAGCTTCTGGATAAAACTAAAGAGAAATGGAGAAAAAAAGGAAAAAGAAGAATGAGAGAGATGTAATGGAAGAAAAGCAGAGATAAAGTGCTGTCTGGAGAGAGGAGTTAGGAAATATGTCCCACGAAATAAATTGAGAAACATGAGAAGATGATGAGATCTCATTTATCTCTCACACGTTGCTCTCTCAGTGATTGAGCACTAACAGAGCAATAAAAGGGCTGCTCTGAAATCTCCTCTTGTTCAGAATTCACAAGAACAGCCAAATAACAAGCTTTTAGCAGAGCTGTGAATATTTTTTTAAGACTTTACTTAAAAAGGGACAGATGCTTGGCCTCACCAGCTCTGAATCATCTCTAGAAGCTGCTCATGTCAAATTTAGGTGGGTAGATTGGTGTTAACGGTGCAGCTCAGCATTTAATCTGGGCACAAGGTGCAATGAGAATCCCTGTTTTTCTCCATATTGTAACTGAGGAGCAAATAACTTAACCAGAGAAGGGGTTTGTGAACAAAACTGTGATTTTGAATCCTGAAAAAGGAATAAAGGGGACTGTGCAGCCTGTACAAGCATCTACGAGTAAATCACGTTGATGCTGTGGATTATAAACATTCCCCATTTGAGCCCAGCAGTGCATGAAGATCACAGGTACCTTGAGGAGCACCACAACACTCAATCATGCATCCACAAAGGTGGAAGAGCCTTTTCCCCACAGAATTCATATTGTACAGCAACGATGCTCCCATTTCCACCTGCTCCTGGTTTCAGACCTGTGCTCACCCAATCCTTATGATGGGCAGTGGTGTTTGGATTTGGGGTGTTGCTCTCTCCTCCCTGGTGCTGCTTAAGGCTCCTCACAGCCATTGCCTTCATTTCCCCTCTTCCCAAAGCAATGCTATCCCCAGAGCAGGGCCACCAGTGGGAATTACCCTTTGGAAGGCTTTGCTGGCTTTAGGAGGCTCAGCAAAAGCCAGAAGGCACAGGGTAATGCAACAAGCTTGTAAAGCAAATGTAGCACAGTCCACAGATATCCCATGAAATGCAATAAACTCTTCTGAAAGATTACCTGAAAGATCTGGGATGTCCCTTCCTGGGCTTCTGGGGGGCACAGCTTTTTGTCTGCCGTGGTGAGGAGCGAGGCTGGAGGAGCCTCCACACACTGTCCCTGTCCTTGGCTGAGACTCAACGCCCAGACAAGCCCAATTAAACCAAGATTTAATTGTGAATCTTGAATAAATGAGCCCCGGAGGAGCAATATCTCTCCTGCCTCCCTCAGCCCACACAACCCTGGGTGTGCAAGTCAGATAAAGTGTTTTAAACCAGGGGAATGGGGAGAGATCAAAACGTTGGGCGGCTTCAGGAGGAAGATGCTAAAATTTCCTGGGGGTTTAGGAGGAATTTTCTCTTTTAAGAGGCAATAGCTTTTGTAATAGCTGTGCATAGATTTTATTTTTAGGACAACCCTGTCTGGAGACTTAGTGTTGGCAGTGCAAAACCTCTGTATTTGCTTTTCATTAGAGCGATTTAATTTGCGTTTGGCTTCTATGAAAATTCCTTGTTGTCAGCAAGAACACCAGCAAGTGGCTTGCCTGGAAATCTATCCTGATGCCCCATGCTCTGAGCTGCGAGGGGCATCAGCTCTGCAACTGCTCACCTCACATCCTTCCAAAAATTCTGTTAAATTGAACTCCCTCCTCTCCCAAATTGCTGCTGGATTTTGTTCAGGAGCTTATGCTGCATTTGAGAAATAATCTCTTCCTGCAGGGAACTGCAGGACATGTGAGTGCCAACAGCTTCCAACTCGATGGTCGTGGGGCTTGGGATGAGAGAATGCTTTTCCAAGAGAAAATAACAGCTAATTCCAGCTCTCCATATTCCTCAGCCTCCAAGGGTTTCCCTGTCTGGGAGAGTTTTGGGCTTGAAGTTGGGCAGACATCACTTTATGATGAGTCATGGAATGATTTGGGTTGTAAGGGAAGTTAAAATCGTCTCCTTCCATCCCCTGCCATGGGGAGGGACACCTTCCATAGACTAGGTTGTTCCAAGCCCTGTCCAACCTGGCCTTGGACACTTCCAGGGATGGGGCAGCCACGGCTTCTCTGGGCAACCTGTGCCAGGGCCTCCTCACCCTCACAGGCTTGTATTTCAGATTATTGGAGAATCTGGGATGTTTCGGTGGTTCTGCAAAAGTCTTACCTCCTCAGAAGCTTTTGGACTGAGTTCAAATAAAAATTTGAGGTGGTGCCACGGAAATTCCATTTGAAGCAGTGGAAAACTGCCTCCACAAGGTGGATGTGGCAGTAAAACTCAGGGTTGTTGCTGAAGAACTAATGTTATGATTGAAATTCGAGGAAGTAATTAGTGTCATGGTGCAGCACTAAATATAATCAATGGCAGCAAACAAGACAAGCTCTGGAGGTGTGAGTTATGGCACAGGAATGCTCTCGAAGAGCAGTTCCTCTGTGGCCCTAGGTTTTACTCTCACTGCATCATCTTATCCAAGGCCAACATCCCAGAGGAACCTCCACTGTGCTTAGACAGGCTTAGACCACTGTCCTATTAACTTCTGCTGTAGTTTAATTCTTCTATTTTCCACCTTCATTAAGTTTCCGTGTCCCCCATGGCTGTTCCTGAAGCTTGATGGAGAGTTTCCCAAACTCCTGCCTTGCAGTGCCTTTTCCTCCCTATCCTCGTTAGCATTCCAGCACACAGCAGTGGGGTTATGTCTTCAAGGTTAAAACATTCTGATGGCAAGTCAGATTCCTGGTCTGAAGTTTCCCTTTGAAGTCTTTTTTCGAGCCGCTGGGGAAGGAGCAGGAGGGGAAGAGTCGTGTAGAGCCCTGACCCACAGCCTCGTGCCCAGAGATTCCTGCTGGGGGAAAAGCTGCTGTTCCAAGAGAGAGGGAAAACAGTAGGAAAATTAATCATGCAGCCTTTTGTTTTCCAAACTGTAGCTGTTCATCCGCTCAATATTCATGAGAGGCAACTTAATATGTAATGTACAATAAATTGAAGCCTATTTCAGTGTCCTTCTGCTCTTCCAGCAGTGCATGACACAGGTTGTGAGACTGAAAGAATTATTAGAATTCATCTCTGGGAATGAAAACTCAGTAATTACCATTTAAAAAAATTTTTATACTGTTTTCTCTCAAGCAAGAAATTCCACTAAGGTTTGATCAGCAACCAGGATTACAGCAACCTGATCTAGTGGAAAGTGTCCTCGGTCAGGACAGGGGGTGGAAGGAGATGAGCTTTAAGGTCCCTTCCAACCCAAACCAGTCTGGGATTCTATGAATAGCAGTAACTTCAGTAACTACAGTAACTGATGGAGAGGAGACGTGTCAGCTGCTTAAACCGACCTCAGTGCATCTGTCTGATTGCTCCGGGTGATGCTGCAAAGCTTCCCTGAGCACTTGTGCCCCAGCCCAGCAAGAGCTGCAGCATCTCAAATTCCATATCCATCTTCCATCTGCAAGCAGAGGTGCTGGTAATCACAAGCATGGGAATCCAAGAAATAAAAAGAATGCAAGTTTCAGCGTTTTTCCCTTAAATTACTTTAGGTTTTCAAGTGGGAAACATCTTTTACAGTCGTTCCTAAAAATCCACGCCCTCTCCCGTGTGATGGCAAGAGCATCTCTGCAACTTGTGTTTTGGTGGGGGGTCTGGGAATGCTGTCAGGAAAACCCTGATTCAACAAACCAGACAAACAAAGCACAGTTTAATATAAATGGATGACATTAAATACGAGAAGAATTCACACCAGAGGGTGTCTGTTTATTTTTGGTGGGCTGGGATCCCTGACTGGGTGTGAAACCTCAGCAGGGAGGACCTGGGCTGAAAGAGTCCCTTCATTTTCTGCCAGGCAGTTTGATTTTCCAGGGGCAGCAGGGCTGGCTGGTTTAAATTCTTTTGATCAATTATTTTTTCAACCGTTACTTGCTGGAATTAAGTGAGTTTTGATTGGAAAATAAGCTTAACCAACTGCTTTATTAGTCAGAGGAAACTGCTTTGGCTAATTGACAGAGGAAATATTGGAAGAGAAATCGAGATCTGGAAAATGTTACTTACCAGGAACAGTTCAGCTCCCCTCAATCACGTTAGCTTTCCATTTTGTGGTGATATTGAATTCAGGCATGTTATAGGCTCTTTTTCAAGGGGAAATAGAAAATTTTCCTGGTAGTGGAAAGTAATTGTGTTAGATTTATTGAAATAAAGATGATTCATCCAGGTTTGTGACTGGGAATATGAGTTCTTGAGGTGTAAAAACCCAGCCTGGTTATTTGATTCACTTTCTTATAAAATTAAAGGTTTATTACTCGAGATGGAGAAGGTGGAGAGGGGGTGGCACCTTGTTCCTGATGCAAACGATGGCCCCTCAGTAAATTCTTCCCAGATGGCAGCAGATGGGGAATGCTGGTAGTGGGATGGGATGAAAGGAGTCTGGGTCTGGATGGCAGCTCTTTGCTGCCAGCTGAGCAGGCACACCTGCAGATGGGCTTGCTCCAGCATGGGCATCACCAGTGTGGGCACCACCAGTGCAGTGCCCAGCTTGGATGCTCTGTGCCAAAGTGGCTGAAACCTCTTTTCTGTGTTTTGGGTTTTTTTTTTTCTGAAAAAAAGAAAAACTGTGATGGATTTGGCCCCTCTGGACCATAATCATCCTTCACTTCAGCTGCCAGTGGGCTGTGAAAGCAAATCCCCAGGGCTGGGCTCTGCACAGCTCCTGCAGGAGCTCGGAGGAAACCCCTCCTTCAGGGCTTGGGGATTTGAAGCCCAAGGGCTGGAATCCACCAGGAAAAGCAGAGCCCACAGCCAGTGTCTGCCACCCAGCCAGTGCCATGGGAGCAGGGGCCCTGCCTGGGCTCTCCATCACACTGACAGCTCCTGAAAGCCAAGGCTCTGTGTGCTGGTGGCTGCTGGGCTCCCAACGGCACCATCAATCCCAGCCTGTCAAGGCTTGTTGTCTCTTACAGAGGTCAAAACAAAAGGAAATTCAGGCAGCAGCTATGAAAAAAGAAGAGAAAAGCAAAGGAAAGCTCTGGGTGTGTGAGAAAGGTGAGTCAAGTGATGGAGCTCCACATCAGCCCCCTGGCAAGAGGCCCTGAGGGGTTTGCTCAGGTGTGTGGTGCTTCCTGGCACTTGGAATCCCCCTGCTCCTCAGCAGGATGGACCCATCTGCATTTCTGATGCTGGTGAGCCACCCAAGCTGAGTGAGTGCTCGTGGTTGGATGGATTCACATCCAGCTGCTTCTCCAGATTGGACTTTCATGGTTCAGCTCATGAGCTGTGGACACAGCACATCCTCACCTGCTCCTGCTCAGCTTCAAAATCAACAGAAGATAAAACCAAGAGCTCTGAGACACTGATGCCCAAAATATGTTCCAAACAAGAGAGGCTTTACACTGGATGGTTTAGTTCAATTAGCACACTGCCTGAACTATCCCTGTGCATATGTACTAAAACTGAGAAACAATCATTTCGATTCATGTTGTACAGCTTGGCCTGAAGTTTCCTCTGCAGTGAATTATTAGCTTGGTGATAAATACAATTTGTCATTCCCCACATCATAAACATTTATTTCCAGTACTAATTAGAACAGATTCATTGTCGCAGAAGTTATAAGTGTCTATAAAATCTTGTCGTTGTTTCACTAAGCACTGCACAGGCAGCTGTGCCCCCACAAATCTGGGATACAGTAGCAGATGGCAGGTATTCCTGTCCAATTAGCCAGCAAGGCTGGGTTACACACTTACCTGGGTAATTAAGGAGTTTGGAGAAAAACGTTCAGCTAAGGCAGAAATATGAATCTCACATCCATCCCTCTGCCTCTGCTTCTTTGAGCCTTATGTTCACTGTTGGCTTTGAAAGCAGAAGTACAAGGGATGGAGCACAAAAAGAGCTTTTCCAATTGCTCATGCATTTGAGGGATTTTCAAGGCTTGAGGTGGTAACCAAAAACATTATTTTCAGCTCTGTTTTCTGAATGTTACTGTTGAGCATGGCTGTACTTGACACAGTCAATAAATGCTGGGAAATAAAATTACATATAAAATGTTTAAGACACGAGAGCCTGTGCAGCAATCCTTAGCCACAGGGCATGTTTTTCTCTCTGGCTATGAACCCCAGGAATATGAGATGTTTCAGCAGCTTTGCTTTTGCCAACACAGGCAGTGGAGGATGGTTTGCTGGGCATAAAGGTGACTCTGGGCAGCAGATCCTCCTGACACCATGTGATTTACAGCCTACATGTGCCCTAGTGCCATAAACACAGTGTTTTGCTGATGGGAAACCTTTTGGACTGGTTCAGCACTCACCATAAATCACTGGGGTGGAAGTATCCCACTGTTTTGCTGCAGGGGCACTGCAGGGGTCAGCTGCTGCAGACACCTCCCTCCCAGCCAGGTCCCAGGGGCTGGCACAGGGCAGCCCAAGGAGATTGTTCTGCCTCCTCTGCTCCCAGAGATCTGTCCAAAGGGGTGGGTGAAAATGGCTTTGGTGCCAGAGGTTGGGATGAGGATCAAGAGAGGAAAATTAAAGACTGTACACAGCAAATTGGAGGCACAGCTGTGCAAACCAACACTGAAGCTGGTGTTTGGCCTGGCTGATGCAGCACAGCATCTTGGCAGGGGAGAGCAGAAATCCCTCAGCAAAACACACAGAAGTAAATGTGACCCCATTTCATCTTTGGCTTCCCTGCATGGCACAGAGTGGGTGCAGAAAGAGTTGTCACACAAATCAAGAGAAAAATACAGAAACTCACTTTGAAAGTCTTACCTAATCTTACCTGAAAAGATGTTGGACCAAGTTCCTATTCTGGTTATAGTCAACAAGTGTGTTCATAAAATCATAGAATCCTGTGAATGAATCCAGAATGGTTTAGGTTGGGAGGGACCTTAAAGCTCATCTCATTCCACCCCCTGCCATGGGCAGGGACACCTCCCACTGTCCCAGGTGGCTCCAGCCTGGCCTTGGGCACTTCCAGGGATGGGGCAGCCACAGCTTCTCTGGGCACCTTGTGCCAGGGTCTCCCCACCCTTACAAGGAAGGATTTCTTCCCTACATCTAATCTAAACCTATTCCAAGGTATATTAAAGATCACTTGCAGAGAGAATAAAGCTCCCAGGCAGATTCCCAGCCTGATGAAGACACAGCTCAGCTCAGGCTTTAATGTCCAATGTTCTTCATAGAGTGATGAACTCTGAGTGGTAACAGGGCAATTTCTTCTCTGGATCTCATTTGGGCCAAAAATGACAAATGTAGCTGCTAATTTAATTGTCAGCTGAATTGCCTTTCCCAGAGCTGGCCCAAAAATCAATGCATGGAGATATGTTGGCTGCATATACGAGCATTATATATACCCCCAAAAAACCCTGTGCCTGCTTTTAGTCAATTGGAGAACAGTGTAAGATGATAATAAAGACTGAACACAAATAGCCTATTTGGCTGAAATATCTGTAATTTAAAATGGGAATGTTCCTGCTTCCACTGGAGCAGAAATGGAAGGTCGTGTGCTGCTTTTGGCAGCACCAGGATGGGGCAGGGAAGCCTGGACAGCATCAGTGAGTGTGGATGTGGAGCTGCTGTGTGGGAACTCACACAGGAGCCAAATCCATTCCTGAGTGGGCAAATGTCTCAAGGAAAGGACTGTGTGGTGTGAGATACAAGCCCTGGAGAACTGCACAGTGCTTGCTGCTCGGGTGAGGTTTGATTACAGAATCCCAGAATGGCTTGGGTTGGAACAGACCTCAAACATTATCCAGTTCCACCCCCTTCCCTGGGCAGGGACACCTCCCACTATCCCAGGTTACTCCAACCTGGCCTTGGACACATCCAAGGATGGAGCAGCCACAGCTTCTCTGGGCACCCTGTGCCAGGGCCTCCCCACCCTGTCAGGTAACAGTTTCTTCCCAACATCCAATCCAAATCTCTCCCTTTTTAGCTTAAAGCCATTCCCTCTCGTCCTATCACTATCTGCCTGTGTAAAGTGTTGCTCTCCCTCCTTTTTACAAGTCCCAGGGAGGCATTTGATTCCTGCAGTACTGGGGATCCTGCCCACCTTGCAGGAGAGACATGGAGACACCAGAACTTTGGCTGTCAAGTGTGTTGTTTCCCATGAGCAACACTACCCATGTTTTGTTGCTTTACCCATTTAGATCACTTAATTTGTTCCAGATTAATTACTCCCTCATCATATTGAGCACAATTTCAAACCATTTCAAAAATTTGACATAATATAGTCCTTGAGCTTTGGGCCAGATTTTTGCTTAATAATGTAATTTAAAATTCATGTGAACCCCCAAAGCATCACAAACTCCCTCTGGGAGTCCAAATGTGTTTCTGTCTGAGCATCACTTGCTTTGCCCTCAGCACCTGAAATGTAATGTAACACACGATGTGATGTGAAAATGCTATTTTCTCATCAAGAGCACAATGTCAGAATTATTTTCCTCTTGTTCTTTAAGATACCTGTGCTTTCCCATCCTCGATTAAATGTCAGGTCACACTGGGTACCCAATCAAAGCTGGAGCTGTTTCAGATCCCATTTCACATAAGCAAGGAGAGGAATGTTGAATTTTTATCACCTCTCTTTTTTGAATTGAGACTTCCAGATATATCTGGAGGCTCTATAACCTGAGGAATAACCTGAGAACTGATGTATTCTTCCTATGGAAAAACAACACTGAGGCTGCACCCACCACAACCTGCCTTGAATAAACCATGTGTGGATCTCATTGCCTCCTTCATCCACTCTGTTCCACTGAATTAAGTTCCAAGATTAAAGCAATAAGAAAACAAAATTGAATTAAGTTGATGAGAATGCAAATAATGTCATTTGTAATTAGATCTTTTGTCTTCCCATTTCATTCCCAGCTTTTTTTGTAGTCTTTCCAGCTTCTTTGTCTCCTCCTCAGCCTTCTTTTGATTTTTTTTTAAATCCCTTGCTAAACTCTGAATAACACATCTGTATTATGTAATCCTCAGACAAATAATTAACTAGAAGAGGCCATGGCATCTTTCCCTGGCATCACTGCTGCCTTGACCTCTGGTTTCTGACAGTAGCATCCCACAAATCCTGAAGGCACCAAACCTGCTGCTCCCAGGGCTCTGCAGGCAAAGGATTTGCCAAGTGTATGGTGATATTGGAAACCAGCCTGGATTGTTCTGCCAAGGCTGCAGGGAAGGCTGGAGAGCAGCTGGGAGAGGATGCAGCTCCCAGCCCTGTGCCCTGTGCTTCCCCTGGCTGATCCCCATCCTCCCTGGGCTGGCCTGGGGTGTAACACTCCCAAATACACCAAACCTCATCACTCCAGCTGTGAGTCAATCCCCAGTGTCAGGAAAAGCCTCCATCACCCCAAACCTCTGGTCACTGAGGAATGTCAGCAGCACAGAGACCCAAGCTGACCAACAGGAATTTGATCAGGGTGCAAGAGAAAGAGGAGAGCAGAGCTGCTTTCTGTGAGCTCAGAGCTCCAGGTGTGTTGTACACAGGGAAGGCTTGGATCAAACTACCTCCCAAGCACTGCCTGTATTTGCCTGGAAGCCCAGCTTTTATCAAAATGTTTTTGTAAATTGATAAAGGTGACAGCTTTATCAGCATCCTGCTCCAGTTCCTGCCAGGCTGGTTTTATCACCCAGCCAACATTGCTCCCATTCATTCCTACCTGGATGTTTTTGCTGTAGCCAGTGTTCTGTAATTCATGCTTTTGGTTTCCCTAAATTGGATTATTCCAATCTGAGCCCCTTTGGGCTGCTGCAGACTGTTCTGGCACAGTGCTGGGGCTGCAGCTCAGTGTAACACGCAGAATTTCCAGCTCTGATCCCTGTTACGGTTAATCTTCATCCACTTCCTTGCAGAGTGGATTGAGCTAATGCTCAACGGGTCACTCCACAGGAATCCCCCTCCCTCCCCTTATCATTCATGTGGTTTTGAGCCAGCCACGGGGCTGCAGAGCTGGGGCATGTCCAGGTCATGTTCTTAACCAAGCTCTGAACTAACTTACAAAGAAAATGCCACCAGTTTAAACAGTTTTCTCTCTCTGAGTGTAGTTGCTCTTGGTCCTGCTGCAGCAGCTCACCTGGCGTGTCTTTTCTTTCCATCATAGGAGTGCCTTCATAGGAGTTGAAGTTGAATTCTAGTTTGTCATTGGTAATTAACAGTGGACATTATTGCTTCTAATTCCTCATTTTATTGTCCTCTGGTGCAGACCAGTTTCGGTGGTATCAGGGCATTTTCCAGCTATGCCATGTGCTCACACGGGTGGGAGATAATGTGGAGTTCACTGTGTAAAGAACCATTAAAAGTGACTCCAGGAGTAAATAAGCTCCCAGGTCTGGTTGTGTTATCAGTATTGATTCAGTTAATAACTATTTATCTTAATCCCAGGCCCCTGGCAGCTCTGGTTTAACCCTTTGGAGGAGGCAAGGTAAGGATGTGTCCACTCGGCTTCCAGGCTGCAGGAGGTTTTCTCCTTGATGAAATTCCTCAGGAATTTTCTGCTGTGCTGACCCAGGCACTCTCCCCTGAAGATCGATTGGAAGCTGAGATAAGTGGCAGAGGAAGTGGCCCCTCTCTGGGATGGGATGTGAGTATTGATCCTGCTCAGTGGGGCTGGCAGGGACTGGAGCATCCCTGTGCTGAACCCTCTATTCCCTTGTCCCCCTTCCAAGGGGTATCCATTGCTGCACTGGTTTCTCCTGGGACATGTGTGCATGGCATTGCTGGGCTTAACTGTTCCTCTTCACTTCCCTTAACCTCCCATATACCTTCCTCCTCCTTTGACTCTCTAGACCCAGCAGTATTAAACACTAATTTCCCATTTATTCTCAAGAAAAAAACATTCTTTAACTCCTAATAGCTTTCCTAAAGCCATAACCTGCTTTGTCTGCTGTTTAATAGGGAATCAATATTGTTGTAATACAATGAAATTAACATTGATTTATCTCATTCTAACTGGCAGCTAAACCAATAAGGCATTAGTCCATGTGCTCCTGCCAGGAGGCCAAGTCGGCTTCTTGAAGCCTGATGTGTTTCTCTTTGCTAATAATTAATTACAAAAATCTGGCATAAGGCTTGCAAAGGGGATTAGACAGAATTACTACTTGCAGCAGTTTTCTAAATTAATGCAAAAGTGGAACCTATCAAACCGAAATGCCTTTTAAATGTGTTGACACTGGCAGGTGCTGGCTAGACAAGGACATCCACCTCGTGGGCTGGGTGAGGGGCAGAAGCCTTGAACTCCTGTCCTGACTATCTCATAGAACCCCAGAATGGTTTGCTTTGGAGAGGCCTCAAAGCTCATCTCATTCTACCCTCTGCTGTGGACAAAGTCACCTCCCACTATCCCAGGTTACTCCAGCCTGGCCTTGGGCACTTCCAGGGATGGGGCAGCCACAGCTTCTCTGGGCACCCTGTGCCAGGGCCTCGCACTCAGGTGGGTCAGCAAAGGTGTGTGGAGCCCCCACCTTGGGAGGCACGTCCAGGTGCCCAAGAGCCTGAGGAGGGGACACTGATTTACACCACAGCCATCTAATTGTGGCCATTTGAGCTCCCCTGATGCACAACCCTGTTCTTCCACAAAATAATAAAAAAAAAGAAGCATTTTTAGGGGCAACTCTCCATCCTTGAAATGGAGGAGGTTTGTGTGAGCAGTGGTGCTGCTCTGCCGGTCCCAGCCCTGGTCTGTGCCTATCACAACACAGGCAGCAAAGCGTGGGCTGGAGATTTGAGCCTGAGGTGTCCGTGCTGTGCTCTGAACGCTTAATTAGCCAAACAGCTTCTGTAATTACAGCAGCCCAACCTGCTGCAGGAGCATTCCCTAACCTGCAGCTTCAGAGAGCCAATTGTGCATCCCCGTGGATTGGGAGGGACCTGGGATCACCCATGGGATGGCACAGGCAGGGGAAACAACAGGATTCTTGTTGCTTTTGCTTCAACGACTGGTGTGAATCAGCCAACAAGAAATCAAAAGGTAAAAATGGATTTCAGTCCAAGGAGAAAGGATGTTTGTCTCTCACTCAGGGGACTGGGAGGGCTATTTCTCATTTTAACAATGCAGTGATTAACTCGGAGGCAGGAGGGAATACTCCTCTGAGACAGGAATGCTCCCGATTGCAGTTTACATGGGATCTACAGTAATTCTGTTGTATTAATATAATTACCAGACAATCCATTTCAATAACATAATCACAACCCATATTTCATTCCTCAATTACTGTTCTGATGAGAACAGTTTCTAAGCCATAACCTCCTCACAAACCCACCACTAAAATGATTTTTTAAAGAGAACAATCCAATAATTACTCTCACCACGTTAAGCCAATTAGCCCAGTGGCAATGGAACAGAAGGGATTTTTCTTACTGGCTACTCATCAGCAATGAGAAGAGAAGTTTCAGGGGAAGAATATTTCTCTCTTCAGAGGCTTTTTTTTTTAAAAAAAAACCGGCAGTCTTCAAATAATGAACACACAGGGACAAACCAGCCCAGCAAAAGCTGATGCACTGAAGGAGTTGCCTTGGGAGAGAGTTGCAGGCTGGGATTTGCCCAGTCCCACCTCCCCCACCACATCCCATCAACTTGCCCCACCAGGTCCCACATCTCCCTGGTCCCAGTGAGGATGGTGGATAATGTACTTCTTGTGGCTCCTCACTCTCCACTCATTGCCTGAATCATTTCTCCAGTCCCCCAGCTCTGCCTTGGTTGCCCTTTCCAATTTAACCATGGTTTTTCCACTGTTTTTCCTGCTTCACCTCCCAGCATTTCTGCAGTGTTTTCATGCTGAGGATGACCCTGGGCTTTGCTAAACTCCGTTTCTGTGCCTGGTGGAGGGGAGGGGAGGGTTAGAGAAGCCAACAGCAGAGCTCACAGAGAACTGAGGCTCCTAAACTCAAAATTTTTGGACTCTCCCCACCTCAGAGCCTGGTCTATTCCCAGCTGGTGATGGAGCAGGTCACACCACCCCTCCACAGGTCCAACAGCCTCCAGTGCCTGCAGCACCTCCTGCTCCAGCGTTGCTCCACACACCAGCCCTAAATGTCCTCAATTTAAACAAATTACACTTCCAGCTGTCCAGGAGATCAACACAACATGCACGGGATGAATCCTGCTTGCCTCAGCACTGGAATGAAGGAGCAGAAATACGATTGTTTGCCACAAGAAAGCAGCTCAGGAAGCTGCATATTACACATTGTCATGTTATACATGACGGCTTTGCACTGCAGTCCTCCGAGATTGTGATGAATAAAATCTTGACAACATTCTCTCCTGCATTAATCATTTTAAGCTGATCCTACAGGATACAAGGGCAAATTAAATTCTATTTGCAATTTCATGCATGACGCCTGGTGCAGCCAGTGCCTGAGCCAGCAGTTTTTCAGTAAGACAAGCGTGTAAGCTGCAATTATGCAGTTACTTTCTCCCATGTGCCAACTCTCTTATTACTGACAAATTTATAAATGAAAATGCATGAATGGTATTAAACTCACCTTCAAGGATGGAGCAAATTAAAATGAATAACTTGTAATAGTGTATTTGAAGAAAAACACTACTTTTAATGGTTAAAGTGACAAATGGAAGATCTGTGCTTTCCCAGAGTTGCTCTGTGGGGACCAGGAGGCTCTGATCCCAAGCTGCTGTCCCTGTCTCTCACCTGGCAGGGTGTGGGGGGATATACCCTGTCCCAGGGTGCTCCCACCAGAAGTGCTGGGTGACACAACCTGTTCCCAAGCAGGCAGAGCTGTGGGTGCAGGCAGCTTGCAGGCAGCCAGGTGGGCTTTTCCAGACACTTCTAGTACTTCCAGAGTGCTTCCTTCTTCCTTTTTAAACCACAAATCACAGGAGGAGCCTGGCTATGGAGAGCAGCCCCATTTCAGGGCTGCAGATCCCAGCAGCTACTAACAACTCTGAAATAAAGAAGGAAAGACCTCTCCTTCCTTGTTGGCATTTCAAAGGTCCTGTCATTACTGTCAGAGAGGCACAGGGCTTCTGCTTCTATCTCTCCCCTTCTCACTTCAGTCACTGCACCAGTGACAGGTTCCCACTGTCCTCAATGTCCCCTCTGTCCCTGCAAGGAGCCCAGGCACCTCAGCACACTGGTGTGGCCTCTGAATAAGCCTCCAGTTAAGCCTGTCCTAGAAGCCCCTCTCCTTCAGAGATTTACAGTTGCCATCTGACCTGTCAAAGCAACAAACTGCCACTTCTGCAAGACTAACTGTACCTGTTCAGGCTGACAGAGGCTCACACTGCTAATTTTACCCAACTCCACGTCTTCTCACTTCTGGGGATGTGCAAGACGTGCAGTGCGTGTGAGCTGTGGTGTTGCTCCTTGGTGGCTCTGAGCAGCACAGCACAGACATTTAGTAACTATTTATTACCTACCATTCACACACATTTCAGGAGGGATGGCAGCCCAGGCTTTGCTTTGTTTTCCACCCTGCATGGCTGACTCTCAGCCAGCCTGAAGGCTGGAGATCTTCTGCATCAAGAGCAATACTAATGCAAAGTTCCATCTTAACTCTACTAACAAAACACAAAAGTTTTCTAAGCAGCAGCTTATTACCAGCTGCCTGGGTCGCTCATAAGGGAGAAGTTGGAAAGCAACAGCCCCAGGTAGGGCTGCATGTGGGGATGCCAGTGAGAGGGAGCCTGGAAGATCCCAGGGATTCACACAGGGGGTCCTGGCAGAGCATGAAGGGTCTGGTGTTGATTCAGGGATTTAAACAGGAGCAGAACAAGGAAAGCAAAGTAATAATAAAGGTAATAACAACCCAAGTGTGCTCACTGCCTGTGTGTAGGGTCAGCAGCGCCCTTGATGTGCTGACATTGCTCTGTTCCATTAAACACAAGGAATGTGCTTGCTCCCTGGCAGTTCTGTTGGGATGTGGCAGATCCCTGGGGCTCCCAAACCTGTGCTGTGCAGGAGTCTGAGGAGGTGCTGGTATTGTCCACTTGCAGCAACACTGTTGTATCATCATTCCCTGGGCCATGCAGATTCCTTCATGGGACCCAGTGTGCCCTTCCCAAATGGATTCTTGTCTTCCCCTAGGCAGTGTCCACAGGGAAGGGCCAGGGCAGAGCTGCCAGACACAACCCGTTTCTCCTCTTCAAATCTCACCACAATGCTAACAATTTTTAAAATGCTATTCTTGGTTTTCTTGTTCCCTTTTCTAAGGTCCCAGCCCCTGCAGGTGAACGATCATCCGAGTTTCTCACTCCAGCTTTCGTGGGGTAAATGCTCAAAATAAATGAAAGAACTGGAAGGAGGGAAATAGTACAGAGCTGGTGTCTTTTTGGAGGGCACATTTGAGTCGAAATACAAGTTAAGGAGAATGAAGAAGTACCTGGTGGGTACTTGAATGAGTGTCTTGCACACCCTTTTCTAGGACAATGGGGAATGGCATCTTACTGACAGAGGGTGGGGTTAAATGGGATATTAGGAAAAAATTAAACCCTGTGCATGTGGGCAGGCCCTGGCACAGGTTGCCCAGAGAAGCTGTGGCTGCCCCATCCCTGGAAGTGTCCAAGGCCAGGTTGGAGCCGCCTGGGATGGTGGGAGGTGTCCCTGCCCATGGCAGGGGGTGGGACTGGATGGGCTTTAATGTCCTTTCTAACCCAAACTATTCCACGATTCGATGATTCCCATGCCCCTGCAATATGAGCTGGCTCTGCAGAGGGCAGGAAAGGGGCCAGAAAACAAACCTTCATCTCAGAGAAATGCCTTAAACTTCCCTTTAGAGGAATTAAATTCCTGCCTAAGTACTCCCCAGCCAGGCAGCCCGGTGATCTCCTGTCCCCCTCCACTGTGCAGTGTATGCTGATCATGCTCTGTACAAAAGTTCAAAGCCATTTCCAGCTGCATTTGTAAGGAGCCCTGTCTTAATCGGGTTAGAACATAATATGCTCTTAGTCCTCTGGAGGGGAAACTTACACTTTTCTTCAAAGCAGTTTTCTCTGATAACTTATAACCTTCCCCCCTCTGCCTTTCTCCTCCTTCAGTGTTATTTCCCCACTGGGAGGAAGCGAGTTTTGTGAAGTTATCATGCACAATATCATCCACCAGACTCCTCTGCTTTTGTTTCAGAGCATCAGCTGCAGCAGAACCCTGAGAACACGTGGGGTCCAAAGTGCTGGTGCCTATCCCAAGGGGATAATGCAGCTCCCATGGGTTTTTTCTCCTCTACATTATCTTAGATTAAGAAACTCATCACCTGAGACTGCTAAAAGCTTGGTAAGACCCTGGAAAGGATCAGGCATCAGTACAGAACAAATCGACCTGGATATTAAAAGAAGGCAGGTTTAAATTGGATATTGGGAATAAATTCTTGGCTGTGAGGGTGGTGAGGCCTTGGCACAGGCTGCCCAGAAAAGCTGTGGCTGCCCCATCCCAGGCTGGATGGGGCTTGGAGCAAGCTGGGAGAGTGGAAGGTGTCCCTGCCTATGGCAGAGGAGCTGAAATGAGATGAGATGAGATGAGCTTTAAGGTCCCTTCCAATCAAATCCACTCTGGGATTCTATGAAACCTGTGCCCTTACAGTGCTTTCCATCCCTTTGTTCTCCTCTCCTTGTTCCTCCCTCTCCCAGCTCTGTGTGTGTTATTTATCCCTGTAATTAGATCAACCAGCTTTGCAGTGTGTTCAGGAGGGCATCAGACTGAGAGATCACCTGTCTGACCCAGTGACAGGGTGCTGTGAGGATCCAAGTGCCATCAGAATTGTCACACACCCCACACAGGCTCTGCAGGACCTGTCCTGCCCAAACACCCTCGGGGAGCATCCGTGGCCATCAGACTCCTTGGCAAGGAAGCCACCAGCTCGTGTCTGTCCAGGGATGCTGTGTCAGCACGGCTGGGCTGGGCTCAGCATCCCACAGGCTCATGCCCTGGGTCCTCTCACCCCACTCGTGTCAAGCAGCGACCCTGCTGCAGCTGGGGCTCTGTGGGCCACATGAAATCTTAAATGTGGCATCAGGCGCCCGGAGAGGGAGCACAGCAGGCGCGACAGCAGATCTGCAACAGGCTGAGCCTCTTCCACGCAGCCGTGTGCCCAGCTCATCAGTGGCTCCGAGCGAAGCCAAGGGCTCCCTGCCACGGCTGCTCGCCTCTCAAATTTACCTAACCCTGGAAACACAGTCCTAATTAAAATATTGACGGGAGGAAGTGGGATCAATCAGCAGCTGGCACACCAGGACGAGCTCTGCATTAAATAGCAGGCGCTGGGCTGCGACGGGCTCCTCAGGTGACATTTAATGGCTGTTGGTACAGGAGGAGGAGTGACCCCGGCTCAGCAGTGGCAACAATTAGCACAGAGCACACCATGGTGTGAACGATTTTAATGTCAAATAACAACTCCTGGTCGTACTACCCTTGAGCATCCCAGTGAAAAGCTGAGTTTTATCTTTCAAGGATGATGGAGGTCTCGTTTTCGGGGTCCTGGGGTGCAGCTCTGTGTGGATCATGCTGGGGGGGGTGGTTATGGGTCACCACCCTCTGACAGCTTCCCCTGGGACCTGGTACATTTGGGGGGAGATTTTCTTGTGCCTTTAGGGAATAGCAGCCACACCCTGAGATGGAGGAAGGAGAGCCAAAGGCTTTGCCAGGGAAGGTGTTTGCGAGAGGGGAGGGTCCTCTGGCAGAGTAGGGTGGGAGATGGGAACTTCAGGGCTGCATTTCTTACAACCTGCAGGTTGTAATAGGGTTCTTTTCCACTCACTGCCCTCATCAGTGCCTCTGCTGTGTGTGCACAGCATCAACTGGTCCAAACTGGGCTCCAGGGTCCACGAGTGCCAATGAGGGGGAGTGAGAGCAGCCCAATCCCACTCCTACCTGCACAGTGCTGCTGAAAAATGTAAGAGCAATATTAGAGGGAGCATCAAAGGGCTAGGGAGGTATTGTTAACCCACATCAAAGGTGGGAACCTGAGCAAGCAGCTTGGTAGGGGCAGCGAACACCATGGCAGCCAGATCAAAAGGAATAAAACACTAAGATGTGCAGTATTGCTATGCCAGCCAGAGAGATAACTAAGAGAGATTCAAAGGCATCTTCTGCACTCACGACTGGCTGATAAATAAATAAATAAGGCAGTTGGCTTCTTCTGAGCTCTGTAGTAAGGGGATGAGGAGTGGGGAAGGATTGCTGGCTCCTAACTCCTCTTGATGAGCCCAGTGCTCCCCAACATCCTGTCTCTGCTTCACTCAACAGCAATAATCACAGAATGATTTGGGTGGGAAGGGACCTTAAAGCTCATCTCCTTCCACTCCCTGCCATGAGCACCTTCCACTATCTCAGGTTTCTCCAAGCCCTGTCCAACTTGGCCTTGGACACTTCCAGGGATGAGGTAACCACAGCTTCTCTGAACAACCTGTGCCAAGGTCTCACCACTGTGAGTGAAAAATTTCTTCCTAAATCATCTAGAAAATACTCAGTGGGAAACACGACCCGAATTTGTTCCTTCACTGTAGATTCATTTCCTGTGAGCAGTCTGGGGGTGTCAGGCCCAGACAGCAGCTGTCAGTGCAGGACCCCTTAGCAGAACATCCCTGGCTATTCATTCCCAGCATGTCCTGCCCTCCTCCCTCCCTCTTGTCTGCAGCTTTAAGCTGATTCTCTCTGAGGCTGCTGTGACTCCTTGCACAAACCCTCCTCCCGAGTGTCATTTTAAAAGGACTATTAAAAGGCTTCCAGAAGTGTAAGTTTTCACACTCCCCTTACCTCCAGAGTCTGCTGCCAGCAGCAGAGCCCAGAGCTAATTAACAGCCCCTGTTATCAACATATGAAACTCATCATTTGCAAGTAACCTCTTTCCTTCTCCCAACGTATGTTCAGAAAATGACACATCAGGCAGTTTTTTGTCATTCATGAGTTATGCTCCATTTCCTAGGTATTTCATTCTTTGTGAAATAGAGATTTTGAGGAGGAAACCCAAAGGACAGTGACAAAGCCCTTTTGATCCCTATCCCAAAGGACTAATCCTGCACCATGAGCAGCTGCCTTGGACAAAACAATCCCCTGTTCCAGAGGGAAAAGCCTCGAGGGACCAGGAGCACCCTGAGCTCACATCCACCTTGGCAATGGATGGTCTTTCCCAACAAATAGAATCTGGTGGGGCCTCAAAATGAACCAAATCATCAGCACCACTGAGAAGAGGCTCTTTCCCAACTCCTCCTCATTTTGGCAGAGAAGAGACACCCCCAAACTGTTTCCTTTTAATTCCAAGAGCTCCATTCTCCTCCATCCTCACGGGAGGTCACACATCTACCAGAACTAGGGGTGCAGGCATGACTGCAGTTCTCTTTGGAGGCAGAACACTGTTTGGGGTGATTTTCTGATTTGTGGATATTCTTGCAGTAGTAAGCTCAGAGCTGCTGTTGAGCAGAGGAGGCAGTTCTTTCATCTAACCAACAAATTCAGAAAATAAGCAGGGAAAGAGTTTGGCTTAAAAACTCAGAAGCAAACTGCAAATTACTGTGTTTGATAGAAAAGAGCCTGTTGGAAATTTCCAATTGGACAGTTGGGTTTTGAGTGTTGGCGGATCAAAAGCTGCTCGTCCTGCGTGGCTGGAGGCAGCAGAGTGACAGAAGCAATTCCTGGCCTCTGTGGGGTCCCTGGGCTGGTTATTTGCCCGGTGGCTTTAACCAGGGTTCACTCAGGCTTATCTGTGATTATTGGGTCTTTAGATCAGTCACGATGAAAATGAAATAACAGCACAGCAGAGGCAGACAGAGCTCCCTCTGCTTGGCAAACCCAGAGCCCTCTCCCTGCTGGGGCACCAGAGCACAGAAATGGTCCATTTAACACTGGAGCTGCAGCCAAAAGGGAAGAAATTTATTCATGGCATTTTTGCAGCTTTTGTTTGGGGATCTGCAGGGGGGGAATTCAGTGTAAATGTGCCTGGCTTGGGCTGTGTTAACCCTTGGCTTGCTTTCAGTGAGGGAAAGGGAAAAGCAGCAGAGCTTCAGCCAGACCTTGTGGGTTTCTGGTGTCCTGCAAAAACCAGGTGTGGGAGTAAATTCCCGGAAAAAATTTCCCTTGAAGTGTGACACAAATGCAGATGGTAGAACAAACAGGCTCATCTCAAGGCTCACTGCTCTAATCCAGCGATTGTTGGCACAGGGCTCACATCTTCCTTGACCCTCTGAGTGATTTACCATCCTGGCAGAGTTTTGGGATCTGATCTTGCAGATTAGTGCAGGGTCAGCAAGTGGTTCCCTCCAGATCTGCTGCCCTACAAGCTCTTGTTCTTATTACAAGACAGGATTATTTTCTTGGTGGATTTTTTACCTCTGCTCATTTTCTCCTGAATTCTCCAGTGTGTTTGCAGCATTTATGATCCATCCCTGGAAGTGTTCAAGGCCAGGTTGGACAGAGCTTGGAGCAACCTGGCCTAGTGGAAGGTGTCCTTGCCCATGGCAGGGGGTGGAACTGGATAATCTTTGAGGTCCCTTCCAACCCAAGCAATTCCGTGGTTCTGTGACTCTTCTCTTTCCTGTGTGTTGCACTGCCTGACTAGGCTGCCTGAGGCTTTCCCGGAGGCTCCTTGGAAAATCCCAGCCAAGGACTGTTGTACCAACTTCTTTTATTGCTGATTTAGGTTCAGGAGTGTTTTCTGTCACCTCAGTTGTTTCACATCCTTTATGGTTTGGGTATTTCATACGTGCAGCTGCTTCCCTTGACAAAAGCAGAGCAGTGAAGGTGAAGGGTTCGAGGGTTAGATGGTGACATTCATCAGAGAAGATCTAGAGCATTTTCCTCTGGGGAAAAGACACTGCATTCCTGCCCATTCCAGGAACTGGAGCTGGAGGATGGGAGGGAAATGGGAATGGTCCAGGTGCACTGATGGGTAAAAGTGTCCTGATGGGACACTGATGGGCACTGGTGAGAAGAAATGTCCTGATATACAGGAAGTTTTATCCTGATGAGTTAAATTGCCCTGATGGGTTCAAGTGTCATTTCCAGCACCAGGTTAAGGTGTTCAGCCCTTCAGAGTGTGAGCCAGCTGGCGTTTGAAGTTCTGTACATTTGCATTATAAAGGATCAGATTGAGGTATAAATTATATATCTTGTTTCAATACCAGCTTTAAAGCAAATGAAAATTGTCCTTTGAAGAGCTGGTTCCTGTGATAACAGAGCTGTACCACACTTGAGAGGAGCTCACCCCCTTGGCAGAGTGGGGGTGGCAGAGAGGTGGGGTATGAACTGTCCCCCCCACCCAAGACCCAACCAGAACCTTGGAGCACAAGGAAGTAACTTCATTTCTATGCTTGGGAGGTGATTATTTCCATTCTGGATATAATAACATACATAGGGGCTCACACTGCCAAATTTCTCCATGGCTGCACTGTCTCCATGGCAGGTAATGCAGTTATTCCACAGCTAAAACAATGTACAGAGGTAGAGGAATTCAGCCTGGAGTATCTGAATTATTGTCTCCCTGAAACAGTTCCCAGAGAAAATCAAGTAGGAAGCACATGGGGCCATGCACCCTGTGAGGAATGCTGGGGTTGGAAGAGACCTGCTGGCTGGGACACAGTCTATGGGGTCCCTGGAGATGGGGATTCCTCTTCCATAAGCTCCCTGGAAGCATCTGGGACAAGTGTGGGAGGACTGGGATGAAGGTAGAGCTGGGAGGACTTTGGGTGCCACCCACCTGCAGCCCTGCATGGACACTGCATCTCTTGCCAAAGAGCTGTGGCACAGTGGGAACCAGCACTTTGTCCCAGACATGCATGGAGCTTATCCTGGCACAGACTGTGTGAAAACCTCTGGGTTTTGGCAGCCTTGGCATTAAAAGCTGTGTGAGACCAGTGCTGCCCTCACCTACTTGAGAGAAGGAGAAAACTCACCATCATCATCCCAGGGAATTGCACAACTACAGTTTCCCAACTACATCATTATACTGAGCTTGTCTGTGTCCATCAAGGTCCCCCACACGTGTGGGCAGGAGGAGGTGGGGGGCACTGGGGACCTGCCACACTTCAGCTTCTCACCCAGACAGTGTGTGATGGAGCCAACCCCTCTCCAGGTGAAAAAGAGACAAAAAATGAGGGTGGATGCTGTGGAGCTGGGGCTGCTAATAAATCCCTTTGCTGCCAAGCAGCTCTCCTGGCCTGGGGGTGAACAGAGCTGTAACCTCAGGTTGGCTCTGCTGGTGCCCCTCAGTGCCCCTCACTTGGCTCCTTTTGCTCCCTGTGCCACAGCCTCCAGCCCTGTTCTCAGTGCAGAGACTCTGGGCAGCCCCCTGGCCCCCCAGCCCTTGTGTGGAGCAGCTCCTGGGACTCAAGTACAGGCACTCCCACCTGCAGTTGCAGCAGTTCTGTGGAGACTCAGGGCTGCTCTTGTATCACCTTTTCCTGTGTCCATGGGGAGATGAAGGGGTGGTTTCCACCCTGGGAGTCACAATCTGTCGTGTGATGTCCGTATTTTTGTCGTCTCTTCCGAACATATTTAGAGGATTAGAGAAAACCCACATCGTACAAGGGATTTAAAGGTTATTAAGGGAGAAATGCATTTTTCAGCACATGCTGCCTGAGAAGTGTGCAGCCAAGTGTTTTAAATACCCTGGTGCTGTTATTCATAGAAACTGTTCTTCTTTTATTTTTTCTTTCCCTTTTTTTTTTTTGCCAGTGTAACTGTAGTCATCACTCAGCCCTATAACTATAATGGATGGTTGCTAGAAACCTTCCAAACAAGGCAGCACAATAAGATACAGACGGTTAACCCACATCAATTCTCTAAGGAAATTTCATGTTGGGCCCTTTAATTCGCTCTTTTTGAAATTATTCCGATCAGTTGGTGCACGGGGCACTGCTGCAGGGAAAAGATTGAACCTGGAACAAAGCGGAATGAGATTCGAAATAATAAAAATAAAGAAAAAACACAGAGGCGAGCTTCAGGTACACCTCCAAAATTCAAATGAGCTCATTTGCAGAGCTAAAAATTTCCCAGGGACTCCAGTTGATTCAAAGAGAAATGTATTTAATTTAAAACAACTCACTTCAGGGAGCTCTGCACTGGGATGAAATGTATTAAATAATTGATCAACCGGGGAGTAAGAAAGAGGGGAAAAAAGAGAAAGAAAAAAGAAGGGAAGGGAGGCACCTGGATGATGTGTGAGATGGAGAGGAAAGACACTGCTCCACACTTAGTGCCACCCCCACTGCGGTGGGGGACACACTGAGGGGGTGACAGTGGTCCCCGAGGCTCAGTGGCACCACCCAAACCAGGGGCTGGGAGGGAACCCCCAGGATGGAGCATCCAGGTACCCCTCCAGATTCACCTCATCCCCCTGCAGTGACACAAGTTTTATTGCATTTCCTTCCAGTCCCAAAGCCACACAGAGCCCCCCGTGTCCTGCGTGGCCTCTGCCACCCGGGCTTGGTTTCCTTTCTGCTCCATTGGGTGTTTTACAAAGTGCTTAAAATAAAACAAATATCCTTTGTCCTTTCTCCCCTCAGCAGCTCCAAGGGCAGATTACGATGGGGCTGGTATCAAAACACACACCTCGGTAATTTTTCTGCAGTGGTTTGGGTTTGGATGTAAAATGGAAACACACATTTAGTGCTTGGCTGTGGCACTGCTGTGTGTGCAAACAGCAATTAAAACCTGCAGCCAAACGCCATAAATCCACCAGCGACACAGTAACTGCTGTTAAAGGGGGGAAATGAAAAGGAACTGCAGCTCATTTGCATTTTTTAAGAGTAATTTTGTTCAGGCTACAGTTGTTCTGAATGGAATGTAACTTCTAAGTACTGTTTCACTGTGCTGAGGCCGGGCTGTGAGAGCAGGAGGCTTTGACACACAGATGGGTTGCCTCAGAACAGGGATTTATAGAGCAGTAGGTGCTGGGACCCTCAGTACAGGCTGGTCCATGGGCACCAAACCTTCCTTCCCTCTCTGCAGGGAGGCTCTGAGCAGCCCCATCTTCCCCAACAGCATCACCTCTCTACATACAATTTTAATGGTTTTTATTTAAATAGCTTCCCCTTATTATCTAAACCAGGAGATGGCACAGCCTTCCAGACAATCTCCTTGCTGCCAGCAGGAGTGGGCACGTGGGTTAATACACAGTGGAGTTAAGATCAACTCTTATTATTGCAAACTGTGCCCACCCCTTGTTGGGGAGCTCCTGGATATGTTGGCTGGAGAGAGCCTGTGTGAGTGTTTGCTGATGTCAGGAGCAAACAAAGGACCAGACCAGATGGATGCTCTTATAACTTCAAGTAATTAAATTAGAGGCATAAATGTAATTGTTATCCACTTAATTTACTCTTGATATTCCTGCTCCATAAGGCTTGATGAGGGAAGCATGCAATGAACCCTGGACTGTAGCTCTCCCCAGCAAAGACCACTGTGCAAACCACAAATAAATACTTCTTGCTGGAGAAAATGAACTCAAATTCTAGAGCTTATACAGGAAAGTGAGGCAGGGGAAGGCAACAGGCAAAGATGGGAGAGGAAATATAATCTTACTCATCTTAATAGCAGATGGAAAAGCCAGCTTTTAATTAATTGGTAAAGGAACTGACAGGACAAGGGGGAATGGCTTTCCACTGCCAGAGGGCAGGGGTAGACAAGATACTGGGAAGAAATTCTTCCCTGTGAGAGTAATGAGGCCCTGGCACAGGTTGCCCAGAGAAGCTGTGGCTGCCCCATCCCTGGAAGTGTCCAAGGCCAGGCTGGGCAGGACTTGGAGCAACCTGGGATAGTGGAAGGTGCCCCTGCCCATGGCAGGAGGTGGAACTGGGTAGACTTTATGGTTCCTTCCAACCCAAACCATTCTGGGATTCTGTGGTAGTGACTCTCCTTTGTGTTAACAGGCCATGGTTTTACCCTCTTCTGTCTCCCTTCCCATTTACTACATCACCCTGGATTATTTCCTTTCATGCCTCATTAGGACACGTAAAACATGTGAAATTGTAGTGAGCATAAACAGAATTTTGAACACTTGTTCCTCTGCCTTTGATCTGACAGTGTTGATGCCAGAGATTCCCAGCAACATTTGCTTTTTTTTTCCTGCAAAACATCACTGTCAAAATCGACCTGATTTGGGACATCCGTTGTGCTGCTCAAGAATGCAAAAGAGCTTTAGGTTAAAAATCACAAGAGCTTTGTTTCATTTTCCCTTTCTTTCCTAGTCCTAAATAAATAGAACCATCCTGTTTCCTTATAATTAAGTGCCCAGGAGTATTTCAGCTCTCCAAGAGGTCTCAATTTTCCAGCAAACGTGGGTACCCCTCACCAACAGGTGAAGCAGGGGGTTAAAGGCCTGGAAACACAACTGGCAGAAACAGGGACTTAAGACAGTCCTTGAAGCTCCTTTTTTATTTCCTTTCCCTCCTACAAGCACATGTGGCATCATTCAGCAAGTGAGCTAAACCCTTGGAGTGTAAAGCACACATTAAAGTACAGGATTGAAGTCAAAATGACAAATTTAAGGAAATTATTTTGTTAAGTGTGATGGTGAATTTTCTGTCCTTTTCTTTGTAAGAACATTTTTGTCCTCCCTGCACAGACAATTTCCATAGCAAGCTAATTGTTGTAATTGCAACCAATTTTTTGTATGCAAATTTAATGAAAGACTGTTTTCAATGTTTAACCAGCTCATTAGAAGGTTTTGTCTTTGTGAAAAGGCAAAACTAAAACACCTGGTCATTGGAAACGCTGGTGGGATGAGTTGCTATGGATCAGCCTGAGCCCAAGGATCCATTTCATCTTCCAGGAGTGGAGGGTCTCCAGGGCTGGTTGAGCATGAGGGACCCCGTGGGATGGGGATGCTGGTGGGGCCACAGCACTGCTGCTGCAAAGAGGGAGCCACAGGGAATGAATGGGCAGTGAGTGGCCAAGCGGTCCCACCCTGTGGGTTCTGCCTGGGCTGGGGGGTTGGAAGTGTCCTCATTATACATCTGAACACATCTGTCAGGATGTCCCCAGGGAGAGGGGCTTGCAAAGGATGCTCTTAGCAGAGGGATAATGAGGGATGAACTGAGGAATAAATTTAGGCTGGAAATTACAAATAAGTTTCTGAGCTCACAGCAGGGCAAGACGGCTGTAAAACCCTTCCAAAAGCAGTGGGGAAAAGCCCCACCCTACTGCTGGGGAGTGGTTCGAGCTTCCACGAAGACTTGCAAGGAATGGTGCTGATGGCAAAAGGGGACTGGGCTTACAGGGATCCCTCTGGACCTGAGCCCTCAGAAGCTGGCACAAAGCAGTGCCAGTGCCTGGGGCAGATGTGCCACCTGAAGCAGATGTGCCACCTGAAGCAGATGTGCCACCTGAAGCCTTGCTGCAGTAGGACAGGAGTGTCAGAGCCCTTCAGGCTGTGGGGGAATGATGGCCTGGGCACCCTCAGGACAGAAGTGGGGCCAACTTTGGATCAGAAGGGAGAGGTTCCATGGACTGCTGAGGAAGCTGATGCACATCATCTGCTGAAGGGGACTGTGCTGCTCAACATGAAAAGGTGAATTTCAAGGCAGAAGACAGAAATTCTTAAAAAAACCCCAAAACAACACAACAATAAAAAAAAACCAAAAAGCCAAAAAAAAAGCCACCCAAAGAATGAAAGACAGGCTTACAGGGGCAAATAAAATCTTCTTCCACTCTCTAGGGAACACCAGCAGGAGATGCCCCATGGTAAACACAGCTCATACACTCTGCTCCCTCCCTGAGCCAAACACATCCCTTGGAAAACATATTGATTACACGGATGTGGACTAAGGACAGGCAGGCAGCACCAATGAAGGCAGTTAATTGCCTGCTGTACTTTCCTTTGCCTGGTCCCTCGTGATTTTCTCACTAATGAATAATTCAACAGCCACTGACACATGAGTAACATCTCCTGATTTGCATCGAGCGTCATTCATTAGGAAGAGGATGAAATCCTCATCTATCCACCAGCTAACACCCCACCCCTGGAGGTGTCCAAGGCCAGCTTGGAGCAGCCTGGGATAGTGGAACTGGGTGAGCTTTAGTATCTTTTCCAACTCAAACCATTTCACGATCCATGATAATGCCAGGGAAGTGAATACTCCATCTTCTTCTCTGGGACCTGAAGGCACAGGCAGCAAGGGAGGACCATCCCCTGGTCCCAGGAAGCCCCCACGCCATGGAGGGGATTTTGGGACCATCACTCCATCCAGTGCTGGCCACACGTGGCCTCCAGCCTCCCTCAGCACTGCAGGGATGAGGGCTGTGCCTCTCCAAATCCGCCTTATTTCCAGCATCAGCCTTTTGGCATTTTAAATCACTGAGCACTACGCAGAGCTGATAATCAGATTTACTGATGGAGCTTCTCTGTCTCAGAGGCACAACAAATCCCTTTTAATCCTTTTCTTAAACTCTTCCTTACAAGTGCTTACAACAGAGTTTATCTTTCAGCTTTGGGTCTAATTTTGGTTTCCAAATGTATTTTCTTTTCAAATGAGACCATAGCTGTACTTTTTATTTCTAAATGGCTGAAGTGGAGCATATTCCACAGGATTTACAAATATTCCACTGCTCTCCCAGCCCATACACCGTCCTGAAAAATGCATCCAAATGTGCCAAAGGGGTTGGGACAGGCATGGACACGGAGCCTGGCAGTAGATTTACCTTCACCACAGGGTACATGCCTGGTATAGTGCCAGGGCATATCCAAGCTCCCTCTGACAGCAGGGAGATTGTTGGCTCACGGATCATTTTTAGGAGGGATGGATGGGTTTGTTGTGTGTCACTGTCATGACTGAGGCACAGCAGTTCCATGGCTTGTCTTGGCCCTTACCACACCTGAGAATACTCTCTCATAGAGGAAAAACATCCTTTTAACCTCAGCCAAGCAAGGGCAAGGGGAGGAGCAGCCTCTTGCCTTCCCAACAGCAGCTGATGCTCCCCATGCCTTAGCAGTGAGCTTCTTGAGTGAGGTTTAGATGGGATGTTAGGAAAAACTTCACTGAAAGGGTGGTCCAGCATTGGAACAGACTGCCCAGGCAAGTGATGGAACCACTGTGCCTGGAAGTGTTCAAAAACCATGTAGGTGTGCTGCTGAGGGACGTGGCTTAGTGGTGGACCTGGCAGTGCTGAGGGCTTTTCCAACCTTAATGATTCCATGATTCTAAGTTACAGGTGATTTAGAAACCAGCAGACAAGAATAAATCACCCATTTCCTTTTTTTTTTCTCCTTTTTTTCTTTTTTTTCTTTTTCTTTTCTTAAAGTAGGAGCTACAGTCATTGCAACAAGAGATAAGATTGTTCTCCTGTGAACACCTCCTCATTACATCCCAGCTCAGGCACCTAGGCACCTTTTGGGATGGCTGCAAATTATATAAAAGCCCAGCCTGAGTCACAGCAATTAATCTCTGCATCCTCAGCCCCACTCACTGCTTCTCCTGCCTCTCCTGCACGTGGGTTTCTAATCAACCATCTCAGCCTGTTCCCATAGAAACTGAGCAGCACACCACCACAGAGTCAGGCTGCTGGGGCTTTTTAAGTTATCATCAGAGCTTTACTCTGCCCCTCAGAAAGCCAGGTTGGCAGCTGGGATTGGGAATGGCCTCTCTGCCTTGGCAGAAAACAGGACTCAGCAGTGACTGATCCCGTGCTGGCTCCTGGAGAACTCAGGAGCTACAGACAGTTTGCTGTCAATATTTGCATCTCATGAATCCATTCCAGCTGCAGCCTAGGCAGGGGGAAACAGGAGACAGGAGAGAGTAAAGCTGTGGGTGTTTCTTGGCTTGTTGGCACAAGGAGCCACTAATGGTTCCTTTACCAATTTATTAAAAGCTGGCTTCATCATCTGCTAGTAAGAGTAGTGAAGCTGCACATCCTCTTCCATCTCTGCCTGTTCCAGGGCCGTGTTCCATCACCCTGTGGGCATGGGCTGCACTCTGGGACAGTGGAGAGATCAGGGTAATTCAGCTTCTTCACTGCTTACCTGCAGCCACCACTGCCAGAGCATCCCAGGAGGGCTTGGCAAAGGGCTTGGTCATCATCAGCTCCCCAGTGCTCCTTAGCTGGGGGTTCCAAAGGGCTTTGGAGAAAAGAGGTGATAACTCCTTGCCAAGCCCTCTATGCAGAGAAATTGAGTTTAAAGCCTCCAATTTGGGTGATGTTTATAAAGCAGCTTCTGGAAAAAGAGTCTCCCTGGGTGTCTTGGTTCCTCTGGAACCCTCCACATAAAACCAGGCAGAGCAACCCAAAGATCTCCTTCCACTGATGAGAGCAGCAAAGAACCAGGAAGTCTCAGAGCTGCATGGGAAGACTTAGATCTTCTGCCTGGAGTTTTGTTTTTCCATCAAAAGCTGCTAATATAAATATTTACTGGCAACTTTTCCCGTTCTATTAGCGACAGTGTTTTGTGCAGGCTGAGTTTCTTAAGGAAATACTTTAAAAATCTACTTGATGTATTCAAATAACCTCCAATGCATTTATTTAATTTGCTTTTTTCCAGGAGTGAAACTCCTGCACATATGGCTATGCTTATGCAACTAGTTGATTAGATTTTACATTTCCATGTGTAATTTATGGGAAATTGCCCACAGATTCATTAAAAACCCCATCCTTTAAATACGTCCTGAATAATCTCGTCCATGCATTTTATATATAGAACAAAAATGGGGTGATTCTGTATTCTAAAGGGACACCTACTGATAAGAACACATTGTATTTGTAAGTGTTTAAATGCAGGATGTAGCAGGATGTTGTTGGGATTTTAAATCCCCACTAAAATGCATTCCAAGGAATCAATCAGTACCGAGTCAATGTACAAGAATTGCTTTAATAAATCTAAATAGAGGTGTCAGGCTCTAAGTGAATTGCACCTTAAATACAATCTGATTCTTCATCGAATGTATTGATTGTTATCATTAAGAGCAGATCTGTTACCCTTGCCGAGCAGGGGGCTGACAGGAATGACAGCACAGGCAGCAGTGCTGAGCTCCAGAGAAAGGATGTTTTGAGTGCAACCTGGGAAATATGGAATCATAGGATGGCTTGGGTTGGAAGGGACCTTAAAGCTCATCTTGTCCCATCCCCTGCTATGGACAGAGACATTTTCCACTAGACCAGACTCTGAGCCCTGTCCAGCCTGGCCTGATACAAAAGTCAACTCCGTGTGCATCTTCCCAGCTCTGAATGAGATCCCAGGGTGGGGTTGGTGGGGGTGGCAGGGATGGTGGGGATGGTGGGGATAGTGGGTTTGGTGGAGACGGCTCACACCTCAGCTCTGGACACAGCCCTGTGCTCTGCACTGACCCAAACCCCTGAGCCATGGCTGTGGCAAGCTGTTCATCGCTCACACAGAGACAACAACTGTAAAATAAAGTGTTCAACCCACTGCCCTTACATTTTCTTTAACTCCTTTAACCAGTTCAGGACAGATATTCCATAAATATATATTCTCTCCAAAAGGCCATTTTCCAAGCGTGGGTTTGATGTACAACGAGCTGTTCCAATGTCTGATTTATAAGGCATATGAAGTTTCTGACTGGCAAAAAAAAAAAAAAAAAAAAAAGATGAATTTCTCAGGTGTCTCACTGATTTATTGACCATGTGGCGATTGATTAGTCATGTCAGCAACTTCATAAGTAACACAATTAATTCTGAAGTTATCCCCAAGTTATCCAAGTCCTGTGTCACTGATGAATTCGTGATGGGTCTGAGTTATAGGCTGGCTCTGAACTTGACTGACTCTGAAATAAGTCACCAAGCTGAGTCGTAAATCACGAGAGACGGATCCGGGTACAGCGCTGAGTCACAAGCGCGTTGTTGGATCACACACACCCTGATTTACAGGCTGGGGAGGTGGCCCCTGCTCCATCTCAGGGTTTGGGAGTAAATGCCAAAGTGTAAATCTGGGTTGCCATCATCAAATGTCACCTTGTTTGGGGACACAAAGCACCCCCGGGCAGAGCTGTGATGCTCCTGTCACACACACGAGCGCACTGGGACAAGCACCAAGGTCTCCTCCTTGCAGATGAAGAGCTCCAGGTGTGCCTCCTGTCTCTGTTCTCACTCCCCTCCTGGGGTACTGACTCCCCAGCAAGCCTGGCTGGTGCTGGCAGATATTGTAGACTATTAATTAAAGTGTCATTTAGAGGCCCACTGGGCGACCTTAATTAAACTGTAAAATGGCAAACACTAATAAGAAGGATGATCTCCCTGGTGGGGGTGAATCAAGCACATTAACCTCCTGGTGAGGAATTCTTTCTTCATCTGACAGAGATGAGGGACCTCCCCGCTTGCTGCAAGGTGTCCTCAGTGTCACTGCTGGTGGCAGTGGGGGGCTGCTCATGGGACACCTTCCTCCTGCACCCACAGAGTGGCACAACTGTGATTCCTCTTCCTCAGCACAACGGGATGGGTGACTTCTGCAGACTTCACATTGGACCTTTCCTCAGAGCACCAGACACTTCTTCAAAGGACCATCAAGATGGGATTCCCTTCTCCTTTCTCTTCTCCTTCCAAGGATCTTCTCCCCTTTCTGTTTATTACCACAGGCTGAGGTGGAGATCCCCAGAAAATCTGTGGATGTACATGGAGCTCTTCTGTTTGTTTTGCTTCTTGTGCACTGCTCCGATGCTGTTACACTAAACACTCATTTCATATTCCCAGGAGGTGAGGGAGATGCCATGGGAGACACATTTACATCTGTAAACTGCAATCAAAACTAATTAAACCCAACACAAATACTGATTAATAGAAGAGGGAACCTGATGCCAAGTCCCATGGCCCCATCCCAGATAACAGTGGCTTCTTTTTTAAGACTCAGATTTGCTTGTTCTCTTTCATTCCCAACATCTGGTAGCACATCTCCAGCTTCTGGCTCCGAGGCAGCTGTACTGCATTTGGAAGTAACACAGGGAAAACCAACTGATGACCAGAGCTGTGCCTGGAATGCAGCTTCTCTCTAAAAACTCACCGCTGGGAGACTACGATATGAGACAAGTTCCATCCCTGTGCTCATTTTACATCAGGCCACTGGTTTCAGATTTTTTCATTAAAACTGAATTTATTCCAGCAAAGCAGTTCAAATATTCATTGCTACCCTTGCCACCTTTAAGAGTCTTCATTCCCTGTGTATTGTCCTGGATTCCTTGCTCCAGACACCAGCTGCTCAAATAGAACAGGCACTGACAGGAGGGAGCTGGAGGTGCAGAAACAACTTCCACCAGGCTGAGTGGCCACCCTGGCACCTTGTCAGCAACTTGCTGGTGAGCAAAGGCAGTAGGAAAATCCCTCTGCACGTGGATTTGGTGGGAAAAGTGCAGAGCACGAGGCTTGTTAAACACAAAACGTACATGGAGCACAGAGGGGAACTGGGAGAAATGGCTCCCACTGGAGCAAAAAGCCAGTTTGTTTAAAAAGTGAATTATTGATTATTGTGGAAAGAAAACAAGCAGAACCACTAAGCAGGATATGAGTGACAGACATTTCTAGGAATATCGATTTGGAAGTGGTAACTGTGGCATCAAACATCAATTCTGTCCTGGGAGACACAGACCCACCTGCCTGAGCACTGGTAACAGGACCCTCAGCACCCAGCCCTGCCCATCCCACCGAGTGATGGGAACCAGGGAACAGCCGACCCAGGGCAGGAGGGGCTGGGATGAGTGGTGGAGACAGGGAGCAGAGCATGGGACAGTTCTCAGCACTCCCCTCCCAGTTCCAGAGGAGGCAGATTTGTTTGTTATCTTTCATTCCCATCTCCAGGTCCTGACTCCAAGGCAGGGATGAACCACTGACAAGTAATTAATGCCCTTGAAGCACCGTTATGACATCAGCTCATCCCGCTTTTCCCTTCGCCATGAGCCTTTACCGGGACAGTGCCTGGCAGTCACTATCGTCAAATCACCGTTTTTTCCACAGTAAAAGGCTATTTTCCCCAGGCAGCCAGTGGGGATTTTATTGTTTAAATAGTGTGAAATCCTTCTTTATGAGGCTACTTGCCTTCTGGTCTGTAAGAATGACCTTTTGCAGCATCCTACGGTCCTTGTTATCCCTGGTGCTGTTTGTTAGAGACACAGCCTGTCCTCCCCACACCCCACTGACCTGCTCCACAGGTGCTGCTGTTGAGGATTTAAAGATAAAGTGAGGGATGCTGCAGGTGAGGACTGCCAGGCTCTGCTGCCACAGCTGGTTAATCTTCCCATTTCTTGCACAGGATTTTAACAGCATTTCCTTGTGGAAATAGAAGGTTTGCCCTGATAATACCTCCTGGGCTCTGCTGTGTGAGGCTTCCAATTCGAAGGGGAGGTGGAAAAGCCAAAACCAAATAGTAATCAAATATTGACCAGACCCCACAAAACCTCCTGCATTTTCTCAGGAGCAATATCAGTGCAGAGAGAGACAGAGATGGGGCTGAAGTAGGAATGGGAGTGCCAGGGCAGTGGGGAGCTGACACTTGGGTGGGCTCCTTGTTCTCATCCATCATAAATCTCCCAGCACTGATGTTGGTCAGTTCAGGTGGTGAGGGCACCAGCTCCCTTGTCAGTGTGGTCAGAAAACGTTGATATTCCACCTTTAGCTCAACTTATTAACCCTCCCTTCCTTTCAAACAAAATATCACATCGCTTAATTATTTCTTGTGTGACCATTTGAAAATGCCACCAGGTAGCGAGAACATGACACCGTTGCCTTTTGCCAGGAACTGGAATCAGACTCCGTGTCACCCCCTGACAGAAGCATCGTAAAACTGCATTAATCAAATTGTGTATCAGTCACAAAAATTGAGGAGTAATTTGTCAAAGTCACGGCCGGGCTCAATAACCGTTTGGAGATGACTAAGTAATTAATCAATAATGTGTTCTCACCTTTTCATTTCCCTAGGTTTCTGTGGCTTGCACGGGGGAATGACTGGAAAATAACAGACTGGGTTGTCTGGTGGCTTCAGAAACGGTGGCTGGTGTTTACTGGGGAGTTGATTCAGCCTGGCTGGGCACATTCCTTCCTGCCCAGCACGTCACCAGGGTTGGTGTAGCCCAAGCTCACAGGGGATGGCACCTCACAGCAGTGGGTGTTGGTGCTGAGAGGTCTGTGTCTGACCAGGTGTCAACAAACAGAGCCTGGGATGTGATCAGAGCCACCGTCAGAGGGACAGAAAGCATTGCCAAGGGCTTGTGTTCCCAGCCAGACTTCGGGAAGGCTCCTGCCCAAACCCTCCAGCAGGGTAAATCACCCCAGAGCCAGACACAAGCTCCAATTCCTCAATCAAAACCAGGATTTTGACCTCAATGCTCACCCCATAATCTAAATAACTGTTTACCAGAGATCACATTAGACTAAATTCTTCTTTCTTAATGTTCTTGAAATAACATCCTCTAATGCAATCCCAGAATAACCCATCAGCAGAGTGAAAAAATTTTCCCGCGAGACTGAGCTGCTACTTCTTCAATGCCCTAAAAGTGATAATTTGATTAATAAAATGGCCAGATTTGCAGTACCACGGGGCTTTTCAGCTCAGAATCAATCACTTTACATCTATTAGTCAATGCTGGATTCACTGAACGCATTGTTGAACTCATTGAAAACTGTGTTAGTAATATTAAGTAATTAGAGAGATTAATGCTGTTGCAGAGCTATAACCTGGGCAGAGTCCAGATTGATTAGAGTTAATTATCTTTTGCCTGCTTAAATAATTTATATTCTGATTTCCCTGCTATGTAAGAGCAGAAAACCCTGAAGGAAGAATCCTGTCCTCGGTGTGGTCATGGAGGTACCAAATGGATAAGAAAGAGACCCCTCACTAGTGGTCTCTGTCTTTTCCTCCTCTTCCTCCCCTTCTTCCTCCAGGTGAGTTAATTTTGTGCATCCAGATCTGCTGCCAGTGCCCACCACACATCCTTGTCACCCACCTGTATCCTGGACAAATTGGACACTCCTGTGCCCACTGAAAAGCCAAAATTCTCTGCAAAGCCAAAATATTCTCATCTGAATTAATGGGTTCAACACACTGTTTGGCCCAGAGGGTGGATGAAGTAATTTATGTGTGGTCCTGCCTTTCTAATCAAAATTTTATTATTATAAATGATTGCAAAAGTTTTCAGAGTCTCCATTTTGTCTTTGCAGGGAATTTTAAACACTCTAATTTTGTCCCTCAGTGCTGGTGTGTGTGCAATAATCCCGTTGATCCATATTCATATCCTCCCAGCCTCACAGCTCCCGCACGGATTTCACAACTCACGGAATCATTTTTTTTACAGAACTGAGTATCCACAATATTTATTATTGTTATTAATGAACATGATCTCAGCCTCTTTAATAATCACAGGACATGATTCCCAGTGTATTTAAATAATTGATTGGCTTAGAGCTCTCTAATATGAATACATCCACAAGTATTTAATGGGATCGTTACTTGATCCCGGCTCTGTGCACTGTATCATGTTACCAATAAATCAATTATGCATCTCTCTGCCTGTAGGATCTCACTCCTGGTGGCTCAGAGGACCAGGCTGGGCTGGGAGCACTATGCAGAAGGTGACAGCAAGGGAGGTGGCCAGTCCTACTCCACAGGACTCCAGGCACAGCCTGGCACAAGTGGGGAAGCTGTGACCAGAGTAAAGCACATCATTAGAAGGAAATGGAGCATGTGCTAATTTGCCCGTGTTTTCAGTTAGCAGACATTTATTAGGGATGTCTGACTTACTCATATCCAGGTCAGCCTGCTAATATTATATTAACCTCTGGTGCCAGTGATGTGTGCAGGAAAAATTCAAACCACACTTTGCAAGGATTTTACACCCTTCCAGAGGCACCTCCTGACCACGCTCGGTGCTAACAGCTGGAGGCACCACTGGCTGCCACCATCAGTCCGATGCTGGAGAGGTGCTGAGACTCCCGATTCTGGGGCTCTGACCCTGAGAGCAGGGGATTGGGACCCTCATGAGACAGGGAACAGGGGATCAGGACCTCTGTGAAACAGAGAGCAAGGGCTTCTGAACAGGCCAGGAGAGCCAGTGCTAGATCACAGACTGAATGCTCCTGCTAATGTCAACAAAATCATATGCATATTTTCATTTTTATCTATTTGACCCATTAACAAACTGCAAAATTTCTCAGTAATCCCCAGCAGATGAGCATCAGAGAAGACCTGTGGTCCAGGCTAATCCCTTTACTATGAAGCAACGCTATGGAAATCAAATACCAGCAGTAAGTCAGGAGATTAACAACAAGCTGGGAAATGCACAAATTAAATTGCATCCTCCCTCACTGCTTTGCCCCAGCCAATGGCTCCATTCCTGCTGTGGCCAGTGCAGCCCCCCCAGCAGGAAAACAAGGCTAGAAATCACTTTATAAAAATGAGTCTCTATTTAATCCCTGATGTATTCAGTAACCAGAACCTACACAGGATGAGCCCATGTCCATGCAGTCCCCCATCTCCATATGCCTTTGTCCTGGGGAGGGGAGAGAATGGTTCTATCATTCTATGATCTGGCTTTGTCAAGTGTGCAGGGATCCAGATCTGGAGACAGAGAGGAAGGACATCTGGGGCTTGGGAATCCTGACTTTTCTTGCCAGCTTGGGATGGGAGTCAGGGATGGGGCTTTGCCTGCAGCAAGATGGGACATGGGCACTGCTCTGTGGGGCACTGCCACCTCTGCTGTGGTCCCCAGGCTGGGCAGGGACAATAGACCAGGTTGCTCCAAGCCCTGTCCAACCTGGCCTTGGACACTTGCAGGGATGACACAGGCACAGCTTCCCTGGGCAACCTGTGCCAGGGCCTCACCATCCACCAGCACCGACTGCTCTGGGCCAGATGGAGCCAGGAGCTTTGCAGCAAGGGCTGTGCCAGAGCCTCTGGACAAGTCTGGGGTCTCCCAGGCAGGTGCCAGCAAGGGCCACTGTCCCTCATCCACAACAGGCACATGATGGGATTCTTGGGGGTGTCCTGTGCAGGGCCAGGAGCTGGAATCGATGATCCTTGTGGGTCCCTTCCAACTCAGGATATTCTGTCATTCTCTAATCCCCAGGGATCCTCCTGGGGCCCAGCAGGACTTGGGCTGCAGCAGGGCCAGCCCTGCCCTGACCCTCAGCAGTGGATCCTGCCCTGACTCTGCTTTTATTGCACAGTAGCATCTGAATGAATATTTTATTCATTTCCCTTAAGAACATCTCCACAAATGCACATTTGAATAAAACATGAGAACGTGTTGTTGGAAGAGCCATCTAATGCTTCAAACAGCCCCATCACAGCGTATCAACCAAAGCAAACGCTGGGCTGTTGTATTTTTATCTTGGTGACTCTAATGGGGTCCCACAGCGTGCAAGGCCATGGGGAAGGTGCCCATGGCCCTGTGTCCCCGTGTCCTGGCAGTGGGGCTGTGGCTGCTGGTGGCTCCTGCCCCGAATGCTGGGATGAGGCAGCGTGTCTGGATGCTGGAGCCATTGGCTTCACACCCCCAAAACAGGGATATATCTACTTAAAAATGTGCCAGAGGGGGAAAAATATAGAGTTTCTTAATGAAAGGTGTTGTCAAAGCAGAAAAATCCAGACTCACGTGTTCGTGTCCAAACACACACACACAAGTGCCAGAACAGCCACCTGCCACCTGTGTGAATACCATAAGCTGGATGAGATGGGCTCTGCTTCTCATCTGATAAGCCAATTCTCGGTTTCTGCATTCCTAAACATAGCATGAGAGCTGCACAGGGCGGTTTTTCCATAGGTGAGGTGATTCAAGGAAAAATCTCGCTGCTTCTTGAAAAGACAAATGTTTTTTCTTGTTTGAATTAATTGAAAATCAGCAACGAAGCAAATGGGGAGAGCAGAGCAATGGCAGGAGGATGGAGGAGGCAGAGGTTACAGGGGATGGGAGCCAATTAAGCCCTAGAGGAAGAAATTTAATGCCAGTGAAAGAAAATGTTCCTCCAGCCCTAAACTGGCTGTTCAACTCACCGGTGCAAGAGGCCACTGACAGCAGTTCCCAGTGAAATGATGTAGGAGAAACACTGGCAGAAGTCACAAGGGTGGCACTACTTGGAGCAGCAAAGCACTAGGGAAAGGGAACCAGCTTTGGGGGGAAGGGAACAGACCAGATCTGGCCCAAATGCACCACGGCTGGGAGAGGGAAAGGGCACAAAGGGCTTGACCCTTGGAGGCATCACCTTCTCCCACAGTGACACAGAGCTCACCATCCAGGTGAGCAGCCCTGGCTTGGATGAGGTGAGGTCACCACCAGCAGCATCCCTTGGAAAACTGCTGCTCTGGAATGGCTTGGCATCACTGCCGACAGGTAGCACCGATTTATAAAGCAGAAATAAATGAGGCTGCTCTGCAATTTCACCTAATTTTGTCTCCCATTTCAATTTACCATCTTTCAGCATAATGCTGGGTGGTTAATTATGTTTCCATCTTATTTCTCTGATAATAACCCCCCTTGTACTGCACACCGTGGCTGTTCAAAGGGTTTCATTTTACCTTTCATTTCACCTCCTAACACAGCTCTAAATTTAGTCAGCTTGTAATTTTGGGGTATTTTATACATTATGCCTTTATTATTGTGAAGTAAAATGTCTTTTAATTCGCTCTCTAATAATTCTCCACCAAACCTTAATACAAAAGGATTTTTTTTCCTGAAGACTAATTGAATGGGGTGTAATTATAATACCCAGGGAGATGATATTGAAAGTACGTTAACTGTGACAGTTTCCTCTGACTAATCACCCCTCAGGCTGTGCAAGCTCCCCATCAGTTCCTGCACTGATGTGCCAAGACAGAGCTTGGCAAAGACTTCCCCACTAAGATGGGGATTTGGGCAGGGTGTATCTGGGATTCTGGGCTGGGATCTTGGGCTCTCCAGGCTGCTGATGCAGCCACAGAAGCTGTTCTGTCCTTCAGGGACCAGCACTGGAGGGAGAGGATGTCTGAGGTAGCTGGGGACAACATGGGTGGCACTGTTCCACTGAGGGAGCTTTGTGCAAAGTCCTTTCCACAGTGCAGGGATGTTCCCATCTCCATCACCCTCTTCCTTGAAGGAATGTTCTGCCTGTTTGGCCAAAGGAAAGCATTGAAAATACAGAGTGTGAAAGGGATGAGGGCAGGACCTGTGGCAGGACCTTCCTTCCCTGGCTGCTCAGGAGTCAGAGTCCTGCAGGCTGCAGCACTTTCCTTTGAAACACATTTCCCTGCCAGGAGGGGAGCAGCGATTTTCCTTATTTGTGTACTCTGATGGTGTGATAGCAGCCAGGTCAGCACTCAGCAGAGACACCAAGGGGCTATTTCCTCACTAAACTGTGCATTGCAGTAAGTGAAAAATAAGCATTGAGGGTGGCTATTATGCAGACAATAAAATGTTTTTATATCAATGTAGGTGTCAAGCTCAACACTTGCACAGAGTGGATCCTTCACATTATGAGCCAACTATGAAAATGCTCAGCCAAGCAGGGATGCTCCCACCTGCAGCCCGGTGTTTGCTACTGGAAATAACAGATTTCCACTCTGCATTCCACAGCCTGGGTTCACAGAGGGGACAGAACTGCGTGTGGGGACCTTACAAACACGGTCTGGCTCTGGGCAGGGACATGGCACTGCAGCAGTGGGAGCTGCTACACGAAGGAGAAGGGACAGTGCAAGGGAAGCTCTCGGCAAGCTGTCCTGAAGAAATCAATGCACTTTTTTTTGGGATAACTGTGAGCTAATCAGCCTTTGCTGGCCACAGTAGGCTTTCAAGTCTCCTCCAGAGCTACCATTGCATGGGCTACTTGGGATCAATATGGCCAGAGAAGAGCCCTCAACGTGTCCCATCTCAGATCTAGCTGGCATGAGAGACATTCCTAGAATCTCCCTTCACTGCTGAGTGAAAAGACCCTTTTCAGAGATTAAAATGAATTTATTATTTCACAGTCTGGTATTTACATCACATCTGGAACAGGTATTACATACCCCGTTACAAAAACATCTCAATCAAGAGTCCTGCTGGTGGCAGCCAGGCTAGGAGGCTGCACACACACCAGTGACCTCAGCAGAGCCATGGACCCCACATCTCCAGCCCCTCCTGAGCCAGCATGTCCCTGCACGGGTCACAGAGCAGGGATGGAGGTGTTGGTCCCATATCCCACAGCACTGGGGTTCCCAGTCCCACTGACATCGAGGGCACGAAGCTCCTCTCCCCCTCGAGTTGCTGCACCACGGGGATGGGTGTGCCCTGGAGGAGGCCACGGGCTCAAGGCCAGGAGATGGCTTTCTTTATTTTGGATTAATGCAATAAAACCTGTCTCAGTCTGGGGCCCTTGCTGGGCAGTTGTTCAGGCACTCCAGACCTGCAGACAGAGAGGGCTCTCCTGCACACGACTCCAAAATTTGATTGCAAACACAAGCGGAAACTCAGTGCCTGGGACTTGCACGGTGGAAAACATTAAATTTGCAGCCTGATTAATGCAATTACCGAGGAAGAAGAAACCAGCAGCATGCACCATGGGGACACCTCACCATCCCCAGAGGTGACAGGGTGTCAGACACCCCCTGACCACACTGCCACACGTGGTCACAGCAGGCAGGTGGTGGGACAGGGAAAGCCCAGTGCTCCGAGGGCAGAGCAGCCCCCAGTGACTCGGGATCAGGCTGGACCTCAGCACCTGCTCCTGGGAACCTCCCAGGCCAGGAGCCAGGAGCCCCATAGAGGAGGGTTTCAAACAACCTTTTACTTCCCAATTCCTGACAGCAACTTGGATTCAGCATCTCGGGAGATGGGGGAAGGTGACTCACGGCAATGATTTCAGCTATTCAGAAAAAAGCCCATTTTGGAGGGTCACTGCTTGTCTGTCTTTGTATTGTCAACAGCTCTTACATGGTTGGAGTAATTTATTTAAGAGGTTCAGAAAACGAGCCCATTTCTTGGTTGTTGAGCATGTCCACGTAGGAGGAGGAGACCATGGAGTGACAGGAGTCTGGCAGCTGTGCTGGGGTCCCTGCCTGCAGCCTCCAGGGAAGCTGGGGCTCAGTGGATGCTCTGATCCAGTGGTACCTGTCATGGTCCTGCTGGCAGGCACAGGATGGCAGCCCTGGAGCATCCCACCTCCGCAGGCACTGGGCCACATCCTGCTGCTCACAGGAGCACCAGGACCCACGCTGAGGCTGGTCAGGCCCTGCTTCACTGCACAGAGGCTATCGAGTGACCTGTGGAGAGGAGGAGAAGTCACCCCACACATCCAGCTGATTCCCCATCCACGAATTATCAGCAAACAGCCTTAAAAATGAAAAGATTTGCTCTTTCTAGTCATTTCATGGGGTGGCTGTTCCAAGTGTCACCTTATGGATTTTTTGAGTACCCCATGCTCTGGCCACAGCTCCCACTGGGGTCTGTCTGCAGAGGGGATTCTGGGGTGCAAATCCAGCCCCTTGGCACCATTTCCAAAAACACTAAAGTCACCCAAAGTCTTTTTGAAAACACAAGCCTGCATTTCCAAACTGGTGCCTTCCCAAGGAAGGGCATGGAACCCAAAAGGTGTGCTGAGAGGATGGGATCTGCTGGATCAGGGAGGAGAGCAGAAGATCCAGAGTACTGAAGATGGGAATGGTCCCAGCAAGAGCTCAGGACAGCAAAGCTGGAGCAGAGGCTCTGGGCTAAGTTAACAGCTTGGGGAAACCAACCAAAACAGTGAAATGGGAAAAAGACAACAAGCTGAACGTAGGGCTGCAGTTACTGGTCAGTGAAGGATGCCCAGGGCTGGAGTAACCTTCTTGGATGCCCATAAAAACATTTGAGCATGAAAGTGCTTTCTGGGCACAAAAATAATAGCAGTAATGAAAAAAATCCCAACATTGCTTAATACGATAATTTTATGGCAGGGGATGTAGGGCGAGGAAAACGAAAGCATAAGGAATAATTACACTCAACAGTATGAACAATGATTACAAAATTATGCAACTGATTAACCATGGCATATATGTAATTACTAATGAGTTTGATAAAATTTTAATTACACCTTGTTCTTTGGGGCATTCAGCAAGCCATGAAAATAATAATCATGTAGTGCTCTGTCACAGATGATTGCCTCAGACAGGGAGTGGGGATGGATTCAGGGCAGCACCAATGGGATGGGATAAGCAACCTGCTGTCCTGGAGCAGCAGGAGGTGCTGGGAAGCAACCAGGACACCCTGGGGTGGTAGAGACTCCCCCAGTATGTCTGCTCAGGGGCTGAGTCACCCAACATCCTCCCCACCGAGCCTCCCAGTGGGAATTATCAATTGGCAAAGCCGTGGGACCCACTCAGGGTTGTGACAGACCTGCCAGCCCCTCCAGCCCTGGTGACAACTGCACAGCCCAGCCCCTCTGCTCTGCTTTGGTGCGTCCATATCAAACACTGCACACCCTGGAGGAGCCGGAGCTCTCCCCTTCCCCAGAGAACTCTTTCAGGGTGCTCTCCTGGGGTTTCCTTGCCCCAGGCTGGGGAAGGCACAGCCAGGCTCTCCCCACACACACACCTGCCAGGGTCGTACCTTGGTCGTTTTCACTTTGTTGCCGCTGCTGCAGCTCCAGCCCGAGAGGTCGGGCAGCACCTTGCACTCCTCCCCGTCCAGGCACGGCTCCATCTGGCACCACCACTTCTGCAGCACGATGGAGGCTGGGAGAGAGGAGGGGTCAGTGGCTGGGCTGTGGGGGACCAGCCCTGCGCACCTTTGGGTGACAGCAGGAGGCGCAGCCCCTCTGTCCAGCACAGCTCTGGTTGAGGAGCCCTAGCCAAGGAGGTGGCTGTCACCTGCCTGTCTTGCCTGACCCAACTGCTCCACCTGCCTCTGGAACAGCCTGTTTTCTCTCGCTGACCCAGATAAAAAGCCCAACACCAGCCCTCTCCTCACTCCCAGTGAGATCAGCGAGAGCAGTGCTGGTCAAAAACCCACTTTGAGCTCCACTTACAGAACAAAGGGACTCTTCTCGTGCCACTCTGATCTGTTAAGCTCCTGTGATTCATGCCTCCAACCAGAGCAGGTTCCCCTATATTTGGTAATAATGACGCCTGAGCTGTTGGGGACAATGAGAGCCTTCCCTGGCATTTCTTGGTGTTGCACACAAGTGCACTCACAGGGCAGCAGCTGCCAAGTGAATTGATACCACGCTGGCAGGGGCTGCCACTGCTCCTGACGGCTCTTCAGCGATGGCACGTGATGGCATTCAATAAAACATACACAGTTTCAGCTTTTCTTAGTTCTCCTCACAGGTGATGGTGTTGCACAGCTGGAGTCACAGCTGGATTCCGGCTGTGGCAGCACAGCGAGGAGATGTGCAGGGTTTGATGCTGCAGTGTCTGCTCCCAGTGCAGCAGTGCTGGAGCACCATAACTCTCCCCAGCAAACAGCCTGGGGCTGCACAGAGTGGGGTAACACAGCCACACCAACAGAGAGTGTCTCCAACATGCTCCCTCTTCGCCACTGCTCTTCTGAAGGATCCCTGGGCAGGTCCCCTCTGCCAATCCCAGCGGCATGGAAGCTCCACAGCAGCCTGACAGCCTAGAGAGTGTAGTCAGGAGTTACATGGGATGGAGTTGTGCTCGTAGGTTACTCACCATCCACGCAGGAGGGAGCTGCCCGTGTTGTCCCTGCCACCTGCCCCGGGAAGCAGGAGCATTTCACTGTCTGGGAGCGCTCCTCGATCTTGTTCTTATTGCAGCACCGATGGGCTGCGATGACTTCACATGTGCCAGGCTCTACGTGCACTGAGGGAGGAGAAACAGCCACTGTCAGACCCCAGAGACCCCAGGCCACCTCCTGCCCACCACCCTGGGCAGCGCTGCCAGTGTGGGCCATGACCAAGGCACTGGAAGAGACCAGTGTGCTGTCCCAGCCTCTGGAATCATCCTTGGGCACATACACTGGCACAGCATGTCCCCAGCTCACCCCTAAGGAAAAGCAAACTAAAAGGTCCTGCTCCAGACCTCCTGCATCTGAGCTCTCACTCCCAACAGCCTTCACACCCATCCTACCCACCAAAATTCATCCCTTCTTGCCATGGCCAAGCCAAAAGCTTTACTGAAATTAATGAGCATGTTAGTTAATCGCAGCTGATAATGAGATGCACTTTGCTGTAAGAAGGGATGGTGTGTTGTGCTGCTTTTGGCTTCAAGCAGAGTATCACCACTTCAGACCCCCCAGCTACAACCAATCCCTCCATCTTGCCATCACCCACCATCCTCTGGCTGGAGGAAGAAGGACTAGGATGGTGTTACCACCCTGCAGTGGCAGAGAAATGTCACCGTGTTCATCAGCAATCCAAGCTGCTCTGCTGCTTCCCCTCCCAGTGCCATTAAAATATTAAGGAAGAAAGAAAACTACTGAGTTGGCTGATCACCTCTGGGATCTGGGTTTAGAGCTGGTCAGCATCACAAATCAATGCCTCTGCTGGGTAATGGCCCACACAGGCACAATGCAAATCAGCCAAACAGGGCTGGAGAGAATTCATTCCCACGACCCCAGAAATCCCTGCAGGTCCTGCTTAATGAGCACTGGAGGAGTAGCACAGAGCCAGGCACGGACATCCCCTGGGTCACTGGGAACAAGCTCTTATTCCACAGAGAATTGCACAGGCTGGGTGGAGGATGGAGAAGCTGCATTCCTGCAGTGTGGCATCCCAGAATGTGTGGAGGTGAGCAGACATCAGGGTGTAAGAACCGGCTGCTTCACACCCTCTGGGCACCCCCCACATGCTGCAGTGCAGGCATGAGCCCCCAGGAGCAGCCACTGAAGGAAAGGCTTGGAAAGGGCTGCAGGCAGGACAGACAGGACTGTGGGGAGTGGAGTGTCCTGGTGCTGGTGCTGCCGGTACAGGTACCCCCGAGCACAAGCCCACTTTCAGCCCTCTCCCTGCACATGTGGCTGTGGAAGTCGATCTGACCCACCCTGGGTTTGCCAGCCTCAGCCTGTCCATCCAGCCTCATCTCCCACCTCTGCTTCACCCCTGGCCAATGCTGGAGAGTCCTGCTGGGAGTCCCATCCACCCCCAGACACAGAAAGTGAGGGGGACGAGAGGCAGCTGACCTGTGTCACAGCAGGTGCCCCCTTGGGTGCCCATCATGCCCCTGAGCTCACCAGCAAACACTGCCCAGCTTCCATGAGCTTTTGGAACGCAGCCACTTCACCTCTCCAAGGAAAGCTGAGGGAAAGGGGATCTCTCCCCTGTGCCAGAGGAAATTCCTTTGCCTCAAAGCCATTTTTCCACATCCCTGCTGGGAAATGCTGGTCCATGTGCAACATCCTGCCTTGCATCAGCTGGGCATGGCTTTGCCAGCTTAGAGCCAAAGCATTCCTTGCCTTTCTCCTGTTCCCACAGTGTCTAAGTTCCAGCTGGGAGACGAAGGGCAAGATGTGAGGACCTGCCCTGGGACACATTCCTATGCCCTGCACCCACCAGCACATAGACAGGCCAGCCCACACAATTACCACGGCTTTAATTTACTTTATTTATTGTTATTTCATGGTCGTTTTCTTTTAATGAACCATCGCTTTCATTTATGCCCATAATAATGACACAATTATCTATCCTGGAATATTTTGTAATAACATCTCTGGCCATAAATTTTATCTTCCCTTTGAAATGCCATAACAACTCAGCTTTAATAATAAATTTCATTCTTTTTTTTATGCAGAAATGGTAGACTTCAGTGAAAGTGAGAAGGAAAGCAACTCATCACAGAACAAACGTGACTGTTTTGCTCTGTTTTTATGCTTCCAAATGATCTGAGGAGGAAGCAGAGATCCTTGGCTTTGGTTGCCTATGAGCCTGCACTCCCACCACCTTGTCCAGGACCACAAGGAGTCACTCTCCCACCCCGTGCACCTCACCAGGGGCTTTTATGCCCTCCAGCCTCAATGCTCACACGCAGTTGTGGTTTTGACTCGTTTTTAGAAAAGCTTCATTAGCAGAGCTCTTCCCAGGAGGGCTGCCCAGGCGACCCCTCCGCTCCCTCACACTCCTGCTCTCCGGCTGCTCATTTTCAACTAATTTCAAAAGGTTCAGCTGAGGGAGAGCCAGGCAGAACTGAGAAATCGCTCATTACAGCCATGCAATAGGAGTTTGCTAACGTGCCAAAGCCCTTTTAATTTGCACAAAAAGGTGCAGCTCAGAGATAAAGAGAAATTTTCCTCTCCTCTGCCTTACTCCAGCTGGCTGAGCACAGGGCACTGCTGTGCTGGACCCACAGCCTCAGAGCCTCTGCCTGGGAAGAGCTGCTTACACAAAGCACCCTGTGTGGGGCAGGTACCCCATCGCCCTGGCACAGTCCCACAGCCCCTGGCACAACTCCTTTGGGGCACACACAGCTGCACAGCAAGAGCTGGGGAATGGCAGAGCTGGGAGAGCAGCAAGCAATCCCAGGACAGACACATCCTCCCCTCTCTCAGGCCATGAAATACTACCATTTGCCTAAGGGTCTTGGAATTGTAAAACATTAGAATGGTTTGTGTTGGAAGGAAAATTTAAGGCTCATCTTGCTCAATCCCTTGCCATGGGCAAGGACACCTTCCACAATTCTAGGTTGCTCCAAGCCCTGTCCAACCTGGCCTTGGACACTTCCAGGGATGGGACAGCAGCAGCTTATCTGGGCAACATGGGAGTAAAGAATTTCTTCCTAACATCTAATCTGAACTTTTTCTCTGTCAGTTTAAAACCACTGTCCCATTGTGTTGTCTTGTGAGCATCCAACGTCACACTCTGGGACACAACAACACTGGAAATTTGCCCACTGCCCAAACCCCTCCAGGCAACAGCCCCAGCAGCAGGGCACAGTGCATCTCCTTCCCAGGAGATGGCATTTGAGCAGGGGTGACATTCCCATGGGAAGAACCATCCCACTTGGCATTAAGCCCCTCATCTCCTCCACAGCCACTTTCCTGCCTCTGGCATACACCATCACGGACCCCAACTGCCAAGTGGGCTCAGGGCTTTGGGGAGCTGTAATTGGATGCAAACAAATCCCTCTGCCTCGGATACGGCAATTCCCAGGATGGCAGCAAGAGACAGCGCTGTTTCCTCACTGCAGAGGGGATGTTCAGCCCTGGGTTCCGGCAGCAGAGCCGTGCCGAGGGGTTTCCTGCCGTGCTGGGCTTTCATGTCCCACGCCTGGGAAGCACAAGCAGAGGGGCTGAGCCCACGTGCAGCGCGAGCCGTGGGCTCCAGAGCTCCCTGCAGCTGCTTCTCCTTTTGCTGAGCAGCAGGAAACTTGGAACAAAATGCAGATCAGATGGATGGTGTGTTTAACACCGACAGCAGGAAACCCCCAGAGAGCCTGGGATAAGTTCCAGAGCTTCTGGCACACTTCTCCCTCCCATTTAACCGGTATTTCCCCACTGGAACCCTTTTTTAAAAAAATCCACCTTATCTCATGGAACCATAAAAGAATTGCACAAGGCTTTTTAATCCTGCATTCAAAAATAAAATAAAAACTCTGCCCTACTCTGGCTGACCTTTAAGTGTGCAGCAGAACATAGGTTTTTATGGCATAACCTGAAATGACACATTTTGAGTGTCTCAGGGAGCGTGGGCACACTCCACATGTTCAGTGTAAAATACTGCTCTGCTTTCTGGTGGAGAGCTGTAAAATAAAGAGAAGTTGGATGCATATCAGTGCCAGGCAATTCCCAAACCCCTGTGTCAAACCCTTTCCTCCTGCCAGTATTCAAGGCCAGGTTGGATGGGGCTTGAAGCAACCTGGTCTAGTGGAAGGTGTCCCTGACCATGGCAGGGGGTGGAATGAGATGATATTCGAGTTCCCTTCCAACCCAAACCGTTCTATGATATGGTTCTCCTGGGCACTGAAATGCTGTTAAAGGAGGGCTGAGCAGCAGAGAGAGGCAGGACACAAAGGGAGGCAGATGATTCTGTCCTCAGTGGGCTCTGCTCAAGGATGGCACAGCCCTAGGGGCACCAGGAATGGACCAGATCATGGGCAGACCCAGGCATCCAGTGGTATGAGTTATCTGTGAGTGCTCTGTGCCCTGCAACAATTCCACTACTAATATTCACTAAATAATTAAAGTCTTAAAATCACTACTGCCTGAGATACATGTATTATTTAAGGGAGTTTGGAGAGAAGCAGCCTTGTTTTTATCACTCATTATCACTGCATTTCTGTTGGGATTTTTTACTCTTGTCACCTCAAGACTCCATATCACACTCTGTCTCCTTTCATTGCACGTGTGAGTGTGTGCACATCCATGAACTGCTTGTGCAAATCCCATCACTTCACACTTGCAAGCAGAACCCCAAACTCCTGGGCTGTGTGGAGAACAGCTGAGAGTGTTCTGACACTTTGTGACAAAGAATCAGCACGGACACCTTGTGGCTGGGGATGCAGCTCCCAACACACACTGACCCATGCCCGTGGTGCTGAGTGATGGTCTCACAACCACCTTGTTTCCTGCCTCACCTAGAGCAGGTGGATTAGGACAGTGTTCCACCCTGATGTAAAGGTTGCATGGCACAGAGGAACAAATGCTTCCTCAAGTAAAGCATCTCACAGGTAAACGTCACAGAGCTGCTGCCTTCACTCTGAGCAGCAACACACTGGCCAGTAAATCTCTCTCACAACATAATCAGAAATTCATGCTCTTCTTTCATCCAGAAAACCTCATTTCCCAAAAGCTGACTAAATGCTCCAGGTTGAGCAATGAACATGGATAAAGGCAAAGACAGCACTTTGATTACCAGTATTAGAGGATTTAGTAGAAGATGCTGGGGCCACCTTTGTGGGAGCTGGATCCAGACATTCCAGCTTTGTTCATCATGGAGGCCTCACCACGTTACACAGGAGATTAAACTGCTGGTGAATCATTCTTCACTGAGGAGTCCCCTATTCCATTTGCAAATGACTGTGCTTGATTCATGTGGCTCTTTAAAGCTAACCACATTCCCCAAGAAGCACTGCTCTGCTTGGACACAGCAGCATCCCCATGTTCTGGGTGGGCACAAGGGATCTCAGACACATGGTGTGATTTTGGGGTTGTCCTGTGCAGGGCTACGAGTTGGTCTCTTCCAACTCAGGATATTCTGTGATTCAATGGTCAGACCTTACTGCCACAGCCCAATGTTCCTCTGGATGGCAAACAAAGGGTCTGCACATGGGTTCCCTGTTCAAGAAATCCATAGGACTGGGGGCTCTGAAACCTTGTGGTCATAACTAAAAACCTTCTGCTATAACCATCATTTTTAGGTAGTTTTAGCTGTGAATAAAGTGCACACTCTAATGGGCTGAAAGCTCTCAGTGTTTGTCCATCAGCATCTCTTACTCTGGAGGTCTCAGGCACTGGTGACACAGCTATCCCTGTTCAATTCCACACAGAAACAGATCTGCAGCTTCTCTGGACACAAATATCACTGCCACTGAGAATGCAGCATTATAAAAGTGCGTTTCAAACATAACCTTCCCAGAAAACGATACAAAATGAAGCAAAAAACACAGGGCAGAACTCAGCAAGCAGGCAGCAGCTACAGAAAGTTCTTACAGTGCTAGGAAAACAGAATGGTCAGAGAGAAACTGTGTTCACACAGACACAGAGTGAGGTCAAACTTTCAAGTGCTTGCTCCTGGTCTGCCCTTGTTCCTGTGGATTAGAATTTTCCTGAATTAAAAGTACAGTATTTCATCTGTTGTGGATATGTCCATGAAAGCAAAACATCCCCGATTCTCTGCCTGCTGGCACATGAAGCCACGAGCCTGGCTGTTCATGGATGAGGGAGATTTATACATAATTCACACCCACCAGTACACTTGGTCATCTGCACTTCAAACCTCAGTGAGCTGCTGCTTTATTAATGCCAGGTCTGACTCTTACCTAAAGAAGCAGCTCCCTGCAAATTGATCCTATGGAGGAGTGGGACTCTCTGATGCTGGGATTGGGCAGGTTGGGTGAGCACCCAGCTGCTGGCAGTGCCTGCATCCCAGAGTCCTGAGCCAGTGCTGAAAAGCCATCCCAGAAAAAAATGAGTTTTCCCCAGGTTAGAATCACAGAATGGTCTGGGTTGGAAGGGAATTTAAAGCTCATTGCATTCCACTCCACTGCCATGGGCAGGAACACCTTCCACTATCCCAAACTGCTCCAAGCCCCATCCAACCTGGCCTTGGACAGTTCCAGGGATAGGGCATGCAGTATTAGGATGAGGATTAGGATTAGGATGAGGTAGCTGCTGCCTGGCTGGGTGAGGGAGTCACTCTGGAAGATATGTTTTGGTTTTAAGCAACGCAGAGGGGGATTACAGGATTAGAACTGCTTTAACTGTGAGGCAAAAATGACAGAAATAGGACAGGGTGAGGTGTGGGGTCAGTCTGGGTTTCAAATCAACCCTTGAATGCCCTTTCCAAACAGAGGCACATGAGGCAAACAGTAGGTGTCCCAGGATCACTCTGTGCTCCAGGAGTTTGTGCTGCCCAGCTACACAGCTCTGCCAGTAATACCAGTAACACCAGTACCCACTTGCCCACCAGGTCCCCCCCTGGCATGGCACATCAGCCTCTGCATCAGGTAGGATGGGCACAAAGGGCTCAGCATGACTTCTCAGCTGCTTCTCTTCTCCAGACACAACAGTCAACCATGGGTTCACACAACCCCTCCAAAAAATCACATCCATGGCACAAAGCATCACTCCAACACACACACACAGAAGGAGAACCTCAAGTCCACAGCTAGGAATAACTAAGGAACATCCCAGAGCCAAGGTAATGCTTTGCAGCAAGACTTTCAGTTCTACATCACTTTATACTCACTCCATCTTTCAAGATGATCTTTGCAACCAGGGGGAAGAAAATCTGTATTTATAACAAAAGCCTGAATGAAGTAGAGTGTCCATCACATAATGAGTGGAGTTTGTGAGACTCATTGCAACTCAGATAGAAAGATTTACATGCACTGCTCACAGACCAGGAATTCCCTCAGTGATAAACTGAATACATAGATGCATCAGATATATCCATGGATCATTCTATGTGTCTCAGATTTTGCTACAAACATGAAGAAATTCACTTTTAAGCTCTTCAGACCAGCCAGACTCACCAAGCCACAGGTTTCAAATGCCCCATATTGAGTATTCACAAGTTATAACTCCAAGAAGCAGCTTTACTGCCCTATGGCTCCATGTTCCTGTCTCCAAGGAGCAGCCCAGGGAATTTCCTGCACATGCAGGCACTCCAAATGCCAACCCCACAGCTGGCACCAGGGAGAAAATGTTGGTGCCTCCTGGTGTTTGTTTGCTGGATTCTGCCCCACATCTCTGGCATGCTCTTCCTCACTGCCCAGACCCCAGAAACAGGGATGGACACCAAGGTCCTCAGGGCCATCAGCATCTTGTCCCCAGAGAAACAAGATCCATTCCTGGTGTGTGCCACAGCCCCAGACCACCACTCTCATCCCCCCAGGCCATAACCAAGCATCTCAGCCCCATGTAACCCCCACCTCAGGTACCCCAAGGCCCCACGAGTGTCACAGGGACTCAGGAGGGAGATTACACAACTGTGTGTGATGCACATAGCAAGGATGTCACTCCCCTACCTGAATGGCTTCTGTGATGGTGGCTGGAGGCCAGTGTCAGTCGTCCCCACAGCGTGGTAAGGCAGAGAGTGAGCACGAAAACCCATTTGCTCAGGCTCTGTATGTCTCTCTCACTCATTCTACCAAAAAGAAGAAATGTGTGGAGAAAGAGGGGCTGAGGAGGGCAGGGAGGTGCAGCCACACTCACTGTCACTGCTGTACACAGCAGTGTGGCTGCTAAACATGTAAGGACCAGGGTGTCCTGGCTGCAAGGACACAGCCCTGGGAAAGGAAGGGATTCACCCACCACCCTCAGATGGGCTCGAGCTTCAGCAGCAGCACAGGACACTGCACCAACACAGAAAGAAATCCCAGCAGCAGCAGCAGCACAGGGGAGTGATAGTTACCTTTTACTGGGATTCACGCTCACATCTGCGCATCTGCCAACCTCGGGTGGGTCAGGTCTTTGCAAGGGACAGACATCAGCGCATCTGAAAGGAGACAAAGAACATGGGCAGTGATTCCTGCTGTCAGTGTGAGCCATTGTGTCCCGGAGAGTGGCTGGGGAAGCCCTAGAACTTGACCAGCCCCTCTTCAGCACACACTGAAACCTCTCCGGGAGCACAGCCCATAACCCTGCTCACCCCTTTGAACAGCAGGACCCATCCACTGCAGCAGAGCTGCTCCAGATTTTTACTGCTGAAAGCACAAAATCAGGCCCTTTGTAGTATGCTATTAACACAGATGACAGATACTACGTGCAGCCCCAGCGTGTGTGGGAAGAGCCAGAGGAAACCCGCAGCAAATCAGTCCAGCTCTTGCCTTCCCTGTGTGTGGTTACACGCTGTCATCGCCCTCATGTCCCCGAGGTCCCTTGCAACGATGCCCAAGGTCTGGCCCTTGCAAACCACTTGCTGACAGAGAGATGGATGGACAGATCATGCTGGATCTCCTGGGGCCAGCACTGCACAGGGATCCAAGGAATGTGGCAGCCAATGCCTGGTTGGACACACAGGGCCCGTGGCAGCACCAGGACCTGCAGCTCAATGCTCTCCCAGCCCTTCGCCTTCCTCTGGGGCTGCTCCTCCTCTCAGCACAGCTGCCAAGTTCATGCAACCACACACTCAAAACTGCATCTGCTACCTCTGGATACACCAAAAACATCTCTTGGCACCTCCATGCACACCAGGGCACCTCGCTGGCATCTCCTCCCACACCCCACAGAGGACATGCTGGGAAGGAGTTGAGCTTTACATCATCTGGAGCCCTTAAGGAAAAAATGCAAATCCCCAAAGAGTTGGTATTTTACTGTCAACTGCTTTAAATATATTTTCTGCACTATTTGCAGCCACAGCCCTGCAGGTGGGAACAGCTCCAGGGCTCCACAGGCAGCAGCACTGACAGCGACGTCACCACTTGGCCTCTGCCAAAGTGATGTGGTCACCTCCCAGCCTCGGTTATTGCCTGCTGGGGTCTAACCAGGCCCAGAGCAAACCATGTCTCCCATAAAACTTTAGTGCTGGATCATAACTTACTAACAACAGGCCGTGAAGACAAGTGGTGATGATGCTGAGGTTGGGGAGAGCTGCCAGGACCAGCAGTGGGTGCCTGGGGTACCCCTGCCCTCACACCCTCCATGGGCAACACAGGATTCCAGCAGTGCAGGAGACAAACCCACGCCTCTGGGAGAATAAATCTTTATTTTTCAACCATCTTCTAAATTTCTGTTTGCTTTGGACCATGAGACAGTGAAACAGTCTCCTCTAATGAAGAGCCAGAACACAAAATGCTGACATTTTTAATCAAAACAAAGTGATTTGAGGTGGTAAAAAGGGCATTTTTTTGTTTTGAAGCATTTCAAAATGAATTGTCCTGTTTTAAACTGACATTTCAAAATGAAAAATGCTTCATTCCAAATTGCTGATTTAAAGTGATATTTTCCACTTTGATTCTCCCATCTGGAAAAAAAAAAACAATCAGAAAATGTCATCAAAAATGCTGACATTTGCCCAGAAAAAAAAAATGTATCTTGACAAAAACCACACATTTTATGCAAAAAAATAATTTAGAGGTAAGGAAATGCTCCTAATTAATGCTGTGAGGTGGCTGGCTTGGCCAGGAACAGACTGAAGAGCGGCTGGGAGCATCCTTCTGACTGACCCAGCTCCATCCCTGCCCAGTTGGTGGTGAAGGACTGATCCTGCTCCAGCCCCTCCATTGCCAGAATGAACCCTGGACGGCTCAATATGCAAGAAAACCATCCCTTCTTGAGGTGATGTGATGAGACTGTGAGACACCCTGGTGTAAACACATATTTAGGTGATCTCCAGTGCCCCAGCAGAATCTGCTCTGCAAGAGGCTTCTCAGAGGGTGATCATACAGCAGCCAGCACTGTCAGAGTCCCTCTGGAGATACGACAGTCCGCTGTGTAAATATTGATGCCAGCTTAAAGCCTGCACTATTTGCTCAGTGACAAAGTAAACAGCTCTCCCGGAGCTGCTCAGCCCTTCATGTGAATCCAGAGGCAGCACGTGCCACAGCTCCATGTCCAGCCGTGTCCCCCCTACTTCTGGACACCCCCTCCCAGCCATGCTGGACCAGGGAGGAGCTGTGCCCCAGCTGGGACACGCACACAGCTGTCCTGCCCCACCGTGGGGCACATCTGGCAGCCCAGATGTGAGGACAGCAGACACAATGCCAGCCTCTGCTTGTTTTGTGACAGTGAGTCTCCAACACCGAGAAACATCCCATGTGCCTTTCAGCAGAGCAGGTGGGTTCACATCAAAAGATCCTGGTCTCCTGGATGCTGCCCTTTCATGCAGGGAGCACAGCCCAGCTCCCAGGCACCAGCTTCTGAGCCCCTCCAGGCCATGTGAGGCCCCCAGGGGATATCCCTAAACCTCTCAGCTGGACCAAAAACCAAGCACCTCTCTGGCTGCTCCATCCCACACAGGACAGGGACACGCTCCCAGTGCAAACTATATTTAGCTCGGAAAGGCGGGGCTGTTTGCTATATAGCCGAGGAAGCACAAATAAACCACATTATCAATAATGCAGCCTGCTCTGTCCACACCACATTCCAGAGGGAAGGAGCGGAAGGAGCCGCGCCGGCGGCCAGGAGAGCACAGGGGGCTCAGGGGAGCACAAGGCTGGGAGGTGCCATCCCAGTGCTCCACCCCAGCACAGGAACTCAGGGCTCCCACTCACGCCCAAACTCCCGTCAGAAAACACAGCTCCGCAGAAATTGCTATTTTGACAGTTATCAACCTCCAGCGTCGTGAGATTCCAACTACAAATGTTTGGTCTGACTTGAAATTTTTCAGCCTGGCATGTCAGTTTGAAATGAAGAGTGGCGTTCTGGCACGTCAAAGCACTTAATTTTGATTGAAAATACCAGTACTCTCCAGTCTGTTATGTTTCATTTGGAATTTTGTGAGATTTTTCATTAAGATTTTTTACGTGCTTTTGCCTTTTGGGTCTGAGCTGGGACCTGAAGCAACTGCCAGGTGCCTAAATCTCTAAGAAAACCAATCTCAGCCACAACCTATGTGGCAAGAGATGATGGTTCCTCTGCATAAGCCAATGTTCCTCCCCATGGGCACCCTTGGGCATGGGCCATCACCCATATTAGAGCCACACTGAGGTTCCCCAGCACAGAAACATTGTGGGACCACCTCTGTGCTGTTCTCCCAGACCCTGACTATCCCACCTGTCACAGCACCTACGGACTTTTCCCTTGTCCTTCATTAAAGCCATGTGGAACTGCAACCCTTCAGCCAGGACTGCTCTGTCCACAGCTCGCTGGAGCACAGCCCAGCACCCCACAGTGCTAATGAGGGACTCTGTCAGGCCAAATTATGCTCTAAGTCCTGCCAGTCTGGAGCATTGTTTGCAAAGGTCTGTGTGAGCTGGATAATTAGAGTTAGCAGAATTCCACCCAAAAAGGAGGAAGAGAGAGGTAGGGGAGGCTGGCACATTGGTTTCTGTGTCGAGTGACATAAACCCTCCTTGCTGCAGCCCCAACAATGTCAACTTCTGTGCACCTCTGGCCCTACAGTCCTGCCAGTTTTCTGAAAGCTATTTCCATATTCCTGCTGTTTCAGCATTTCTTGGAACTTGGGCACCTTTGTTTGATGCTTTGACCCAACGGAGCACAACCTGAAGGTCAGCAGTGCCAGGCAGCTCCATACCCCAGCCACAGAGTGGGAAAGAAAACCTGGACAGAGCCCAGAAATCCTCCCATGCTGCTGGGGATGTTACGCTGCCCATTGGGGACAATTTTGGGGAAACTTTAATATTTCCCTGAAGTGACTGTCCCACTGTGCAGGACATGGGGAAAGGCTGCACACCCAGCCAGGGATTGCCCTGTGCATACCTGGAAAACCTGAGGACAGCAGTGGCTGATCCTCTTCGTACAAGAGGAGAGCTGGACCCCAGAGCACTCTGCCTGCTTCGTGTCTGCAGATGCTGTCCAAGGGAAGGTGCCCTTCCCTCGTTCCCAAGCACAAATCTGTGGGCTGCACAACAGCCAAGGCAGCAGTGTGGAGAGGCTTCGGAGTCTCCAGAGAAGCTGGTGCCTCCTTGAAAGATTCTGACAAGCAAGGAGACACCCGGGAAGGCACAGCACAGGCTCTGGTATGTCCAGCAGCCTGGCTAAATCCCTGATCCCTCTGCACCATTGAGGAAACTCCATTAGAGGCAAAGATGTGAAGTTGGAGCTCCCGTGGCCACAGAGCTGAGGCAGCGTCCAGGGAGCTGGATGAACCCTTGGAGCTGCACTGATGGGAACTTCACACAGATCTCTCACACCCTCCCAGGCTCTGAGCTGCCCTGAAGGCTACACTGCTCCTCCCCAAAGAGAAACCCCACTGCGGGGGTGCCCGGCCCACTCCCAGAGCTGCAGGTTGAGCCAAGTCCTTTTGCACACTTCATTTTAGCTCTTACTCAGGTCACACTTACAGCGGTTTAGACCCACAGATGTGCTCGTGAGGGCAGCACGAAGCATGTGCCCTCAGAGCAGACAAAGAGGTGGCAGGGGAGCACAAAGATATGCAGAGGACTCCTTCCCCCAGTGTGCTCTCTCGTCCTCTTCTCTACGCTGATTTATTCCCAGCTTCTTGCTCATTCCTCCAGCGTCTGCAGCATTTCCTTCCCAGCCAAGGTAAGCGGGAGAGTTTTTAATTCCATTCTACATGGGCTTGTTCCCACTCCCTCACTTGATGGATCCCACCACCCCACTGCCACTGGCATTTTGAAGGTCAGCTCTGCTGTCAACCCAAACCTCAGTCTCATCTGCTGTCAGGACCATATCCTAGGAGATGCAACATCTCACCTGTGCAGGCTCGTTGCTGGGGTGTGGGTTCCCCAGCACAGATGAGCTCTCCCAGTATAAGAGCACCCACACACTGATCGGCCCCCCAGGCCTCACACTGCAGCAAAAGGGATGGCTAACGGGCAGGAGGAGGAGACTCCCGCTTTCCTGCCAGGCACCACGGCATGGACCAACTCATGCCCCACTCCAGAATGGGACTGGCACCGCTCCCGCTCTCCTCTGCGCCACTAAGCCTCCACTCGTGGGTGAGGGGGACACCTGGCCTGTGCCCATGCTGTGCCCCACGAGGCAGCAGGACCCCAGCGCCCCTTCCCCACTCCAGCCTGGCATTGTACAGAGGCAAACCCATCCTGGCTGGAGGAGCTACAGCAGAGAGGAATGAAGCAGAGGAATATGGAAGCTCCCAATCCATCCTGTCCTGCCCGAGGCTTTGGCCAGGGTCAGCTTGCACCGAAGGCAGCAGTGGTTGGGATTCACGGTCCCTTCCAAGCTGAAGGAGCCTCTTTGGCTGCAGAACCTGGGGTCTCTCCAGCGTTGTTTTGCTTCTCAGAACAGCGATTGTCTTTGCAGGGCAGCCAGAACCGTTTCACCGGGGGCAAACAGCCCCTCTGCCCAGAGCTCACCCCGGGACCCGGTGATCGGACCGGGCCATGCCGGGTCCGAGCCCCCTCCGCCGCATAGGCAGGGACCGGGGTGTGCCGCTGCTGCCGGAGTCACCGGGAACGGGGCTCAGGGCAGAGCCGGCCCCGAGAAACTCACTGCGGGGACCCACCCGACCCCCACACCGGCTCCGGAGAGCCCCGGAGGGGCGACCCGCGGGGACCTGGCAGCGAGGTGCGGCGGCCGTGCCGAGCCGGCATCGCTGGACCCGCGGCGGAGCCCTGTACCGGCATCCCGGTGCCGCCGGTACCCGCC
>VXBA01006016.1:1159732-1170305 GCA_013399895.1 Serilophus lunatus
AGCCCCCCGCGGAACCCCGGGGCGGCGGGGCCGGGGCCGGGAGCGGGGGATCGCCGCCTCCAGCCGCGTTCTGCCGGCCGGCCTTCCTGCAGCTGACGCCCGAGGAGCTGCGCCGGGCCGACGATCACACGGGGCGGGCGGTGCAGAGCCCCCGCGACGGCCGCCGCCGCTTGCCTTGGAGCACGGGATACGCCGAGTGAGCGGGGCCGGGACCGGGATCGGGACTGGAGCCGATGGGGGCGGCGGTTTGCAGCCTGGGAAGGGCGGGATGGCACCGCTCGACACCGGAGCGGGGACCTTGGGGACGAAAGTGGGTCGCGGCGGGCGGTGAGCTGCGTGTGTCCCTTTTCCAGCGGCAGCGGGGAGCGGGCGCTGTGTGTGCCCGTGATGGAAGAGCGTCAGCGGGAGGCTGTGCTCACACCCATCCCTCGGGCAGTTCAGGTCGTTTTCGTTTTCTGCGCTTTCTGCACAACGCGCGGTGTCACCTTTGGGGAACTGACACCGAGGGCGAAGGAGCTGCGGCGGCTCTGGCAGGACTCGGGGGGAGCAGGGAGTTGGGGCTTTCTCTTGAGCGGGAGTGATTGCGACTTCCCCTTCAAGGGTCTGATTCTCTTCTCCTTTCAGTCGTTGCGAGTTTCAGCCCTAACTGAAAGCAGGTGGGGAAGGTCAGGCTTTGAAGGTTTTTGCTGCTCGGTGCTGTCAGCCCACTCCCGCACACCTTCCTCAAGCTGATCTGCCAGATACCTTAGAGAGCTTTTTGAGATGTTAATTTGCTCCGGAAGATACTGAGTAGGAGTAGCCAGAGTCAAAACTACCCTTTTTAGTCTCCCAAGTCTTCTTTCTGCAAACCACTTGGAAAGTCTGAGCCTTAAGCACAATCACCCTGTTGTGCGTGTTTACAGCTTCCTCCCGTGAGCAGGTTCTGCAATCTAGAGCTGAAATCTGCTGTGTCAGCATAGGCTGGGAAAAGTCAGTGTGAACCTTTTTGCTAAAGTCTTGTTGCTGTCATCATCGTCACCTTCTCCCCTCCTTCTCCGAGGCCCCTGTGCCCTCCCTGGAGGTGATGGGACACGGGTGAAGCTGTGATCCTGTCCATGAGTCCCACCTGGGGGAGGTGTGTGTGAGGCTGGTGCAGGTTTTAGGGCAGTTGCTCTGCTTGAGGCAGTGCTCGACACCTTCAGCAAAACCAGCTGATTTCTGGTCACCTTCCTCAGTGGGTGCCTGAACAACCACTCCCTCCTGGCCCCTGCTGTGAGTGAGACCCAGCAGTGCTGCTGGCCCCGGATCAACCCATGCAGCTGGCCTGGGACACCTGGGACAGCACAGGAGCATCTCCAGGGACATGTGGGCATGAGTGGGGGGGTTAGGGGGAGATGAGGTGCTACTGGGTGGCGTTTGCTGGAACATGATGTGAAAGAAAGAGCCTTTACATCTCGTTTCCTCTCGGCAGGGTGATAAATGCAGGGAAGAGCCAGCACAATGAGGACCAGGCGTGCTGCGAGGTGGTGTTTGTGGAGAGGAGGCCCAGCCCGAGGGGCCGGCTGTCGTCCAGGGAAGGCGGCGGGGAGCTGGACAGGGTGAGTGAGAGCCGTGCTGGTGTGGCCGGGCAGGGACACGACAGGGAGGATGTCCAGCTGCAGGGCACGAGATGGAGCACGTGGGGATGCGTGTGCCCCGGGGATTCCCTTGGTTCCCTGCCAGCTCCTACCATCCTTCATGCCCGTGGGACTGCACCAGGGCTGGCTGGCCCAGGGAGACCACAGGCCCACGTGTCCTGGTGGGCTGCAGAGGTGGCTGCTGTGCTGGCCCCGTGGTGCCTCCCCTTTGGAAGAGCTGGCTGCTGGAGGTGTGCTGCTGGCAGCACGAGGTGTCTGACGCAGGGCTGGGTTCCAGCCAGGGGCCAGCAATGTCCAGACACCCTTGGTCAGCTGTCCCCATTGCTTCTGCCTGCGCTGGCACCTGCAAGACCGTGGCAGAGCCTCCTATAACCATCCTCCGCTGGTGGCCCCAGCTGCTCTGAATTTCCTGTCCCATCTGCTTCCTTGCAGGCTCATTTAACCTTCCCCTTTCTTCCTGCAGGGCAAGAATGGCTTTTATTTCCACTACTGGGCCTTGTTTGATGGCCATGCAGGCAGTGGTGCTGCTGTCATGGCATCTGAGAGGCTCCACGTGCACATCTGTGAGCAGCTGCGGGACCTCGTGGACATCCTGCAGGACCCCTCCCCGCCTCCCATCTGCCTCCCACATGACACAAGGGCCGTCCCTGCAGCTCCAAACCGGGTGTCCCTCACAGAGGATGATGGGGAGGTCCCCAATGATGCTGTGCCACGGTTTCACCTGGAGAAAGCCGTGTCCCACGAGAGCCTGGTGATCGGAGCCATTGAGAATGCCTTTAAGCAAATGGTGAGGAACCTCTGCCTGTGGGACCATCCAGGGCATCCCCTGGGAGCGTCCCTTTTCTTTCCGTATCTGCAACAGCTCATCCTTGCTGGCAAAACACAGCTCTGCAGTAAGGAGGGAGCTGCAGGGAGGGCTCCCAACAGGATGGTCTCAGAGAGGACACTGTGATGCTTTTCCCTATTTTGGGGCTCTAGACCCGTGGGGGTGCAGAGGGTTTCATCACACTTTGTTCCAGCAGTCCCAGCTGCTCCCCTCTTGTCTTGCTCTTCCCTGCCCACTCCACTGCCCCACTGAAGCCACATCCCTGGCTGTCCCATGAGACCCCTGACCTCACCAAGCCCTACAGCCACCCTTTGGCTGCGTGGAGAAAGGTACCCTGGATGACTGCTGCTCTCCACCTGGAGCTGAGGTGCTGCTGGAGCAGCCAGGTGCTATTTGGGGCCCCCCAGCTGCCCTTCCTCCAGCCACTCTCTGTCTCCCCAGGACGACCAGATCGAGCGGGAGCGGGCGGCCCAGCACCTGGCTGGGGGCTGCTGTGCCCTGGCTGCCATCTACCTCATGGGCAAGTTCTACGTGGCCAACGCTGGTGACAGCAGGTAAAGCCCCCCAGGGCAGCCCTCACCTCCCACCTGGTGTTTGGGGAGCACCCCGGTGCAGCAGGGCAGTGTTGGAGGCCTGGCTGGTGAGGAGCACCCGGCTCCATCCTTGCCTTGGGGAGGGCAGAGGTGGCAGGGCTGGGCAAAGCCACCCCCAGCCTGCTGCATGCCATGGGGTTTGCCCAGGGCACAGATGGGGCTGCAGAATCACCTCCTAAAATCTGGGACATGCTTCCTTTACCAACAGCATCCTGTCTGCTTCCCAGATGGCTCTGGATCACACCCCAGCCCCTGCTGCTGGTGCTGACCCGGGCTGCAAGTTGGGGAGTGAAAATTGCCCGCAGCAAAGCTGTCTGCAAGAAGTCATTTTAGGGCACACTTCATACCTGTGACCTGCTTTGGGAGAAGGACATGCAAATCTATGTGCAGACAAGTGCAGGGGGAGCTTGGAGCCCAGGAATTTTGACTGCCACATGCAATTCCTGGGGCAGGTTCTATAACTGCACCTGGATGTGCTGAGACCCCCAAGCAATGGCAGGAGGGCAGGTCCAACCTTACGCCGATGGTGAAGCTGGTTTGAATTGGCCTGTAATTGTCATAGAATCACAGAATGGTTTGGGTTGGGAGGGAACTTAAAATTCATCTCATTCCAACCAGGAACCTTCTATTAAACCAGGTTTAGTTGAAACTCCCTGGGATGCTCCCTGTCCAACCTGGCCTTGAACACTTTTAGAGATGGGGCAGCCACAGATACCCTGGGTATTTACTGCAGGTTGCCTTGTCCTTAGCAGTGTCAGAGCAGCAAATACAAGCTCTGGTCAGTTTTGTGAGGATGGAAGTGCTTCTGGCTCTGGGACAGAGAACAAGGAGGTCCTTCATGCTTCTGCTCTTGAGTGCAGGCCCCCTCCATGGCAGCAGCAGACAGGCACCAACCATGCAAGGTGACAGTGTGCACAGAGTCCTGAGACTGTAACTGTGCCTCTGGGTGAGGGTCTGTGTTTTCTCCTCGGGCATCAAACACTGCCAGAGCTGGAACAGCAGGTGGGACAGATCCTCGAGCCCCCCATGACATCCAGAAACATCTCATAATCAAACTTTTATGTCATTTTAACACATCAAACCATCAGAACACTTCCAGCAGTGAGTGACAGTGCTGGTGTGGACCGGGCACACGCACCCATGTCCTGCTGTAGGCAGTTTCTGCCCCTCTTGTGTGCAGCTCCCCTCTAAAGGAGGGTGCCCACCTTTGTGCTGCTGCTTTTCTAACCATACCCTGTCCTTTGGTTTGCTTGGCTTCATTCCTCTCTGCCCCACGCTTCTTTCCCATTTCCCCTTCCTCCCTGCCCCTGTCCCGTGCAGGTGGGTGGGATGCCATGCCCTGCTCAAGGGGGCAGCAGAGCCAGCAAGCCACTCCCAGCTGAGGCTGGGAAAAGGGCAGGTGGAGGTGGGGAAGGGGTTGCACCACTCCTAGGAATCAGGCCTGGAGAGCCAGGCTCAACTCCTCCACCATGTCTCCTCTCCTCCTCTCTAATCTCATCCTTCCATGTTTCATTGCAGGGCCATTATCATCCGTAACGGGGAAATCATTCCAATGTCCAGGGAGTTTACTCCAGAGACAGAGAGGCAGAGGCTGCAGTTTTTAGTAAGAAAGATCTTTGTTCTAACCTCATTCCTGCTGAACCACCTCCTGGCCCCTTCCTAGCCCGCCCCCCACTCTGCCTGCTGGGCTGCTGCCATGGTGGGGTCCTGGAGCTGAGGGCAGTCCCATGGCTGGGACCTGCTGATGACGTTTGTCCATCCCAGCCTGCTCAGTGGGATGGAGAAAGGTGCTGGGATGCAGGGAGCTGGCGTGGGGGCATCCCCTGGCTGGTAGAACCCTGGTTTGCTGTGGGTTCAGTGTGAGGGTCCATGACTGCAAGCCTGGCTAAGCCAGGACCTGGAAATCCCAGGATTCTGGCATGGGGCTAGATTGGTACAGCTGCATGGAGCCAGTTTGGTCCGTCTTGCCCTGCTCCTGCCCAGGGAGCGTCCCCACTCGGGCTGCTGTGACCAGGAGGAACGTGGCTCTGCTCCCTTCACATGGTCAAAGGAGTCACAGTGCTCCTGCTGAGTCCTAGTTTCTTCCCTGGCTGCTCCCTAAGGAGTCAGAGCTGACGTCTGCCAGCGGGTTTCTGGCTTTCTCCCTGAAAGCTCCCTGTCCCTGTCCTGGACAAACCCCCTGATGCCACCCAGGGCGACTTTTTAAGGTTATAAAGACTTCTCTGAGGGCAGCACAGGGGAGGAGGCATTTGTGTTGGAGAAGGTCTCGCTGGATGCATTTTCCTGGCTTGCAACGTACTTGGAAAAACACTGAGGTGTTTCTTCTTGAATCTATTTTTGAATGACCGAGAGGAGGAAACTGCTGTGAGTGGGATCCTCTCCAGCTGGCTGTGAGGGGCAGGGCACAGGCTGGGGACAGGCACGTGCTACTCTGCCACATGATGCCCAGGCTGTGGTCAGGGCTCCCCTGGAGTGGGATGGGGGTCTCCATGCCTCTGCACCAAACCCCTGCCACGCTGTCTTCCCAAAGGTTCTCCTACTCTCTTTTGGCTCTTTCTTCCCCCATCTGCATTTCCAATTCTCCCTCTTCCTGGTCCCCTGCACGCTGTGCTCCAGGAGGGCTGGAGGCTTCCCTGGGAAGGGCTCTGTGCTGCTGCTTGTCCTGTGTCACAGCTGCAGCCTGGACACGGTTTTGGAAAAGACTCATCCCTCTTTTCCTTGGGCGAGTGCCATGCCCTGTGCTGAGCTTGGCATCCTGGGAGGTTTGCAGCTGTGACTCCTCCTGGGCAAATTCCAGCTGGAATTTGTTGGGGTTTGGTCCCTTCTGAAGATCTTTATTTCCCATGCAAAAGCTTCACCTTCTTGCTGGGTGCTGGCATGGCTGTACCCAGCTCTGGTCTCTCCTCTGGGTTGGCACAGGTGGGTGGTTTGAAGCTGCTTCACCAGTGCCTTTTAGAGTTGTTCCAGAGCAGCTGATGTTATGGAATGCCATAGCTGAGGTCCTGGTGGGCTGGTGGGTCCTGTGTCTGGGCAGAGCTGGATCCACAGATCCTGCTCTCTCAGCCCTGTGGCTGAGCTGTCCCTTTTTCCCACAGGCACTGCTGAGGCCTGAGCTGCTGGGGAAGGAATTCACCCACCTGGAGTTTCCCCGCAGGATCCAGCCCAAAGAGCTGGGGAAGAAGATGCTGTACAGGGACCAGAACATGAATGGCTGGTAACCCCCAACCCTCTGTGGCACTGTGGTCCTGCTGAGGTGGCTGTTCAGCTCCAACATCCCATCCCACGGGGCAGGGGTCTCTGGCACACTGGGTACCCAGGTCTCAAGTGGGTAGGGGAGGTGCTGGAAACCTTCATGGGCTGACACCTTGTCTCTGGCTTATTTCATCCAGGGCTTACAAGAAGATAGAAGAGGATGACCTGAAGTTCCCACTTATCTATGGGGAAGGCAAAAAGGTGAAGTGCTGTGGCAGGAGCTGGGGCCAGGGGTTGCTTCCTGCCTGCCTTTGCTGTTTCGGGGGATTCCAGCCTATTTTTAGTAGTGCTGTCATCACTCCAATGCCACGAATTCTCAGCTGGGAATGGAGGTGGAGATGAAGCAGCTTAAAGTTCTCTTCTGATTCTGCCATTCTCCAGGCTCGGATGATGGCCACGATTGGGGTCACGAGGGGCCTGGGAGACCATGACCTCAAAGTGTTCAGCTCCAACATCCACATCAAGCCTTTCCTGTCCTGCTTCCCAGAGGTAAGCCTGGCTGCTGGCCTCTCTGCACTCAGGGGTTCCTGCAATGGCCAGAGCTGCTTGGCATTACCAGATCCATGGTGTGCCTGTGCGCTGGGAGCCTGCTCTGCCTCTCTGCCCCTCAACCTTCACATTTTGCCCTGTTGCTTGCCAGGTCAGGGTTTATGACCTCACACAGTACGAGCACTGCCCTGATGATGTTCTGGTCCTGGGCACTGACGGGCTTTGGGATGTCACCAATGACAAGGAGGTGGCTGGTGTGGTGATGGAGGTGCTGACGAGCTATGAGCCCAATGATCCATGCAGGTTAGTAGGAAGGGGGACAAGCATGTCCTGCACTCCAACATCTTCCCTTGGCCAAGCTTCTTGGAGCAGTGGCATGGCCATGCATCCCTTCAGCATGCAGTGCCCCCCTGGATGTGCCTGTCTGAGGTTGGAACGCTCCAAGGGACCCTTTCCTGCACCTCTAGCTGCTCCAGCTTCTTCCTTGGCAGGATGGAGCATCAGGGTGGAGAGGTCTGTGTCTGCTGAGCCACACTCTGCTGTGCCCCCAGGTACACCATGGTGGCCCAGGAGCTGGTGGTGCGGTCCCGGGGGGTGCTGAAGGAGCGGGGCTGGCGGCTGGCCAACGACAAGCTGGGCTCTGGCGACGACATCTCTGTCTTCGTGATCCCTCTGGGTGGCCCGGGCAACTACACGTGATGCCTGACGAGCCCGGGGCAGCGGGGCCCGCCTTGTCTGGATGGAGATGAGCAGGACACTGGCGCTGCCTCATGGCCACCTCCCCCTTAAGCACTTGATCCCTGAGCCGACCACAAGGAGAGTAAGAAACCTGGAGCCTCAGTCTGTGCCACTGTCCAGAGCATCCCCCTCCACCTGCTTTCATCCTGGCCCCGGGCAGAGATGGAGAGGCCTTGGATTGAGAGTGAAGACTGGAGTTGAGATGCTTTTGTGCTGCTACTTTCTCTAAGCTGTGAAAAGCCTGAAGGCTCCCCGGGTCCTCAGCGTGTTCTTTGCCCCTCGCCCTGGCTGTGCTGGTTCCAGCCCTGTGCAACAGCCATGAGGCTGGTGGGGCACTCGTACCTGCTGCAGTCACCTCCTGTCCCCTGCCGTGTGACCTTGTGACACTGAAGCTACTGGTGGGGCTCAGATGGGACGTGGATGGAGGTGAAGCCCCACTGGCAGCTGGGCGATGCTCAGCCTGGCACAAGTCCAGCTGGGGGGTGGTGTGGTGGTGGGCAAGTCCCAGAATGTCCATTCCAGCTTTGTGCTCCCGGTTTCCAGCCTCACACCTTCATTCCAGCTGCTTACCTTGTCTCACTCTCTGGTCTGGGAGGATGCAGCAGTGACCAAGCCCTGCCGTGCACCCAGAGCCCCGAGGAGGCATGAGTGCACTGGCACTGGCTGTGCCACAGGTTCTTCCCCCACTCTCTCATGCCTTGGATCACTGCTGTGCTTCTGGAGCCAATTATTTATTAACTGGAGAGCTGAGCTGGAAAATGTCTAAATCCTTCCTTGGTGTGGGGAGTCTGTGAATGTATGTCTATATTTTTGAGTGGTTCTGAGTTAGCAGCTGCACACAGAGCAGCCCTATTCAGGCAAGCTTAACAGCTTAACTGCGTGGCTTGGATCTGCTTAGCCCAGGGCTGGGAACCCACAATAAAAGCAGCTTGGTGTGACGGGGGCGGGGGAAGACAGCTCCCTCCTTTTCCTTAATAATCTCGAAACTGGTGCAGAGTGGAGCTGGAGCAGTTGATCTCTGCACAGGATCTGTTTCCTGTACCTCTGCAGAGTGTTGCATCCTCACAAACTGAGGGATTGTCTCATCCTGACAGTGTTGGGATGGGAAGATCTGGGTCATGGTTCCTTGCTTGGGAAAGGCTTTGTGGCACCAGTAGTTTGTGTCCTGTCACTGGACACAGCCAGTTCTTGTCAAGTGTCACCTCTGGTGAATGTTTGTCTCCTTTAATCGGTGAGATGTGAATAAACTGGGTGCACTTAATAGGAATTGAAAATTATCCAGCAAGATTTGAACCTGTTGGTGTCCATGCCAAAGGGAGCAGAGAGTGGTACCAGGGGTGGGAACCTGTCCTTGTGTAGCACTGTGTGTTTGAATAAAGGTTTTGCCACTTGCAGTCCCACTTCAAGTCCTTTGCAGAGCTCCTGCAAAGAAGACTTACCTAAAAGCCAATTAGCTCTGATTAATTTATGTAGGCAGGCAAATGGGCCCAGGCAGAGCCATGTGAGTGCTGTCCCTCTGCCCTTGGCAGTGGTCAGAGCCCACCCCTCCATCCATCACTCGGGCAGTAGGAGCCACTGCTGTGCTGCCAGTCTCTCTGGGGGGTCTCAGCCCCCTGGGTCTGGGTGGGAGGCAGTGGCAATGGCCAGTCTGGTGAGAACAGGAACATTTCACAGAAAATGGAAGGGGGGGAAAGGCTGATGGTTTTCCTGCCTGTGGGGAGGGAGCAGGGTGGGCTGTGTCTCCCAGGAGTGTGGCTGTCCCTCTCTGGATGTTCAGGCACTCCAACAGCAGTTACCTCTGCCTCAAGGGTGAAGTGCCTACTGAAAACATCCCTGCTGTTTCACCATCCCCCTGACTACCCATTTCTCCTGATGTTCCCTCCACTCTTGTTTGCACAGCCCTGTTCCCCTGGCATGATGCTTCTCATGCTGGTGGCTGAGAACGGGCTCTGCTTTTCCAGTTCACTGCCTGGGAGCTGCTGGATAAGGCAAGGAGGCAGAGGCTGCATTTAAGGCTTCTTCTGTGGTTCCCTTTTTTACTAAGGAAACATTTCCTTTGGAACCAACTCCTGGCCTGAGGCTTGATAAATTAAGAAAAATTGTCTCCAAGCCCTTAAAATAGCAGCAGTTTATGAGCCTGGGTCTGGGCCAGGCCCCTGGGGCTCCCTCTCCCTGGCTTAGGAACAAGGACTCTGCCCTGCAGCTGGGAAGCTGTGGGGGAGCAGCCTCCTGGCAACCCAGGGCGGGCATAGGGATCCAGAGCCCCCCCCCCACTGGAATCACCTCAATATGGGGCCTAACACATCACAGTGCCCCTCTGCCAGTGCCCCTGTGAAGGGGACAAAGGCTCTGGGGACAGGGCATGTCCCTCAGCTGCCTCTGTGTCTGTCACGGTGGGAAGTGGGGTGTCCCTCGAGGAGTGAGTGGGTGCCTGGGCAGCACCCGGGGATGGAGGAGGGAGGGCGTGATGCAGTTTGGCTGGTGGTGCCTGCTGGGATCAACCTTCCCTGGCAGAGCAAACCGGCTGGCACTGGCGCTGGGGGCTGGGATGAGTAACGATCACGGGGTGGGAAGGTCTCCCCTTGGGTGATGCTGCTCCGATGGTTGGGGACCCCTGGTTTGGCGGCAAAGTAAATACTATGGGAGTAAGGTGTGCCCTCGAGAGGCGCTCCAATAGCAGGGACCCGTGGTTGGGGGGGAAAGAAAATAAAACTCAGGCGGGAAAGGCATCCCCTCGAGTGATGCTCTGGCGGCGGGTGATTTGGGGCTTGGGCTTCAGTGATGGGGGACCCCTGGCTGGGGGGCAAGGCACGGCTGGTCTTTCCTGTTGGTCCTGGCTGGCACAGAGGGGTTTGGGGCAGCAGTTCTGCCCCACCCGGGAGTTGGGGTCGCCCCCCTCCCCACTTGGCCTCGGGAAACTGAGCAGGGAGAAACTCCCCGGGGGTTCTGCGGGAGAGAGCATGGCACAGGCAGGCTCTGCTGGGCTCAGCCGGGCTCGGTACAGCCCAACGCGGCTCGGCACAGCCCAGCACGGCTCGGCACAGCCCGGCACGGCTCGG
>VXBA01006016.1:1171127-1201419 GCA_013399895.1 Serilophus lunatus
GGGGGGTGCAGTGGGACAGGGCGGGGTGGGTGTGCCCGGGACGGAGTGGGGATTCCTGGGTGTGGGCAGGGATGGGTCACTGTACAGCGGGCACTGCGGGTTGTCCCTTGGGGGTGGCCTTGGGCTGTGGGTCCCATCTTGCGGTTGCCTCGAGGCAGTGACGGATCCAGGATGAGAGCCCGGGGGCTGCTGTTCCATCTGACATCCCTTCCCAGAGCTCCTGCTCCAGCAGTGTCCCCATGCACGGCCTTGCTCACGGAGCAGCCACTGTGTGTTTTCTTCAGAAAAAGGAAAAAAGTTCCCTTTGCTTACCGCTGAGCTCATTCTTAAACATTTATATTAGGGGGGCTTGCGGGGAGGGGAAATAATTGTGTAATGTCTTAGGAGCAGGGGAGCATTCCAAAAGCATGACTGCGCGGCCCTTTCCAGCACTAACAGTCTGGCAGCCAAGTCTCCCAGCGGCCGCCACCCCCCCTAAATCCAGCCCCAGGCTCTCAACATGCCCGTGAGAACGGATCCCCGAGTTGCCTCTGCGTGGGGTGGGCTGGGAGCAGGCACTGAGCCCCCCAGGACTGACATCCCTGGGAAAGTGTTCTGGTCAGGAAACTGGAGACGGGAGGTAGTGGTTTGGCAGGCTCTGTGTCACAGAGACCAGTTGCATTTTGGTTCTATTTTGCCAAGTGCTTTCGGTGTCCAAACAGTTTATGTCCAGCTCCTCCTCCTCAGCTCCCAAGCAGTCCAGGTAGAGACCGCGTGAGATTTTACGGACATCAACTTGAATCCACATTCCTGACAGCTGCAGCTTCCCTAGGGAAACATTTCAGTGGAAAATAAGCCAAGTCACTGTCTTCCAACAGGTTTTCAGGAGCGTTTAACCGGGCTCACCTCCCAACTTGCCGTTTGCACTGGAGAGGCGTATTGACATGAAAAGTAAGGAATATATTAGCAAATATTGATCGGCGCTGGGGCAGTCAGGCGTTGCACAAGTACAGGCACCCGCTGAGATTGTGGCATGTTATTTGGAGCTTTCAGCAAGACACTTGTGCTGCCGTGAGGCTGGGAAGGCTGTCGCTTCTGCGGGAGGTAAAATAAGAACATGGCATGATGTCCTTTGGAAAAGGAGGTAAGGGCAGGCAGCGTTTCCCACAAAGCTCAAGCACTTTGCGGTTTGAGCTTTGTTTAGGCTTTCAAATTCTTCTGTTCCAAGTCCCTTTCTGTGTTTTGCTTGTGGGTATTTTTTTGTGGGATTTAGCAATGAAAACAAGCCGGCCTGGGCACTCTGCTCTGGGTCTGGACAGTCGTCCTTTGCCACTGGAGCATGTGGTAAGCCCAGCCTGCCTGGTTATGCCCAAAGAACAGCTCCAAAAAAAAAAAAGAAAGGGGTAAGGTCTAAGCTCGAGCAAGTGAGTTGAGCTCCTATTTTGATGATCACTCGGTTTTTGGATATGGCAGGTCTAGAGGTCTAGAGGAAGGTTTCAGGCAGCTCTCCCAGTGGTAAATACAGACATTTTCCTCGGCGCCGGGCAGTTTTGGCAGCGGACGCAGGCGGGATGGCAGGCGGGGTGGGAGGATTGGAGCAGCGGGTGCTGGTGGATATGGGTGTGCTCTGGGTGTCAGCAATGGCTGTTGGCCTGGGCGAGGGCTGGGGACTGGTCTGTGCTGCACAAACTGGGAGTTGGATGAGTGTGAAATTGCAGATTCTGCTGTGCCAAAACCAGTGCTCTTGGATCATCTTGAGCTGTGATCCACCCGGGAGCCCGAGCTCTGCCCTGCCTGTTGTGTTTCCCTTTGGCATCGCTCTTTGCTTCCAGCCCTTTTTGGGACTTTTTTCTGCTTTTCAACCTTAATGATTCTGTCATTCTCTATAAGAGTCCCTCTGGTACGTGTGACACTGTCCTGAGCTACCTTGGCCGTGGTTTAGGTGTCTCAGCAAATGAAATTCCCTGGGCTGGGCATTCCTGTTGAGTTTTAATTTGGAAGTTTACTTACTTTCTCGTTGCACCAGTAAGTCCACCCAGCTAAAACCGTTTCTGTTGTGAAACAGCCCTACAGAGCTCTCTGCAGGCCATGTGTGCCATTGGCCTCTGTGCCACTGTCTACCTGTCCCCAAACACCTCCAATCTCCTTCCCATGACTTTATGTTGGAGACAGCTGTGGCTGTCACTGTGCTGTTTGGATCTGTGAGCTGTTGGTGGAGCAGGAGCTGCTCCCACAGGGATTCTGGAGGGGTCCCCCCACAGTCCCCCATCCCTAGGGCTCTGGCAGTGCCCATGGTGGCCTGGAACTGGTCAAAGTGACTCTTGTTTGCCTGCTGGCACCTCTTAGGGTCCTGTCCTGAGGTGCCCTCCCCTGGTGCTCTCTGGTTGTGTTGTGGTGCCAGGCATTGGGGTGACAGGGCTGTGTGCTGTGGGCTGGCTGTTCCCTAAACCTCCCATCCAAGGGCAGCAGGCAGAGTTGCTGGGGCTGAGGAATATTTTCTGATGAGCAGCCTGTAAGCAGATGCTTGATGGCAGCTCTGCAAGGCAGGAACACGAGCCCCAAGTCTGTTCTCCCACCTCTGGCCAAGAAGTGATCCAGGGGCAATGCTGGCAGCTGCATGAGCACTGCCCAGAGGCTTCACCCTCCTCCTGGTTCTGTCCTCCTGAGTGAAGAGATTTTGTTTGGAGAAGGATATTTGTTGGGTCTGGGGGCTATGTGGAGCTGGTTCTGCCATGCTGGCAGCACTGGGGGTGTCCCTACAAGGGAGTGTCCCTGCAAAGGAACTGCTCCCAGCACAGCTCTGTCCCCCCCCAGCCCTGCCCAGGCTTCGGGACTGTGCCTCCAGCCAGGGCTGTGATCTGTGGTGGGACAGGTCTGGCCAGGGTGGGGCCCTCAGCAGTGCTTGGGAATTTCTGCTTTAGAACAAAACCCCTCTGTTACCTCTGGGAACTCTAGCCTGGCCCAGGAGGTTTGTTGAAAGATTTCTGTCCCTGGTTGGAGTCCTTCAAAGTGTTAACATGGTTCTCTGCAATTCCTGAGATCCCGTAGCAGGCACTGGATGATGGACGCATCCTGCTGCCAGAGGAATTCCCCATTTCCTGCTCAGCAGGAACTTCACATTTTGAGGCACGAAGCTGGGAGAGGCCAATAACACAGGGGCTGCCCTGGAGCCTGGCTGATTTTATGGTGATGGCTTTAGAATAGCTGCTTGGAAAGTAGAACAGAGCAATTTGGGGTCATGTTGCAGCTTTTTGGCGTGCAGAAGGTGCTGCCTGCTCAGGATTAGGCTGGTGCTGGCAGTGGTGGCACAGACAAAACCCACCCTGGTGTGGCCCCAGCCTGCTCACAGCAGCGGGTGCAGGGATGGGCACGGGAACCCTGCAGGGTTTGGCAGTGGGAGATGCTGGCACAGAGTTGCTGCTCCCTTTTTTTATCTCCATGGATGAGCAGGAGGCATTTCCAGAGAGGCCCTTCGAGTGCTGCTCACAACCAAGAGGCTGCAGGTGCTGCTGGGCTGAGTTGGATTGTCAGCATGGCTGGGCAGAGTTTAAAATCTGAATTTTCATGTCTGTTGTGGGTGACTGTGTGTTTTTAATTATTTGGCCTAATGGCAGTTGTAGTAAAGCAGAAAATTATCATAGAATTATCATAGAATCCCAAAATGGTTTGAGTTGGAACAGACCTTAAATCTGCCTGCCATGGGCAGGGACACCCTCTGTTATTCCAGGTTGCTCCAAGCCCTATCCAACCTGGTCTTGGACACTTCCAGGGGTGGGGCAGCCACAGCTTCTCTGGGCAACCCTGTGCCAGGGCCTCACCACCCTCACAGGGAAGAATTTCTTCCCAATATCCCATCTAACCCTGCCCTCTGTGAGGGTGAAGCCATTCCCTGTGTCCTGTCTGTCCAGGCCCTTGTCCCCAGTCCCTCTCCAGCTCTCCTGGAGCCCCTTTAGGCTCTGGAAGGGGCTCTCAGGTCTCTCTGGATCCTTCTCTTCTCCAGGTGAACATTCCCAGCTCTCCCAGCCTGGCTGCAGAGCAGAGGGGCTCCAGCCCCCTGGATCCAATCCAGCAGCTCCACATCCCTCTGCTGTTGCTCCCCAGCTCTGGAGCAGCTCTGCAGGTGGGGTCTCACCTGAAGGGGCAGAGGGGCAGAGCCCCCTCCCCTGCTGCCCAGGCTGTGGGATGAGCCCAGGGCACGGGGGGTGTCTGGGCTGCAGATGCACATTTTTGGGTCGTGTTGAACTTCTCATCCACCAGTACCTCCAAGTCCCTCTTCTAAGTGCTGCTCTCAATCCATTCTCCTGCTCGAAATTTCCCTGTGTGCCTTCATGAAATTGTCTTCATGTTTTCCACCCATTTAAGTGCTCATAATCTGTGAACAGCGGAAAGACCTTTGGATCAGACTTCTCATCCCAGGGACTGGCCTCATCCTGCTGAGCAGCAGAGCATCCCCTGGCAGAGGAGCTCATCTCTGCTGGAGCAGAATGCTGCTGGCATCTGGTGTTGGTGCCATGCCAGCTGCTGGGTCCAGTGCATGGATGGGGGCACCCAGCTGGTCCCCAGGGCTCCCAGCCCTCTCGGCCTCCTTGCCCTGCTCGCCTTTGCACGCCATCTCTGGATTAGTAATGGGCTATTTCTGGATGGCTCTCGTGAGTAATGGAATGAATTGTGCCGAGATTTTGGGTGGGGACAGTGCCTCTGCCCTCTGAGTCACTGCTCGGCATCACGCCGGGCTCGGGAGCTGCCGGGGCCGGAGCCGTCCCGGGTCAGGGAGGACAACAGAGGCCGTGGGAAGGAGCTCTGGGTGCAGTGACTGCTCGGTTTGGAGCGTCTGCTGTCCCCCTCTCCGGGCAGTGTGTGGGCAGGGCAGGAGCAAGTGCCGCTCTGGTGGTTTTTGGTTTGCATCCAATCTCCACAGACTGGGCACAGGCAGGTCCTGGTGTCTGTGTGGGAGTGGGTCTTTGTCTCCTTGGGCATCTGCTGCCCCTCATGCTGCAGATGTGTTGTCTGTGCTGTGGTGTGGGTTAGGTAGTGGCACAACCCAAACTGTCTTTCCTCCTCCATCCGTCCTGGAGATATGGAATCACAAAGCAGCAAACCATGTTTTGGTGTGGGCAAAGGAGCTTCGTGTCTGAGTAAACAGACTTTTTTCTCCTGCTGTGGACATGCTGCTGAAGAGAGGACGAGCCTTCGGTCGGATGAGAAGGGTGGTTTGCAGCAAGGGTTGGACTTGATGATCTCGGAGGTCTTTTCCAACCTTAATGATTTTGTGATTTTAAGGGTGGTGCATTTCTTGTGTCCCCAGGGATATGCTGTCCTCTAGAGTTCAAGTGGGCAGGAGCCAGCAGACTCCTCCAGCATTTGTATGTGCCTCTGTAACACAAGCTGCCTGTGCACGGGACCGTGGGTGTCCCTGGCCCAGCTGGGACAGGCAGGAGCAGAAGAGCACGAGGAATAGGGACAGAAGCTGTTCCTCCTCCATGCTTAGCCCCCGCCTCCCTTTAAAAGTGCCTCTGGTCCTTAAAAAGGAGCCTTTATTTTTTTCTCCAACTTTAGCCTTGCACAAACGGGCTCACCCTTTCTGTAGACACGCTGCTCCCCTGGGAGGTGTGCCTGACTCAGGCTCCTGGCCGAGGAGTCTTGGATCCTGCTGGATGTAGCCCTCGATCCTCACTCTTCTCCCCTTACAAGTGCCAACTTACTATTTCTATTAACAGCTCCACAGCACTCGGCAGCCACGAACCATCCCTGCCTCAGCTTGTGAGCCGATGTGCTTGGAACCTGTGCGGGATCTGGCCTGGATTTGGGTGAAAACTGTCTCTCTTTTTCCCAAACCATTGGCCAGTTTGATTTGTGAGAGGGTGTGGCTCCTGCCCTGTCCCCAGGGTTTGTGTGACAGAGGTGACCTGCCAGGTATGCCGATGGGAGAGAGGAGTTCTGCCTTTGGAATGCGAGACAGCCGCCCAGGCTCATTTCTTAATCCCTCACTTGCAGCTGGACTCGGGTTTTCCCTCTTTTCCTCCCTTGTCTGTTGGCACAGGGGGCAGTGTGATCACCCGGGTGGGGACGGATGCCCGGCCTTCCTTAAGGCTTGGCGTCAGTGCCCTGGTTAAATGCCAGGTTTATGATGGCCTGGCCTTCCCAGGGTGATCCCAGCACGATCCTGGTTTAATCCCAGTGTGATCCGCTTGCAGTTCCGTGCATCAGCATCTGTGTGTGTGTGTGTCCTTCCCCCAGTTATTTCCTCTGAACCTTCCCAAGGCTCCCAGCACGAACAGACCCTTCCCCTCCTGACACCCAAGCAGAGGGTTTGGAGATGAAAAGGCTGGGGGGACACATGGCATGTCCCTGCCTTCAGGAACACTTTTCTGACCACCTGTAATTTCCCCCAGAGCAGTGTGAACTTTCAGGGATTAAACCCTGAGCTCTCAGTTTGCATCATTCCTGGGATCTCTGCAGGGACAGGGACCTGGTGATGTGCCAAAGGCACATAAGGAGTGGGTCAGGCTCTGCAGTGTCTGGGAAGCTGGAGATGGAAGAGAGTTTTTGATCCCGAGGTTGAGAGGGATGTGATCCCACTACGGCTGATTTTCTCATGCCTCATTCAGATGCTGTGCCAGGCGTTTTGTGGCCTTGTCCTGGGCAATTCCCAGGCTTGTCTGTAATCCCCTTTTGAAACTGAGGGATGTAAAGGCATAGTTTTCCTTGCAGGGCTGCATCCTTTTCCCTTGGGGCAGAAAGCCGCCTGCTTTGCCGTGAGGTTTTGCCTGTGTTTGCTGAGGGATGGCTGGCAGCTTCTCCTGCTGCGGGTTCCAGTTGGTTCCATGGCAAAGGCTCCTTTGTCAGATGGGCTGGGATAGGGCCAGCCCAGTGCTGGGTGCCAGGCACACAGGTCCTGCTTGCCTGGACCTCCAAGAGCTCAGCTCAGCGTGTTCCAGCTGCTGAGCGGATTATTTGGGAGCCGGTGAGCTCGCCTAGGTGAAACCTGGAGCACAGTTTCTGCCCTGAAGAATTTCTAATCTAAAATAAACCCAGCATGTGCAGGGGACTCTGAGGTTGTCTAAAATCCTGTTTACATGGGTGGTGGCACAGCAAAACCAGGGAGAGTTGGATGGCTGTGAGGGGGTGGGTAAGGCAGAGCTGTTTGTCAACTCTCACAAGGTCCCTGTGTGGAGCCACCAGCAGTAACCACAGCTGGGACATCACTAGGATAGTTCTCCTGGCCACGGCAGCAGTGCTGGGTGTAAATGGTTCCAATCAGGCCAGTTCTTGCAGTGCCCATGAACTGGTGTGTTCAGGAGCTGGAGGAGTGTCCCACGAGGGAGCCTCCATCCTGGCTGGCACCAGCTGCTCACTGTGGGATGTGCCCAGGTGCCCGTGTCTGGGCACCTCCTGGGCAGTCAAGCACAGAACTTTGTGGGGCTGGGAGTACAGACTGCCCGAGCTGCTCTGTGCCTCTCACCTGCTCCTGTCCCCACAGCGATGGCAGCCATCAGGAAGAAGCTGGTGATCGTGGGAGACGGTGCCTGCGGAAAGACGTGTCTGCTGATCGTGTTCAGCAAGGACCAGTTCCCGGAGGTCTATGTGCCCACCGTGTTTGAGAACTACATTGCTGACATAGAGGTAGATGGGAAGCAGGTAAGGGCCATCACCATCCCCATCCCCTTGCTCCCATGATCCCATACTGGAAGTGCCACCACCCAGTGCTGCCACCAGGGCTGGTTCGTGTGGCTTGGAGCCCCATGGCTTCTTGCTTTCTGGGTCACACTGAACCTGCCCCAGTTTAAGGAAGACCACAGCTATATCTGAGGAAGATAAATCTGTCCCTCCTGGCCTGCAGAGCTGCTGAGCCATGACCCTCTCTGCTCACAGGTGGAGCTGGCCCTGTGGGACACGGCAGGACAGGAGGACTACGACAGGCTGCGGCCCCTCTCATACCCAGACACAGATGTTATCCTCATGTGCTTTTCTATTGACAGCCCGGATAGCCTTGGTAGGGATCAGGAAGTGGTGGTGGGGAACCTGGGGCTCCTGAGGGCTGGGTGCTGCTGCTGAAGCCCCCATGCTCACTTTTGGGGGGATGCCAGAGCCTCCCCTTCATCCTCTGGCTTTGTGTGCACTCCAGAGAACTTGCTGGCTGGGTGGAGGTGGTGGGAGAGGAGGATGCCATGGGTCGAGCCCTCCCTGCTTCCTTTGGGAAAAGCCTGAGGCTGGTTCCTGTGAGGAGGCTGCGGGGGAGCAGCCCCTCTGCTCATGGGGTTCCACGTGTGCTCATTGTAGAGAACATCCCTGAGAAGTGGACACCAGAGGTGAAGCACTTCTGCCCCAATGTGCCCATCATCCTGGTGGGGAACAAGAAGGACCTGCGGAACGACGAGCACACGCGGCGGGAGCTGGCCAAGATGAAGCAGGTGGGGACGGCCCTGGGTCCTGCTGCCTCTGCCCGGGCTGGGTCCTGGCACGATGGGCTGGGTGCCCCGAGGGCGGTCACTGCTGTGTTCTACCAGTGCTTCCAAACCCTCTTTTTCCTGCTTCCTAGGAGCCGGTGAAGCCTGAGGAGGGGAGGGACATGGCCAACAGGATCAATGCCTTCGGCTACCTCGAGTGCTCGGCCAAGACGAAGGAGGGGGTGCGGGAGGTGTTCGAGATGGCCACCCGTGCTGGCCTGCAGGTCCGGAAGAACAAGAAGCGCAGAGCCTGCCCGCTGCTCTGAGCAGCCCCCCTGGCACTGCACCGGCACCTGGCTGCCCTGCCCTGCCCTGCCCTGCCCGGGGAGGGAGCGCTGCCAGACAGCCCAAGTGGGACCTCGAGGTGCCAGAACCTGCCCTGAACCCTCTGCACCAGAGCTGCCACCCAAGCCCCGTGGGCTGTCCCTGCGAGATTCCGGGGCCACGAGGGGCCAGTGCCTTCAGCACCCACTGCTCTCCATGGGCCGGGTGTTTGCGTTGCTCCCCGTGTCGCCCTGTTTTGTACTGACCTTCCTGGTTTTGCCTTTCCCATGGGGATTGCCATGGTATTTGCTCTCCCTCCCCAGCCCTGGGCAGGTGCTGCAGAAGCAGGAGGTGCCTTTGGCTGCTGCCTGCAGCTGTATGTGGGGTGTGCTGGGCCCTCAGGATGCTCTGCCCGCTCCCCTTGGCCGCACAGGCAACACACACCAGGGTTACACAGACTGGCCCGGGCAGCTGTAGCCCTGCCTGTGAGCAGAGCCAGGCTCAGTGCTGCCAGGAGCACTCTGCTCCCAGGATATGTGCCCAGCTCTTTCCAGTATCGCTGCCTTTTGAGTCTGCCTCAGTCACGGACTTGGCACCAGCAAACTGAACTGTGTAATTGGGAGAATAAATGCAAACAGGTATTTTAGTAATTGTAACTCTGCTTGTGGGGCATCCTTCCGGCTTCCCTTCGTGCCAGTGCTGCCCCAGGCCCCTGCAGGGTGGGGACTTGCTTGGCCCACAGCTCTTCTTGCTTCAGATGCTGCTGCAGGGTCAGGGCTCAGCACAATGTTTGAGTAAGAGCCAGGGAGCAGCTTATGTGAGAAAGGCCATGCAGGAGCTTCCCAGCTGTACCCAATCCCTGTATCATGGGCACTGCTGTCACTACTGGAGCCATCCTGGCTCTGAAGCAGATCAGGACTGGGCTGCAGTGAGCTTGTCCCTGCTCTAGCAGCCCTGTTGCTGCTAGGCTCAGTCAGACCACCAGACTCAATACACCATTTCTTAAAAAGTATTTATTCCAGGGAGACCAAGGGCCTGCACAGCCACGACAGCAGGCCAGGCAGCTGCCCAGGGGGAGCTGAGCCACCCTGTGCCTGGCCAGGTCCTGCCACCCTCAGTCACCCACTGTAGCAGCATAGAGCTCCCCTGTGCACCCAGTGATGCTCCCTGGAGGCTGGACTCTCACTTAAGTCTTTCACTGAATGGTGAGACCAGTCAACAGAGAATTGTTTTGCCACAGCTGTAAAAAAACTGGTTAAAATGGAGAGTGGTCCCAGTTCAGTTCTTGGTCCCACGCTGTAAGGGGAGGGGGCTGCCCTGTGGTCTGTGCCAGGGCTCCTGGCTGGCAGCATCCTCTGGTCCAGTGGGTTCAGCCCCAGCTCCATAGGGATGCACGGTGCACCTCAGGATCAGGACAGGGGGAGAGCAGGGGCTGCTGCAGGCCAGGGGCAGGCTGAGGGAGCTGGAGCTTCATGGGGCTTCTCCTCCTTTCCTAGGTGGGTTTTCTGCAGAGAAACCTCATGGCAAAACTGGCCCCTTACTTGGGGGTGGGGACAGGCAACACCCACGTGAGAATCCATCTTAAGCCCTGTCACATTTGGGCCTCCCAGTGCCTCCCTAACCCTAACTATGCTGGTGCCTCAGGGTGCTGGTGGGGCAGGACCAGCACCCTGCTGCTGTCAGGGCCCCTCTAGCAGCACCCAGCCCTTCTCACCTGGGTGTTTAATGTTGAGCTGCAGCCCCTGGAGGGCAGCAGCGAGTTTGTCCTCGGGTGTGCTCTCATCCTCGTAGGGATATCCTGTGTAGCCGCCCTCTTCCTTGCAGTAGCTGAGGAATCTGTGGGCACAAAGCCAGGGGGAGAGTGGGTAGCAGGTGGCACCGGCCTCACTGCTCCGTGGCACTGGTGTGTGCTGGCAGCAGGGAAGGGCAGTTGCTGGTGACAATAGTCAGGAACAGCTCACCTGTGCCAGTGTTCATCCTTGCTGAGCACGGCTGGGTAACCCACCACGATCAGCAGAGCCTTGGCCCTGGTGAGGGCCACATTGAACCTCTGAAGAGGACAAGTGAGAGGGTTTTACCTGGCTGCAGCACCTCTCTCCCCCTCTCAGCCCCACCTTGGTGCAGGCAGCTCTGCTGTGGCACCGAGCACCTGGAGCAGCTCTTCCTGCCTGCAGGAACCAGCAGGGAGAAGTGTCTGCCTGGGGCAGTGAAATACCTTGGGGTTCTTGAGGAAGCCCAGCCTGAAGGTCTCGTCGAACTTGAGGTACGTGCCGGAGCTGCGCACGGTGGAGATGAGGATGATGCGCCTCTCCTGGCCCTGGAACTCCTCCACAGAGCCCACCTTGGGCAGAGACAACAGGTGAGGGGCTGGGAGCAACCACAGGCTGGTGCTGGCAGGGCTCCCTCCTCCTGCTGCAGGGTGGGCTCCCCTCCCCTCCAAGCCCAGGACCTACTTTGAGCTGGCTGATGTCTGGCAGCTTCCGCAGGACACTGTCCATGCAGGTGATGGCTTTCCGGATCTTTTCCACCTGGGGGGAGGCATGTGGCAAAGTTCATCCACCACAAAGTTGTCCTCATGTGTTAGCCCCAGGATTGCCCATCCATCCCTGCGTCCGCTGTCCCCTGGCGAGTTCTCTGCCGGTGCCCTGACTGTGAAGAAGTGCCACTCACCTGCTTCCTGTAGGGAGAGATGATGCCAATCTCCTTGGGGGACACAGTGGGGCAGCCCTTCTTGCCCCCACTCTGCAGCAGCTTCTTGAGGTAGCTGACCAGCACCTCGATTTCGGACGTGTTGAAGAACGAGGGGCTCTTGGCCTCTCTCTGCTCTTCCCCGCAAACCCCGTGGAAGATGATGGGGAAGCCCTGAGGATGGAGGACATTGGTCTCTGCTCTGCCTGTGCCTCAGGGCTTCCCACAGCCCCCTCTCTGCTGCCCCTCTCACTTTTTTGGGAAGTTCTTCCCAGTTGCAATACAGATTCCGGATATCAGGCCCATCGCTCTCGTACGCCTTCAGCTCATTGTCGTAGAACAGCTCGTTGGGAATCCTGAGCATGGTCTCGTGGGACCTGGAGGAGGCAGGACAGTGCCCAGGGTGGATGCTAGGTGGGTCCAGCAGCCTCCCAGGCACTGAGCACCAGGACAGCAGGTGCACTCCCACCTCCTATACCAGTTGGGGCACTATGAGACTCTGAGGGACACACACAGATCTTAGACAGAGTTGTGGTCACAGAGCAGCCTCACCCCTGACTGCACTGTCCCTGTCCCCACCTGTAGTTCCAGAGCAGTTTGGTGACGAACTGTGGGTTGTATCCTTTACTAGACTTCTCGTACAGCGGGTTATGCAGCATCAGCCTCTCCAGCAGTGAGGTGCCTGTGCCCAGTAAGATCCCATGGCTCCTGAAAGGCTGCTCAGCCCTCTGGAACCAGCAATACTCCCATCCCTCTCCCCACTCACCCAAACCATACTCAGTGGCCAGTGGTGAGGTCAGGACAGGGCCTAGCTGCTTGGGGTCTCCTGCCAGCACCAGCTGCCCACCATTGGGGTTGGTCTTCTGGTCCATGGGAGTCAGGAGTCCTGGGAACAGGGAGAGCTCAGTGTGGGGAAAGGAGGACCCTGGACCATGCTGGTCCCCCAGACAGCAGCTGGGCACCACTCACCGGCAATGGCGACCACACTCTCCGGCTCTACTGCGTGGCCACACTCGTCGATGAAGACATGGGAGAAGAACCCAGGGGGGAACTTGGCTGACACCAGCCTGGAGGAGAAGTGAAATGAGGCTGCCTCAGCATCCCTGCCCCATGTGGCCATCCTTTCTCCTTTCCCCTTCATCCTCATCCTCCTGCAGAGCAGGTGTCCCCTCTGCTGCCTGCCCTCCTCCATCCCTCCCCGTTGAATCCCAGAGGGGCTTCCCTCCCAGTCTGGCCGCAAGGCAGCCCCTGGATCCACCCCACAGTGGTGCTGGGGACAATCTCATCTCCTCTGACCTTCCTGCTGTCACCAGTGTGGTGATGAGGATCCGATAGCGTTTCAGGTACTCCTTGCTCGGGTACACGTAGCTGCTTTCCTCATCGTCCCAGTTGCAGCAGGGCTGGAACACAGGCATTGCGTTGGGTCCAGCTCTCCTGGGGGCTGCCAGCCCAGACGCGGTGGGAGGGGCAAGGACCTACCCTGATATCAGCAGGCACCTCCTTGAAGCTCCTGGAGCTGGCGATGAGCCTGTAGACATTCCGAGGGGCGATGTCCGTGATGAGGCGCTGGCACAGCAGGTCTGCAGCGCTGTTGGAAGGGGCACAGGCCAAGATCCGTGCCTCCTTGAAGTTCGTCCACACCTGGGTGGGAGGAGGAGGAGGTCACAGCACTGAGCCCCAAGAGCCAGGGTGGGCAGCAATGGACCTGGGCACCGGCCGCTCACCTGTTTGATGGCTTCCACCACAGTGACCGTCTTGCCAGTGCCGGGGGGGCCGAAGATGAGGTACGGGGCTGGCCGAGACATCCCCGTCACGATGTGGGTCACGGCTCTGCACTGCTCCTCGTTCGCCTGCAGCTTGCGGTCGAACCACCTGCGGGAGCAGAGGCTGTACTGCAGAGTCCCCATCCCCTCCATGCCCTCCCGGCTCACAGAACTGGGGACTCACCGAGGCTGGAAGGGGCCTGGGAAGAGGGACTGGTGGTAGGAGACAGAGGGGAAGAGGAGGCTGGACAAACCGCTGGGCATGGCCAGGGCTGCAGCCCGGTGCTGGACCTGCAGCGGCAGCCGGTTGAAGGTGAAGGTCACGTCAAACTTCAGGTTGTTCACAAACTTGCTCAGCAGCCTGGGAAGGAGTTGTGTGAGCAGGGCATGGGGACACTCACAGCCCTTCCCAGCCAGCTCCCAGATTCTGGCATCTTTGAGTGGGGCTGCTGGGGCCGGACATTACTCACTTGCAGGAGAAGCCCAGCATGACCTTGTCCAGCTCCACGCTGTGCACATAGCCCTTGTACTGGACGAGTGGGGAGCGGTTCCGCTCACTGCTCAGTTGGGCAAAGAGGTGGTCCCCCCTCAGCACAGATGGGCGGTTCTCGGCCACTCCAGGCACCTGTGCCAAATGGCTGCTGTGATGCCAGGCTCCCCAGGAGCTCTGGCTCCCCTCCCACCCTCCTGGATCCCCCTACACACATCGAGTACCAGCAGCCCCCTGTCCTGCACCATGGTCACGTCCTGCATGTCGTAGCGCCGGATGTCCACCTCCATCTGGATCTCCTCCAGGTACAGCAGCAGCTGGAACTTTTTGTGGTAGTTGTCAGTATGCAGAGGTTCTTCCAGCAGCGAGCTGTGGGCAGCAGGGATGTCACTATGACCCAGAGACACCTTGGCTCTGGAGGGACATCTCAGCATTGTCCCCAGCCCTCGGTACTCACTACATGCCACAGCAGTTGATTCCTTGCAGGATCTCGTCCTTGACGTGCTTTGGGTAATGGTAGGTGTCCAGAGGGATCTCCCTCTCCAGTTCGTTTTTCAGGGAGCTGGGTGGAAGGGACAGCAGTGCTGCAGGGACTGCAGGGCTGGGCTCCCCCCAGGCCATGACCATCCCAACACCCCCAACCCCACTGTCACCAGCTGTCCCATGGAGATGAAGCACATTCCTGGGGTGCCAGACAGCTATGGTCCAGGGGGCTGAGCCTTGTCCTGGCTGGAGAACAGCTTGGCACCTCTGCCCAGGATGTCAGCAGATGACTCCAACACATACCTGTCAGGGGGGATGCCATCCTCGATGTGGACTGTGATGGCACGCTGCAGGCTGTCCTGGTAATCCTGGAAAGGGGCCGAGGGCCCCAGGTCCTTGGCCAGCTGGCTCTCAGCGACGGCAACAATGTAACGTACGATGCTGAAGGGCTGGTCCGGCTCCTTGGTGAACTTGAACACCAGCTTAGCGATGAAGTGCCCATTGTAGCTGGTGAGACACCGCACCTGGATGGGATATGTGCCACCTGCAGGGCAAAGAGGGGAGCGTTGGGTCCTGCGTCCCCTCCAGAGGGGCAGGGGATGGGACAGGATGGGACCCTACCCGGGTGCAGCAGCAGGGGCTGTCCCTGCAACACGCCTTGCTCATCAGTGAAGGAGAGCTCCCGTGACTGCTGGTGTGACTGGCACTGCTGCAGTGTCACCGCCTGGGCCCCACGGTTCTGCACGCGGACAGTGATCATGTGGCACTTGCCCCGCGCCACCGGGAAGCGGATTTCCCCGTTGCCCTGGTCATACTCCGAGACGATGTCTACCCCGTGCTTCCCACGGATTTGATCAGCGCTGTGGGGAGGGAAGGTCAGGCTTTGCCGCTGGGGTGGGAGGTTTGGGGGGGGTCTGCAGGGCAGGGTGCTGCCGGTCCTACCGGTGCTTGGCGTAGGTCAGGGGCCCTTGTGGAGCAGAGCTGGGCTGCTGCTCTGAGGCAGATGTGGACGCTGGTGCCCGTGCATTCTTTTTGGGTCTCCGATACTGCTCTGCCACCACCACACGCCCCTTCACAGGCTGCTGCTCTGAGGCAGATGTGGACGCTGGTGCCCGTGCATTCTTTTTGGGTCTCCGATACTGCTCTGCCACCACCACACGCCCCTTCACAGGCTGCTGCTCTGAGGCAGATGTGGACACTGATGTCTGTGCATTCTTTCTAGGTCTCCGGTACTGGTCTGCCACCACCACACGCCTCTTCACCTGTGAGGAGCAGCCAGCACCATTGTGGTCCCGGGATCCTGCTGGGGGTACCACGGACCCAAGTCCCAGCGGGCGCTGCCCCAGCCCAGGGTCTCCCTTACCTTCTTGAGTTGCACAAACTCCCCGTGCACTTGAACCCGATGGGTCACTTTCAGTGCATACAAAGTGCAGGAGAAGTTTGGTATCCTTGTATCAGTCCTGCAGAGACAAGGGACAGGGTTTGTGTGTGACAGAGCATGGCTGGGCTGCTGGGGGTGTGGGCAGCTGAGGAGAGGCAGGCGGGAAGATGGAGCAGAGCACTGAAGCTGTAATGAGGAAGTTCTCAGTGAGTCCCCTCTGTGCCAGGAGAAGAAGGAAGAATTTGGCTTCCCACTGGCCTGTGCAAACTTAAATCCCTGCAGGCTCCTCCAGCAACTCCACACCGTGCCATGGTTGTTCCTGCTGTGCCACAGCTGTTCCAGCTGTGCCATGGCCGTTCCAGCTGTGCTGTGGCCATTTCAGCTCTGCCACATCATCACTGGCTGGCCCTGACAGCCATATAGCCCCTGTTCCTGGCAGTGCTCAAGAAGCAGCAGAGCAGGGACTTGTCCCCAGATCCTTGACAGGAGAAGCCGTTCCGAGGGGTCAGCTCCCCCGTTAGGGCCCCAGGGGCTGAGTGGGTGCAGACAGGGGCTCCTCTAAGGCGCAGCCACAATGCTCCCGGCAGTGATGACTACCCCGCTACCTCCTCGTGCACCTCGGGGCCCATCCCACAGCCCACCAGTGTGCTGAGCCTCAGTTTTGCCAATGATTAACAGTATTGATGTTGCACAAGGGCCACTGTGACTGGTGTCAGTGGGGCAAGATGGTGACTGTGGAGAGCAGTGGGTGTCCAAGGCCATGCCCAGGCAGCTGCTGGGGTCCCATGGAGCTGGGGATCATCAGTATGGAGGGGCTTGGGGGCTCAGTGGTGCTGCTTAGGACCAGTGATACTGGCCAGGCACTGGGGATGCTGGCCTGGGGACTGGGCAATGCTGGCCGGGGGGAGGCGGGGGCGGAATGGGCAGTTTGGCCAGGGGGGATCGCCCCAAGTGATGCTGCCCGTGTTTGGCTCTCACCTGACCCGGAACTCCAGGTTGTAGATGCTCCGCAGGTTTTCCCGCAGGCTCTCCTGCTCCCGGCCCGTGTCCTGCAGGAACTGCACGAACTGATCCCCCCAACTCTTGGCCTCCGCTACGCTGAACCGCGGCATGGTTAAACCGAGCCGTGCCGAGCTGAGCCGAGCTGTGCCAAGGTGTGCCGTGCCGTGCCGTGCCGAAGCGTGCCAGGCTAAGTCAGGCTGGGTAGAGAGCTGAGCTGCGCTTGACCGGGCTGGGCTGAGCTGATCGGGGGCTGATCGCTCAGGGAGAAACGAAACCGAAAGGAGCCGTCGGGCCCGCCCGCCTGGATGTGGGCGGGAGATCAGTGGAACCGAGGGAAGGCTCCAGCCCGACGCCTCCTGTCCCGCAGCATCGCCCCGCGCCGGGCAGGGAGAGCCACCCACGGGGGGCCCGGCTGCGGGAACTGCGTGCGGAGGGGTCGGGATGGGCACGGACCCATCCTGCCCATCGCGAAGTGGCCCCAGAAGGGATGGACAGGTGCCCACTCCGGGCTGTGGAGTGTCAGAGGGCTGGGCTGGGCTGGTTGTCTCCCCCCACCCCGGCAATATTTGCCCCCAGGGTGCGGAGCAGAAGCCCTCTCGGGGAACGGGAGGTGCCCTGGTGCGTGGCATTCCAGCACCCAGTGAGGAGGGACAGGAGAGGTGCCCAGGTGTGCTGCACATCTGTACCCAGTGAGGAGGGGCAGGGACTCCCAGGGCTCCATCTGTTCTATACAGAGGGAATCAGCAGCAACAGGAGCTGGTTTCTGTCTCCGGTTTTCTGTGCTCTCACTTCCAGCCTGCCTGGTGAGGATGGTGGTCCCTGACCTGCTGCTGTAAAACACCTCAAACCCCCGGGGCTTCTCATGGTGCTGCCTGGGTGCTGGGCTAAGCCTTCTGTTCTTTCTTCCTGAGCTCAGGGGCTTTTCCTCCATCTCAAGCTCTGATAATACCCTGCCACTGTCTGGAGGTGACTGAGAGAGTGTGACAGTGTAGGTCCCCCCTCACTTGGCTGCAGAAGGGCTCCGAGGCTGGAAAAATGAGGTGTTGCCTTTGGAGAACTTGCTTGTTAAGTCTGTCTGTCAGGCAGAATGTTGGAACTTTAAGCTTTGCTCAGTTAAGTTGCAGTGCCTGCTCACTGTGGGGCATCCGCGGTTCAGGTTTTGGCTTTGGTACACTCCAGCAGAGCCAGCCTGAGATGTTCACTGCTCAGGAGCTGGCCTCGGGCTCTGCTGAAGTCTCTGGTCTCTGGCAGGTAGCAGCTGATGACTTTAAGGATTAAAATCCCTCTGGGCATGTGGCACTGCCGGGCTGACACTTGCTCAGCGCCACAGGGGTGGGCAGACATGGCAAGTGCTGCTTTTCCAAAGAAGAAATAAGGCTGGGATTGGGATCTCTGAGCCTGCTGTTGAGAGGTTGGTGGGGGAGAAGGGCCTGGAGGAGGCAGGGAACAAGTCAGTCTAAGGGATGATTAGCTAAAGATTTGGAGAAGGACACAGAGATAGAAACGCTCTCGGTGCTGGAACAAGGGTGATGAACTACTTTCAGTGTAACTAAGGAGCAGGGGAAGACTAGCCTTGAGGCAGATAAAAGCTGTATTATGTGCACAGCCTTATCTTGAGCCACACATTCTTGGAATTGCAGCAGTGATTTCCCGGACGGAACAGCCCACAGCCCCTCAGGCACTGGCTCACACAACCTTTCATCTCCCCTGGTGCAGTCACAGGGAGGGACCCTCTCCACAAACTGTCCTTGAGCGGCTCCATGCAGAACACTGCATCACTTTGAAATGAGTATGAAGTTGTTCATCTATTTTCCTTGCTGATAGGTGCAATTCTTTTAGCAGTTGGAATCATGCGACAATACTTTTTGAAAATATTCAAATGTCATCCTGCTTTATAACTGTTTTTAATTCAGCTCAGATTTCTAGAATACAAACACTGCAAGAGGAATAGTTTATTCTTTGTCCATGTACAAATTTCAAAGACCAGTCAGCACTGTAGCATTTTTTGTATATAATTTAATGATGTCAAGTCAGAGCATGTTTAAATGCAGAAATAAGGAAAAATTGTGCATGTGTGTATGCAGGAAGAAATTCTTTGGAAAACTCTGAGACCGTTCCCTACCCCAGAAAAGTTCTAATTAAAACATCACTTCCAAAGAAAAAAATCCAGTGATTCAAGCAGTGTACCTTTCAGGCCTGACCAGTGATGCCAATACCATTAGGAAACAGGCCACAAACATTTAAAAAGAACCAGACCCCTCCCTACAAACAGTTCCCTCAGGGTTTTTTTCCCCTCTTATTGTTCTGTAAATCAAATAGCAACAACTCAGTCTCATCACAACATTTTGCACAAGTATTCCTGCCACGACACCCATAGTTGTAGGAAGACTAGCTGCACAAACTCCTTGTTTTAATGTCTTCTCATCAATAGTTGCAGCAACTACAAGTGGGGGAGCACATTGAGGAAAAATAAATAAAGTTTAAAAGAATGTATCAAAGAAATCCCACCAAATTTTAAGCTGCTCCATCAATTGCCAGGATCAGTCTCACTACCCAGCTCATCTCCATCTTCCCAGTCCCACTTTAAAAGGCAGAGGAGCAGTTCAGCAGAGCACTGCACACAGCAAAGCAAGTGGATTCACCAGGCAGGATCAGCTCTGTGTGTCCTGACACTGCATCTTCATTGACTCCAGATTCCACCCAGATTTGTCCAAGTTCATTGCAGTAATACAGTGATTACTACAGTTTCACTGTGGCTCTGTGCACAGTGCAAACCCTGCAGCATAGCCCTGATTTGTCCTGTGTAGGATAAAGCTGAGGGAGGTGTTACAGTAAGACACAGATGAGTGGAATAACCATGTCTGCTGGTGTTTTTCCAGAGTGAGGTTCTTCATTAGAGCTCTGTGACCGATTTTAATTTGAAGTTCTTGGCCCTCCAGTTTCTATGTCAGTGTACCAGGGTGGGGGCCTGCCTTAATCATTAAAGTTGGAGAATACCTTCAAGATCAAGCCCAACCATAACCCAGCACTGTGTCCACCACTAAACCATGTCCTCAAGTGCCAGATCCACATTTTTTGGAATGCTTCCAGGTATGAAGACTCCACCACTTCTCAGCCTTCAGGCTGGTCACATCTTGATCTGCTTTCACCAGGCCCTAACAGAAGTAAAACCACAAAAGAACAGACACAAATGGCTTTAAACAAACACCAGTGTATTTGCACTAGACTAGTTGATACAGAGGACGCCAGAGGGATGGTCAGTCTCATCAGCAAATACAAATATATTTTATTTAGACAAAACTCACAAAGCATAGACACACTTATTTTGTGGTATTACTGTGCAAAACCTGAAGTGCAATGCACAGGCAGCCCCATCCCAATCTTCCCAACCCTTTTCTTTGTGTATTTAAAAACAGGAAGACATGAGCCAGTTTAAAAACCAGAACCTGCATGGAGGCCCAGTGATAACCAAGTGCAAACAAAGCAAAGGGAGGTCACCAAAGGGGGTTCATTTTGCAGTGAATCCACGTTCTGAGCTCTCAGAAAGATGTGTCTCTTCAACTCCCATTCAGACAAACTGGTAGGACTGCTAATTTTGATTTACAGGGGGGAAAAAATAATATAGAGCAAGCAGGTATAAGAGATTCATTCCAAAATCCCCTCTGACAAGAAACTGGCCACAACTGAGACAAAAATGGAAAGGATTTTTTTCTCTCACTTTGGTGCAAGTTTATTTATTTTGTACACTATCCATCCATACATCTTTGATACAAATCTAGGAACCTGCCACAAAGCATTAAAGCACAACATACCTATTATTCTGTAGGCATTTGCATTTTTAATCACCACCCAGCCCTTGTGGATCAGCAGTGACTGAACACAGGAACTTGTAGTTCTGTAAAAATGCAGATGCCTGGTAACCGTAAGTACATGAGGGAGGGAACGAAGATGTTCACTTTTAGGGAACATGGCTCAAATCTTCAGGTTGAAAAAAAAATTACATCCCTGGAAGAGCTGGGTGAGTAGGGATTTCTGTAAAGGATGCTGTAAACTCATTTTATAATCTAGAGCCTGTAGGCTTTCTGCTTTGTGGAGGCTGAGAATGAGGACACACAAGGATTCACTGTCTTGCATTTACTGTGTCTTGCAGCGCCGTGAGCTGTTGGCAGGTCTGACAAACTCACTGGAGTACCTGGAGTGCTGTAGACAGGTGAAGGGAACACTCTGCATCCTCCTCTGGGGTTACAATAGGGCTTTTCCAGCTAGGAAGTTTTCCAACCAGTGATTGAAAACAGCTCTACTTCTGAGCCACGAATGGCTGAATTAAAATGACCTATTAACTGCAGTTACAACAGGAAGTTTATGTGGCAGGAAACACAAAACACAAAGACAAGGCTATTTGTTCCACAGTTCCCTCTGAGGCTAGAAAACCTGTTAACTTTGAAAGCCCTAAAAAATGCTGCTCTGGTTTGGAAACCATCTACTTGGCATAGGACCACATTTGTTTTTTTTGCACACCAACGTTTCATACACCTCCCTGTCCCTGCATTAAGCATTCTGCATCTCTTTGCCAATCTTGTAGCTGAGGATCTTGTTCCAGTCGATCTTGGTGCGGGTGACGGGCAGCTGCCGGCGTAAGGCTTTGAAAGTGGTGTCTGACATGGTCTGGTAGTTTTCACTGATTGCTGTCTGCAAGGACAAGCACCTCTGGTCATAAGATACTCTGAGAAAGCGCAACTCAGTGTTAAAACCACAAATGCTTTCCTAGAAGGTGAAAGTACGCTGTTAACTAAATCAATAATGCAGTCACCAGTGTGTGTGGAAATGAAAGGGTTTCTAGTCGCCTCCTCTGTGACTGTAGCAGTATCTCCTCAAGTGTGTCACTGACTTATCTGTATCAAGCCTCTTTGCACAGAGGCTGGAACAGTGTAAAAAGTTCTTGCACAAACTTCCTCAGAAGAAAATACTTTGACTCACCCACTCCCCTCCTTGTTCCAGGCATTATTTGTAACCCTTTAAAAAAACTATGATGCAAACCTGATTCTTTAAACAAATATCACAGGCCTTCCCTAAGTAATTCTTACAGTCAATACCAGATACAGCCAGAAACAGAATTACAGGTTGGTTTTCCATTAACTGTAAATGGAGACTGATACAATTCTATGATTTATTTAAACACCACTGATCTTACCTGGTACTCATTTTCTGCATTTTCTATTATCTTAATAAACTCCTTAGCAGTCTGGACATCACTCTGCAAAGGAGAAAAGTAAATTTTTAGATGTTTAGGAGCAACCTACATAAGCTCCATAAAAGATTTCTCAAGTAATAGGCTGAGTATAAATGAAGTAAATAAAATCAGTATCTTGTGCCTCATGTTTGTAGCTGGGTTCCTTTCACTCACTACATACTGGGCAGAGCCTGTGCTCCAAACTGGAACAGGGCTGCACCCTAGTGAGCAAAAGGGAAGTGGATCTTCCTGGTAAATTAGGGAATTTAGCAGCTGTTGCTCCCTCTACTGTACTACATGACTTCTTATTTTCCCTTAGTACATGTCTCTCACTGTTCCTTTCCCTTGCACGGTGATAGAAAAGCAATTCTGTGTACTTTAACCCAAATGCTTAAGAGAAGCTTTCTAATAAAGTTGAATTTTCAGCAGTTTGGAATCTGGGATTCCCATGTGGTTCTAAACACTAAACTGACGGTTCACCCTAAAATTACTTCGAAGTCAAGGGAATGCAGTCACAGCAGTGACTTTGTGAGCTGTTTAAGGAATAAAACAGTTGCTTATCACAAAACAAAAAGATCTTTCAGCATACTTACTGACACTTGTACAGAGTCCTGGATGTCTTTATGACTAACCAGCTGGACATTGCCATCCTCATAGTAATGGACCTGGACAAAGACATAGGATGCAGGTTATCATGACCACTCACTCCATAATCCCTAAGCCCCCAAAAGCTACCAGACTTCTCTGCTTACGTGGAGACTAAAAGCAAGATGGATTTTCTAAAAGGTTTCATTTTTTGTCAAGACTGTTCAAGATTATGTTAATACAATAAATGCCCAGAGTTGAGATAAGAGCAATTACAACAGATACAAGGTAGAGGTTTTAGCCCTATAAAGCGAAGCAGACTTGGAGGCCTGGGGGGGGGGGAATGCTACATAATAAACCATAATGCTACATAATAGACCAGATTGTAGGCTATGCCTGAAACATCAGATTTAATTCTGTGAGTAGTTTAACAGCATCCTGACTTGAGAAGGACATCTCAGCATCTCACTCCCAGCTGAATGCATTTGTGTAACAGAAGCACAATGCAGCTTCTCCTGTTATTGCCAGGAAAAGTAACTCACCTGGATTTTGAGCACTGCAGCCACTTGAGCTGTTGGTGGTGTGATGGTAAACTTCCATTCTGATCTCCAACGCCCGTTCCTAAGAGCAATCACAGCATGAAATCTACTCCCACAAAAGCTCCAGCAACAAAAAGAACCAAAGTAATAAGAGCAAGTCGTTTCTGATGTTGTCCTATGACCAACATTACATGGGATTTAGTGCTTTACATGGCATTTGGTTAAATTTGTGAAGGACAGCTGAACACAATGCAGCTTTAACCACAGTGTGCTTGTGCCCTGGAACATGTAAAGGGGGATCTATCAGCTCTGCCAATGCCTTTCCCTCTGGATAGGTCACATGAAGGGTTTTGGGAAGTGCCAAGGGGGCTGCAAGGAAAACAGGCTACAGAAGGAGAAGCAGAACTTCTTGGGAAGCTCAGAACTGTGTCAGATCCAGAGCAGGGGTTGGTTTGAGGACTAGCAAAGGAAGGAAACACACTATGTTGAAAATGTCTTACCAGAAGTTTTTGGGCTGGAACTGGTGGCTCTCAATACAGGCAATAATTGTCTGCTGCCCATCTATAGATTTACCATAAACCTGTATTTGGAAAAAAAAGAGTTAAAAAGGCCCAAGAGCTGAGGAAACTCATTCTTAATCTCTGTTCTTGTCAGCAGGGTGGAGGCTGCTGTTGTGGCACCTCACTGGGATCATGTACCACTGATTACACTGTCCAACACCACCACTGGCAGGTATTTCATTACCTGCAGGTGTGAAGGTGCTTAGCAGTCATTAGAAAAAGGCCTAATTAATCTTTACCACTGTGTGCACACCAAGACATTTGCACCCCCTTTAAAACTCATCATTCCAAATTTAGCCAAAACACCAGTGAGGAAGGAGAATTCCAACAGCACAATCCACTCAAGGGCTGACACACACAGGAAAATGAACTTTTAGGGAAATAGGTGGATACTCAACAGTACAGAAGCCATTGGGGTAATGATCTTTCACATAGGCTCTCAGTGCACTGTCACAGGCATCTCTCCATTGCTTTAAACCCAGTTCTGTGTCCTCAGGCTGGGGGTCACTTGCTTCTTTCCTTAAGTGATCAAACTTGAAAGAAAGTTTATTTCTTGGGTCTAAAAACCTGCCATTGCCCAGATCACCATGTTCTGTGATTAAGACCTGTAAAAGAAGTGAAATGAAGATACATTTAGGTTGCTATAAATGGGTCATTTTGCATTTTTCCCTATTTGGATATCAACTTTTCAATAGATTTTTTTCATTCAGATGTCATATCTCATAGAGATTTTCAGTAATTTCAACTAACAGTTGTTGTAGTGAGGCTGAAGGTAACTCTGCTCTCCACAGTAAAATATAAAACCAACTAGAATACAAAATACAAACTAAAATACACAGCACTGTACCTTCCCTCTCCTTTCTCTTATTTACCATAATTCTCTGGCTTCCCAAATATTGACTTTACTGGGTTTTGCTTTGCTATCTTTTTTTGCAGGTTGAACTGTAACTTTCTCTTGTCAACGATATTTCTATGAACAGCCCTCTTAAAAATATCTGCCTCCCAGGAACACATCTGGGACACCAGAAAAGCTGGGTCAGAGCTTGGCTCAGAGAACAGAACAGATGGTCAGGCAGCTTTCTGGCTTGTCTACAATTTGCTGCTTGTTCCCAAAAAAAGGACACAAAAAAGGAAAATTGTTTTGCTGGCACAGATTGAATAGCATTAGATATAATCAGTATAAAAAAAATCAATGATTTGGTATCATCAAAGATACAGTTTGATTTTTTAGGGTAGATGGGAATGGATTAAAATTGCAGAAAATGAAATAAACAATTAAGAATTTATTTTCAGCTGTCAGTAGGAACTGTAGGCAAGTAGAAACATAAGGATTTGTGAGTGAGCTTTAAATAGACAGTAATCTTTAATCATTCATACTCAAAGTAGAATTCCAGTGATTTCAGCATGGAGCTTTAAGAACAGTGAACTGGAGTTACTGGATAGTATCAGACAGGCCTTTAAAGAACATTTCACTTGTGCTTTGTACTTATAAAAGTAACACAATGATGTGTGGGGGAAGGAGGAGAGTAATTTCTGAACAGAGTGAGTGAGTCATCTGATGATCAGGTTGACTTGTGAGTCAACACCTTGAGGAAACAACATTTTTATTGCTTTTGCACAGAGCAGCAACAGCCACCTCAGGTGGGCACAGCTCCCCCTCACCTGATCCTCATACCCTTCAATCTTCACTGGGGTGAACTGGTCCATGTTGTACTGTGCAAAGGCACTGTTGAGGAAAAAAAGAACATGAATTTTAGCTGCACAAGCACATTTATTGTGGCTCAAGAATTAAGTACATTGTATGACTATACAGCAGAAAATTTCACTTAACTGGGCAAATGACATACACAGGTATTAGGGGTTTTTTCAATGTCTTTTACTGTTGCTAGTTATAAAGCCCAGGTCTAAAGGCAGGTTTGGTTGGTGATGACCAGGAAAGGGACAGAGTTCAAAAGTAGATCAGCAGGCAGCCTGGGGGAATGTGAGCAAGCCAAGGCAAAACAGCAACACCTCAGCTAAAATTTAGACAGCAGCAAGGCAAACATATGAGTAGACTGCTATTTACAACAATTTTCTTATGTAAAGACCTGCTGACTGACATGTCACCTAACCTGAAGGAAAATCTTAGCATCAAAAAGCTTCTAAGTGTAATCCTTAAGAACCTTCTGAGGAGGCTGAGAAAGTAAACAAGATATTTTGAAAGCTTTTTATTGAGGGCAGTTCTTTCTCTAAACTTAGGCTATGGATTACTCAGTCTTTCAGGCTTCACTTGCTTTACAAATCATGCTTCAACACGACCAGACATTGCTGCTGCTGCTGCAGAGTTAAACTTTCTGGCAGGGTGCCCTCCTGTCAGTTTTGTACAGCACAAATTCCATTGTAGGGCTTTTAAAAAGAAGCCTCCACTCCTTCCATTCTGCATTTTGTTGGAGTGGGGGTAAGGAATTACACCAGATTGCCCTGCATGGAGCAAAGGGCTTTCTTTGTCACAGAATGATGGCTGTCAGAAAACATAAGAATCCTTGATGGTAAACCTGAGTTGTGTTTGAAATTTTAGGACTTACTGTGCTGCTCCTTCCCTGAGAAGATTGTCATTGTTAAGCAGTAACCGGACATCTGGAGGAGAGAGGGTTCAGGTGGGTGAGTGGGATCTTTTGATCAAATGTTTCTCTTTCTGCATTTCATTTTCAACTGAACAAATGCAATTATTACAATTATTAAATCATGTCCAGGATGACAGCACGCTTTTCTTAACCACTTCTTAACCTTGAAAGCAGCATAGTGTGACACAGCCCAAGATTTTTAGGAGAGATAAAACGTGTAGATGCTTTTTGCCTCATTTCCTTACCATTGAACACCTCATTGAACTCCCCAGGGGGTGCATGGGTGATGAATTTCGCAGCTATACGAACCTGCAAAGGAGCAGCAAAGGAATTCATGGTCATTGCCTGAGTTCACACAGACTGAAGCAATCCACCAACCAAACCAACTCTGACAGGGACAGAAAGTGCCACATTTAGGGAGAAACCCAGGCAAGAGTTGTCAACACAGAAACAGTGCCCTAAAACAATCCAGTGCAGCAGAAGTGACAGTGAATAGGTGTAGCTACAGCACAACCAGAGGAGGGTCTGACCACTATTGCAGGTCACTGAGGCAAATTGCTGCTGAGTCCTGGCCGAGGAAGGGCCAAAATGGACCAGAGACGTCAGACAGAGCCTTCAAATGACCATCCAAAGGTCAGCAGGTGGTGCTTTGGGGGTTTTATGATCCTGTAATGCTGCCCATGTCTCTTCTAACCCTGAGCAGCAAACATTCTGCTCCTGTGGCACTTTCCTCCTCCCATCTTTACCATGAACTGCCAGGGCATTGGGAGAATTCAGGCAAAAGGAACTGTGTGGTACAAAAAAATAACTGAAGAGGCTGACTTTGAATGTCCAGAAAGTTTGAAGCTGGAAAAAAATCCCCATTCTCTTTTATAAAAAAGGTAATAAAGCTGCACAATGTTCTGAAATCCAATATCCATCCCCTGCACTGTCAGAATTTAGGTGGTCCAGGTATTGATTCTGGTGGAATTAGTAAGAGTTTATGGTTTTCATTATTGAATCTTTTATGGCTTTTACAGGACCAAAGGGAATAGAAACATCTTGGAAGAAATGAAACAGGAAATGTCACAAAATTAAACTTCTTCCTTAGAATAATAAAAATGTCACATTTCCCCTGATAAGCCCAGATAACAAAGCTGAGCAATGAGCCCCCCCTGCCCAACCAGACAGTTATGGAGGGTGACTGCAGGACTGCTCATTACCACTGATTGCTTTCTACTTTTCATTTTGAGCAGCAAAACAAAGGATTCTCTCTACACATCCAACTGCTTCAGCTGAGTTATCACCAGAGCTGGAAATAACTCACTTCTCTCAACAGCCCTCCCCTGTTTTAATTAGAAATTGTGGTTTGTCTTGGTTGTCACATCAGGATTTAAAGCAAGATGTAGAGGGAAATAAACACCCTCCCAAACAAAGGGAGATTGACTTATTCCAACAGGATCAAGTAACAACTCTGCCTCAACTGGTTTGAGCTTCAGATCAAAATAGATCCTCTTCCAAATTAGCATCTATTTCAAAAAACAGAGTTACATTAAGCAATACAATTAATTAAGCAATACAAAGAAAAGATTAAAAGGGCAGTAACCTGTGTCATTGATATGACACAGAAAGTCAAACCACCTTCGCCTAATTTTCTGGTTTTGGGCTGGGAAGTATAAAACAATCCTAAAAACTGAGCTCCTACTGTTTGAGAACTTTTACCACTTAAAAAGCTGCAGTGAGGACACATTGCTGCCATGATATTGTCAAATTTGCCTGTCAGAAATTTGGGTGCTGATGAAAAGCCTGGCAGCAATTCAGTGCCCACCACTCATGGAACACACCCTGCAGAGGAACAGATTCCCTTTCATGAGGTGCTTCAAATATGGAAAAATAGAGTTCCTGAGAAAACTGAGTACCATAAATTTAGGCAGTGATGTTGTGACTGCAGAACATGAAACCCTTGTAAAAAGGGGTCACTGTTTTAATAGGTTGAATTTCTTCAGATCAATGGATTGTCACAGAGAATTCCTTGTGGGAAAAAGAAACAACCACAAAGAAAAAGCCCAAGTGTTACATGAGAGATCTTGAGTCTTCCACAGATCCTTCTGCTTGGAATGATGAAGAAAATGAAATCCATGCAGGGAGGCCTCTGATGTTGTTACAAACCCGGTTCTGAACAAAGGTTGCAAGTGCTCACTTGGATAATTACACCTTGCCCTGCCTCTCTCATGGAGCAATAAAACACAAACCATTTCAGCCCAACCACTGAAATCAGGAGTGGAGGAAACAGGCTGGGGAGTGATGAAGTCAAAATGTCAAGCCCTTGACTGGCTGTTGGTTCGTTTGCAGAAGCACCAAAATCAGCCTTTGTATGACCTGCCCCATTTCCTGCCCCCGGGGCCATTTCAGGGCCCATTTCAGGCTGAAACAGGAACTTCCTGCTGCTGAAATGTCTGAGGGGGAGGGAAGCTGCTCAAACTGTCAAAACGGCGGTGGGGTGAACTTCAACGGGGGGGGGATTTCACAGGAATTTAAATAAAATCACAGTTTGGGTGGGAAGGAACCTGAGAGCCCATCCCATCCCACCCCCTGCCCTGGGCAGGGACACCTCCCACTGTCCCGGGCTGCTCCAACGTGGCCTTGGACACTTCCAAGGATGGGGCAACCACAGCTTCTCTGGGCAACCTCCAGACTTAAAAAATAAAACACATTTGAAGCTCCAGACCCACCTGAATAATCACCAAGTGACAGTAAACTTTGTTGCACGTTTCTCTTTCAGATCCTCCCTTAAGACTTTCCCCTCTCTGCCCGTGTGAGACACTTGGAACTGAACCAAGGTTTCAGTCGAGGGCTGAAACAATCCCACCAGAGGGTGAACTGCACCTTTAAAGCTCTGCTTGTTTCACAGTGAGTGTCACTGTAATGAAGCTGAAACTGGAGGTTTAAGGGACAAAAATGAAAGCAGGCTCCTTGAAGACCCACGAGCCTGAACAGCTCCTCCAGGACATTAGGAAACAAAGCAAGAAATAAATATAAAAAATAATCAAACAATAATAAATGGTGTAAGGAAAATAACAGTGGATTTTGAAACCACTGTTTGTAGGTAAGTGGCGTGAGCTGGCAGGAAACGTGATCCCCTTGCCTGCAGACTGTCTTTTCCCCACATTCCAGAGGAACAATCCGCTCGTTTCCCCCTTTCCCAAAACAACCACGGCTCTGTTTGGTGCTGCTCCGTCCTCTCCATCCACGACAATTTGAAGGCTCTGCATCGGGGCTCCCGGGCAGAGCAGGAAACGTGACAACACCCAAGGGCAGAGGCTGCACAGCAGCTCAGACACGCCGGCAGCTTCGCTGATGTGGGAAACGACGCTCGGAAAACACGAATTCACAGCACCCCTGAGGTGGGAAAAGCCCTCCAGGACCACCCAGCCCAAGCTATGCCCCATCTCCACCTTGGCCCTTAGGGTCACGGCCGTCATTCCTCGGACACCTCCAGGTTTGGGGACTCCAAACCTCCCTGGGGAGCCCCTTCCAAGGCCCGACCGTCCCTTTCCAGGGAGAAATTCCTGCCGATCCCCCCCGGCCCTGCCCCGGCACGACTCGAGACCGAGTCCATTCCCACTCGCAAGGACGCGCCTCAGCTGCATCCGCAAAGCAGAAACGGCCCCGCAAAGCAGAAAAAGCTCCGAAAAGCGCCGCGTTTGTCACAAACAGCCCAGCCCGGGCCGGTCCCTCACCCGGGCAGCGGCCGCCCGGTGCCCTCATGGACACGCCCCGAGGCACTCACAGCGCGCCCCGACGGCCCCGGGCGAACCCCGCCGGCTCTCCCTGGTCGCTGTCGCCCCGCGGGGGGCGGTCCTCGCCCTCAGGGCAGGAGCGGCCGCGCCGCCTTTACCTTCTCCTCGTCCGACACCCGCTCCTCCAGGTCCGCCATCTTGGCAGCTGCGGGCCCGGCCCCGCGCGCGGCACGCCGGGAGCACCGCCCGCCGGGACGGAAGCGCGGCCGGCGCCATCTTGGCTGCGGGCAGACGCCGCACGACCGCCATTGGAGGTATGGGCGGGTTTACGCGGTACCGGGAGCGTGGCGGTTCTGGAGCTTCTGCGGCTCCTGTGCGGGGCGTGCGGGTGGAGCAGCGGAGCTGGGCTCGGCGGACGGGCTGCCCGCGCTGCCGGAGCCGCCCTGTCCTTTCGGCGGCGCTGGCTGAGGACAGGCGGGCCGGAAGCGCGGGCGGCGCCATCTTCACTGCGGGCAGACGCCGAGCGGCCACCATGATGGGAGCGGGCGCGCCCGCCCGA
>VXBA01006016.1:1201896-1247027 GCA_013399895.1 Serilophus lunatus
GATGAGGCACAGCTGGGACTCCATGGGCTGGGAGGGCTTTTCCAGCCCCAACGATTCTGTGATTCCCTCCCTCATCCCGCCCTCCTGCACATCACCCCCCCCCCCGGAATCCCCCGGGGGGTCTCTCAGCCCCAGCCCTGTCCTGGTCCCCCTGCCCCTCTGCCCTCCCCCCCCCCGGGGCCGTGCAGCTGATGGGGCTGATGAGCTTTTTGGGTCCAAACCACGGTCAGAACAGCACGAGGGAGCTGCTGTTGGCAGCAGGAAGGTCTGTGGGAAATGTATATTCTTAGCACTGAGTGCAAACCTGCATCAGAGCAGCCTGTGAAATAATACATTAAATTGCCTTGTGAGACCATAAACTGCTTTGTCTAGAAATGTGCAATGGCTTTTTGTGGATTGAGTATAAAACCATATTGACTGTGGCAGCTGGTTACAGACAGAAATTAATGTAAGCTAAGGATTCTCTACCAAACCAGCTTTATAAAGTTACTGGGTCTGTAGTACATGTTTGCATGACATTTGGCATTTTTTAAATAAAAAGCTACTTCTCTTTGTCAGTTCTGATTGTTAAGTCTTTGTTTTTGTTTCTCTCAACAGTGACTGTGTTTTTAAGCACTTTGACTCCAAAATTCTACTTTGCCCTTACAGTGACTTCATCTTTTATATCTGGACTGATATTTGTAAGTAGCCTAATGTCTTTTTTTTTTAAAGAAACTTTAGCAGCTCTCGATGATTTTATGAGGGGTAAATGGAATGAGTGTCAGACTCTAGAGGGTGCCTTTGGGCTGGAAAGGAACTTGTGTAGTGTCTTCTCTGATGCATTGTAACTACTTTTTTTGCCGTGTATGTTTTTTATTGGGATATATCTGAGGAAATTACTTGTACAGAACTCCAGGCTGGTTTGGGTTGGAAGGGGCTTTAAAGTCTTTTCCAACACGACCATTCTGTGGTTTATTCTTTTAGATTNTTTGGGCTGGAAAGGAACTTGTGTAGTGTCTTCTCTGATGCATTGTAACTACTTTTTTTGCCGTGTATGTTTTTTATTGGGATATATCTGAGGAAATTACTTGTACAGAACTCCAGGCTGGTTTGGGTTGGAAGGGGCTTTAAAGTCTTTTCTGTGGTTTATTCTTTTAGATTACTTTTGTGAAATGAAAAAAAAACTACACCCGTCTTGAGTACTAGGAATTTGTGCTACAGATAGGGCTGCAACTTGATATATCCTCACCAGGTAAAGAGGGTGTAAAGCTTTTTGCCTCTGTTCCCAGTTTCCCTGTACAGTCACTACTGAGTTTGAGTTACCCTGGTGACCTCGAGAGGAGCATGTGTTTGACTAAAATTTTATTGTTACCTTTAGTGTCACTTTATGGAGAGATCTTCCATCTCTGCTCATTTACAAGGGGATTTACTCACTCTGAACACTCTTTTTGCTGGAAGGGTGTCACCTGAGGAAACTCTTGGTGCTTTTTTTCTCCCTTGACAGGTGTTTGAGTGGTGGCACTTCCGAAAATACGGCACATCTTTCATCGAGCAGGTTTCTGTGAGCCATTTGAGGCCCCTCATTGGGGGTGCAGAGAACAGCCCCCCACCCCCAGCAGCTTTCTCAGCAGGGGAGAATGAGGCCAGCAGGCAGAACATGCCAGGTGATTGATTCCTCCTGTCCCCCAGCAGCTTTCCTTCAGCTTCAAGTTGGTTGTTTCACCTGAACTGGCTTTTGGTGGCTTTGGTTCTTGTAAGAAGTGCTTGGAGAACACTAATATCCTACAAAGTGCTCTGTTAATAATGGTAAAACCTCCCTATATAATAATGTGTCTTTGCTCTAAACCATTCAGTGTTAAAAATATGATTTAGAAGATGTCAGATATTTGGCTAAAACCGTAACATTATTTATTTATTGTTCTAAACAAGTGCAAGGTAAACGTTGCATGTCTGTTCATGTCAGTATTTAATCTTCCCACCACGTGCTTTTATATCCCAGCAGTGGATAGCAAAAAGATTTAAATCCATAACATTTATATAAATAAATATATATCACTTTTGTATTTACAAACATATATATTGAATAGCAGAAGTTTAAGAAGATTATATGATCACGCTCAACTTGTGTCACAATAACATGAAAACAGCTTTTAAAAGCACAACTGCATTTGCATTACTGCATTTCAACGTCCAGGTGATATTTCCTGTGCCCTTAATTCAAAAAGTACTTCATTTTTCTTACTCTCCAGAGTGCAAAGTGTGGCGAAATCCTCTCAACCTCTTCCGAGGAGCAGAATATAGCAGGTATGAGTTCTCTTACCCTCCACTGCATGTTTTTAAAATTAATTGGGGCCATACACATGATTTGTTCACAGAGCTTGCACTGGTAAAGTCAGGAGACTTGCAAGATTGTAGAGGTGATTGATGCCAATCCTGTGTTTAAAAGGCACCAAGCCCAGCTTTGGCAGTTTCAGTGTTAGGAATGCAAATGTTACTGTTACATTATTTTTTGTGAGAGTAAAGAAGGAGCAAAACATTCTTCAGAGGTCAAGATAATGATTCTAAATTCTCTTTTATTAAAGTGGTGTGGTTCTATTGTAAGTCTCCTTGTGTTATGTCAGAGAAAAAGCTGCTTCCTGGGAAGCCGGTTCCCAAGTTGCTTAGAACTTTACAACCTATCAACCTTTACAACCTGAAATTTCTCCTTGTAAAGGTACATGTGGGTGACTGGGAAGGAGCCTCTTACTTACTATGACATGAATTTGTCTGCCCAAGATCATCAGAACTTTTTCACCTGTGACACAGATGCCCTTCGGCCCTCGGACACAGGTACCGAGTGTGTGTTGGGGAGTGTAAAAGCGGTGTTTGTAGTGAGCTCTGAAATTGTAGCCTTTCCCAGCTGCTGAGGAGGGTTAATAGATGTGTAGAATCCCCAAATGGTTGGAGTTGGAAGGCGCTTTAAAGCCCATCTCATTCCATGGGCAAGGACACCTTCCCCTCTCCCAGGTTGCTCCAAGCCCCATCCAACCTGGCCTTGGAATGTAGTGACATTTAATGAAAAGAGATTTTTTTTTTTTTACCTTGTACATTCTCTCCAACTTCAAGGCTGTCAGGATCCTGACATATTTCAAGATCTCCCACATCTCAAATAATCAACCTAACATTGCAAACCTGGCTTGTATTCTCAACAGCCAAAATGTGGTCTCATTTAAACTTCAGCAACGAGCAGTGCAATCTCCAGAACTCTTTTTTTTTCCTTGTCCTCCACATGTTTAGTGCAGAAAATGTTCTTTACCTGGTTATTGTCAGTGTGGGTGTGAATTATTGTCAATTTGTCACATTCAGGAAGTGTTCCTTGTCAGCTGCCAGTGACAAGCTTGATATGAACGATGTGTTTTCATTTCACAAAAGGGAGTGCATTGTCTGGCTTGCTAAGCCAAGACTAATATTTTGTTTCCAAATGAAAACTCAAACATTTTTCCACGTTATTCTTGCTGGACAGCAGGAGGTTTTGTTCCAAAAGAAACATGTATAGATTCTTCAGTTTTCTTATCGTCCTTGAGATAGGCCAGATATGGAACTCCATGAATGTTTTGGAGTTTTTTCAGAACTGGTTTTTAGTGTGAAAGTTATTAGTTCTGCAGAGAAAATGGTAGCTCTGAATGTGTTGTTTTTCTTCTGCTATAAGTTGGTTTTCAGTTTGTGTTTTCCACTTTTCCTGAATGAAAACATAGTGGGCAGGGGTTTAGAGTCATTGCATTGAAACAATTTTGACTTTAAGTTACAATTCAAATGACCTTTTTGAATAGATTTCACCCTTTTTGTTTCCTGGAACACTTTCTAGTAAGGTGGTAAATTATTACTGGGTATCTTGAATTGGCTTTGCCATGTGGTGCCACTCAAAAGTGCTTTGTAAATTTAAAAATAAATTATTAATCCTTTATGATCTAACAGTTCTGAATAGAATCATGGGTTGGGAGGGATGTTAAAGCTCATCTCATTTCACTCCCTGCCATGGGCAGGGACACCTCCCACTATCCCAAGTTGCTCCAACCTGACCTTAGACACTTCCAGGGATGGGGCAGCCACAACTTCTCTGGGAAATTTAATATTTAAGTATGAAACTCTTACCTGTGCAAGACACCACTTACTCCATCACTATTTTCTTTGAAGTTCTGTTTGAAAGCTTAAATTTAAATTCTGTGCAGGTCTGTGCAAGAACCTGTGTTTAACAATTGCTCTTGCCAAGCTTTCAACAAATCTTGGGAAATGTTTCCAAAAATCTGTAGCAGTTTAGAAGTTGTACATCTGCCTGGTTATGTAAGCTGTCTCTGTTCTCTGTGTAGGAGTTTTGAAATGGTCAGTGAGGAATATTCCTGGTGCTGTTGCTTTTTTTAAACTAAATTTGGGGCACAATCAGCCGTTGCAAGAGTTTGCTGCTTGTGGTAGGAACAGGGTGCAATGAAAACACTGGTTTGCTCTTCCCTGTAACAATCCTACAGCAATTGGGAATTTGCAGAATGGGAGTGAATGTTAATTAGAGCTCCACAGTTGCCTCCACTGTTTCCCAGGTGTCCTTGTCCCTCACCAGCCTTTCCATGCTTTTCCAACAGTTATGCAGAAGGCTTGGAGAGAGAGAAACCCTCAAGCTCGGATTAAAGCAGCATATCAAGCCCTAGAGCTGAACAATGAGTAAGTTTATAAGTTCATTTGCTGTATTTCCAGTGTGAAAAATTTAAGTGCGGTGCTACTGAGCACACTATCAGTTTCTGCATGGAATAATTCACTTTTAGCAGAGTTCTGAGTAGCTTAAGGACTTCTGGGACTGAGAATTGCCCAAAGGGCTGCTACTTGTACCTGAAGTGTTGAACTGTTGAACTGTTCTGTTAAAAACAGCTTTTGTGCTCCCTTTTTCCTGGGAAATTTATTTTTTTAATCTTTATATCAGTAGCAATAACATGAAAAATCTCATTTATAAGTGGAACAGTCTGGATTGAATATGAGGCCCTTTGTTCCAGAGAGGGCATCATGGTAGAACTGTATTTGGAGTTCAGATGCCACTCCTGCAAGGGATTAAAAAATACTCCTGTAACACAAATCAAAGAATTTCATCCACTACTGTGATCAGTTTTATGTTGCCTCATTTATTTTGGTGTAAAATGTTTTAAAACCTCCTGGTTTTGAAAAACCAAACCCTTCCAAGCCTTTCCAGACAATTGCAGACCATTTTTATGGGTTCAAGGAAAATAGTTTAACTTGCTGTTACAATTCTTTCCTTCATTTTTTTCTCCAAATATGTGGGTTTTTTTCTGTGAAAAGGAAAAGTTTTCTATTTTCCTGATACTTACCCTTTGAATTGAAGCCAATATTTTGATACTTTAATATTATCAATGCTCAGATATTAAACCTAAGTGAAACCTGCTCTCTTCTAATGTCTTTAACTCGAGATACTGAACTGCATCAATCAATAATTAATGGGTTTTCCTCTTAATTCAGTTGTGCCACTGCATATGTCCTGCTGGCTGAGGAAGAAGCCAAAACTATTGTGGATGCTGAGAAGTATTTCAAGCAGGCTCTGAAAGCAGGAGAAATGATTTATAGGAAGTCCCAGAACTGCCACTCCCAGAGCCCCCAGCACGAAGCACAGCTGAGTAAGGACCTCTGAGTCACATAAACTCTAGGGTTTGTGTGAGCAGAAATGTAAAACTGAAGTAAAATTCATGAGAGGTGAGGATTGAAACTGATAGACTAATGTTTTTTTTGTCTTTGTCATCAGGAAGAGATACCAATGTATTGGTGTATGTGAAGAGGAGACTGGCGATGTGTGCCAGGAAACTTGGGAGAATACGAGAAGCAGTAAAAATGATGAGAGATGTAAGTAAAAATAAGAATAAAAAAACCCCTGAGCAACTGTTTTCAGCCACATTGTCCAAATTGATGTTTTCAAATTCCTTTCTGGGCATCATAATTAATCTAGTTGAATTACTTTCCAATTAGACTTGCACATCAGGATTGGATGGGCTCGGAGCAACGTGGTCTAGTGGAAGGTGTCCCATGGCAGGGGTTGGAACAAGATGAGCCTTAAGGTCCCTTCCAACCCAAACCAGTCTGGGATTCCATGATTCTATGAAATGATGCAATTCTTTTCATACTGCTTCCATGCCAGTCTCTTAACACTGTGAAACAGTGAAAATTGAAAAATCCTGAATTATTGTACTGATTTCTATCAAGTGTTTCAGAGACTCAGCTGCAGTTCTGTTTGTAATTTACTTCTCTTTGCTGATTTGCAGTTGATGAAAGAGTTTCCACTTCTCAGCATGCTGAATATCCATGAAAACCTCCTGGAGGCACTGCTGGAGTTACAGGCTTATGCAGATGTACAGGCAGTTTTAGCCAAGTATGATGGTAAGTGATGACTGTTGGGAAATGTGGATGCTTTTGTAGAAGGTCATAAGTGAGGTGGGCAGAGGATACCTGTCCATGGGCAGGTTTTTACCCATGATCTCAGCTGGGTGACCAGATTCCCTTCATCATTAACAAAGAAGTAGTTCCTGAGTGCAGCTCAAATGTTGCTTTTGACTGCTGAGATCAAATTCAGGCAAATGAGGTCAAATTCATACAAATACTTTTTATATTTTTAAAGTTGCTTCTGATCTGTTAAGAAATCTTTGCTTCAATCCAAGGATTATTTTAATAAATCTCTTCTACATCCCTCACTATGCCTAAATTCACCAGCCTTTTTCAGCCAGCACATAGCTGTAAGTAATCCATGTAAATAAGCTGGAAAAGGTAGTTTTTCCTTTCTGTCATCTTTCAGGCTTGGCCTCAGGCTCCTGTAACACTGAGGTTGCTCCTTGGAGATTAGCAGTGTGCAGTCATGCTGCTTGCCAGAGATTAGTGGTGGGCATTAAATAATGTAGTTTGCTTTTACTTTCCATCTCAATTAACATATTTCAGGGGTTGTGCAAGTCTAGATAAAGGCTAATAAAATATATACTTAATTAATCCTCAGAGTCTTGCCCACATCATGAGTGTACAAAGTGCTGCTGTCAAAGCTGGCCCTTAAATCACCAGAATGGTGGGATGTGGCAGCAGGATTTTATGACAGTTATTTCCAGATGTTGTTGTGTTCTCTCTTGTGTCTTTTCATTGCCTCAGGGAATCAAAAGTATGATTACTTTTGCCCAATTCCTGTGCCCCTTGTGTGTGGCCAGCCTAACCCCCTGTTCCTGATCATCCACATTCCTCTGTGTGTGGATCCTTATTCATTCATCAAAACCATTTGCACTTTTCCTGTTAAGATCAGGAGTTGTGACACTCTCTCAAGAAAGGGTTGCTGATTTTTTTTTTTTTATTTTTTTTTTTTTCCTAACCATCTGGAAAAGTGAGTATGAGCTTCAAACTCTGTGCAGCACCCCTGTGTTTTGCTTGACACGACAGCCAGACTTGTAGTAAGTGATGGACAAGCCCAGGATGGGATTTACAAAAAAAGCAAGAGCCATCTGACTATACACAACATGGTACTTGGGAATTAGACCCCAGACTTTGTCTGCTTTTAAAGTAAACTTGTACTGTGGAGTGCTAACCTTCTAATCTGTAATTGTCAGCTCCAACTTGGCTTCAGATATTCTACAAAGCTACAACTAATAGAATTTTTCCCCGTGGAGTTGGGAAAGAACGGAAATTGCATTTTGGTTCAAATTTGTCTACCTGTCTGTAATGCAGGTTTTTTTGGTCAGCTTCTAGTCAGTCTTTCAGTATTGTGTAAAACTCTTAGTACAGTTGCAAAATTAGGTAAAGATCAGAAGCTTGTTTTAAACCTTTATGGGTTACTACATGAAGTACGCTCTGGTTTTAAGTGTGTATTTCTATCTATATTTCTCTTTTAATTGAGTTTCAGAAGTTAAAAAAAAGAAGACTCTTTACTACCTAAATACTGATTTTTCAATCTGAGACACTGGTGACTGTGCAAAGAAATTCAAGGTTTCTGATCACAGCTGAAATGTTCCAGATGTTACATTCATTGTCTCATATACTTGAGTATAAAAATCTTTAAGCTCAGAGGATGTGGGTTTACAATGTTTGCCTTGCCTTAGAATCTTACAGCTTAATTATTTTATTTCATTTTATCCTAGATATCAGTCTTCCCAAATCAGCAGCAATATGTTACACAGCAGCCCTGCTAAAAGCCAGAGCTGTTTCAGAAAGGTAAGCAAGGACATGTGTGAAATGAGTGATTTGTCACTAATCTCCTCTAAAATATAAAGTAAAAAGGCCTAAGTCTTTTAGGTTTTAAGGTTATTTCTAATCTCTAAAGAAATCTTTGCTTCAATGCAAGGATTTTAAAAAATTATTTAACCTCTTCTACATCCCTGGTTGTGCCTGAATATGTAGCAGTTACATTGTTAAGAGCAAGTTCAATGTATTCATGTACCCACACGTTTATGTGTGTAATTAAACACAATTTAATTGATTTAAAGTTCCTTTTAAGCATTCATAAAATTAATACAGGTGAAGATGTTTTTCAAGAGCCCAAGTGCTTTCTATAAATTCTGTTTTCAGTGCCTTGCTTATGATTTTCACCAATTCTTGGGTTTTGTGGGGGTGGGTGCAGGATTTTGTGATGCTGTAACAGTGAGGGGAAAGTCTGAGCACTCACCTGACACAACTGACATCAAATTTCAAACATAACTTTGTCATATGGGCATGGGTAATACTCAAGATACCTGAATTAACATCAATGTTTTTCTCCTGGAAGGGTTTGTTTGTCTTTCTGGACAAATCAGCTGATTTTGGATGCACTCCAAGCTTACAATGCAAATAAACACCTGCTTAGGGTTTAATATTTATTACTTTTGTTCAATGTGAGTTTTTCCCTTCAGGTTCTCCCCAGAAACTGCCTCCAAAAGAGGGCTTAGTACAGCAGAAATTAATGCTGTGGAAGCCATTCACAGGGCTGTGGAATTTAACCCTCATGTTCCAAAGGTAGGAGTTTTATTTCCTATTTTCATTGTACTCCGAAAAATACCATGTTATGATATAATTGTGCTATTGGAGCCTTTCTAGCCCCATGTTTTCTTGAAATTAGTTCCAACTCCAGCCATGGAGTTGTTAAACACATTATTATTTATAACATAAATATTTGGTGGCCAGAATAAAGGTTTTTGGGTGGGTGTTTTGTTTTTTTTTTGCAATAGGCGATTTTCAAACAGGGTTTTTTGCACGAAAATTTAAACTCAGTGATTCCTGTCTCATTAGAAAATCCAGTGTGGTGTTACTGAAGCCTCTTTACTCTGAGTAAGGGTAGACGTTCATAGATATAAATTTAGATATTTGAAGCCATAGAATTACAGAACGGTTTGATTTGGAAGGGACCTAAAAGATCATCTCATTCCAACCCCCTGCTTTAAGTCTCTGAAGCCAAATTAACTTCTCCAAACAATAACCCCTCCAGTACTGCAAATTGCTTTATTCTGCTGTGCTTCCAAGCATGGCTCTGTGGTTATTGAAAGATCTACAGTCACTTATTTTCTTCACCCACCTGCAGACAAGATGAAGAGTCTGTATCACCACAGGCTGGAATGGAAGGTCTGGCATTACCTTGAGGACCTAAAACGTGTGAAAATAAACCCTTGCCTTGCTTTTTACTGCCCCAGTGCTGGTGATAATTCAGTGTGAAGCCTTGAATGCAGGAGGTTGGCTCAGTGCTGGGCCTAATCCTCTGCAAATGATGATGGAGCCCCAGTGGCTGGAGCTGTGAAGGCTGGAATGATCTGACTGCTCCCTTCTGTCTGCCTGTCCAATCCAATAGAATGTGCACTGAGAGAGCTAATTGCTGGGAGAAATTGCTGCTTCTTTGCATGACTGATCAAGAGCAGAGCAAGTTCATTTCAGACAGTCTCAGACAGATTTTTCTTTAGCCTCTGCCTTTAGGGGCAGAAGATTATAATGCATTATCATTACCTAGAGGTTCTTTTATTTTGGGTGTCCTCCAGTTGTTTCAGGAGCCTCATGTACCTTTTTTAAGAAGTTAGAGATAGTTTCAAACAGGCTGTTTAACAAAAGATGGTCTGCAGTTCTGCAGACAACTGTGGAAACTGATTCCAGGTTTCAGTAATTTGATCTTCTAATCATGTATCTATCCTCTCTTCTTTTTTTTAATTTCAATATTGCCTTGAAACACCAATTTATTACATGACAGTGCAGCATTTTATTGGCCCAGGCTATCCAGAGCTCACAGTCAAAGCCCACAAGTGAACAAGGGCACAGACAAGTAACTCACCCAGTGGGTCACAGTGGGGAAGAAAATCTGGGGTTTGAGTTTGCACGCTGTTCAGTCCCATGGGCTAAAAATAAATGAGAGTGTAAATAGAAACCCCTTTGTTCTTGCATCTAATGGAAGTGGTTGTCTTTGCACATAACATCATTTTGCATAAGGAAAATAAAATAAGGTTTGTTTCTCTTTGTTCCCAGTTCTGCTTTTACAAGGCTGGGGTTTGTTTGGAAAGCTAGAAAACTGGTCCTCTTAAGGCATTTCCAATTAGAGATCTGAAACTACATTTTGGTACTGTATGAAACAACCTTTTGCAATCATATTTTGAATACATTACAGATTTTTAGTGTCTATAAAGACTTCAAAACCCCAGATACTTTCAGGATTGACACCTTGCCTGTTTTATGCTTAAACAAGGTCATGAAAACCTGCCAGACTGTGGAATTTTTCTGTTTATGTGGTAATATGTGCTCAGAGGGAAGCCAAAGCCTGGAGCTCAGCATTGGTGTGTTGTGGCAACACTTGGCAGTGGGGCTTCCCCAGCACTGCTGGGTTTATCTTCCCAGTTAGCACAATGGAAAAGTGGGCACTGTGGAGAGCATGAGGAGTCAGGTCAGGGGTCAGATATTTGAGACCATTTTCCCACAGCAGCCCTGTCTGAGTGATCCTTTACTGTGTTAAAAAAAAAAATTAAAAAAAAAAATTGAAGAGGATTAGAGGGGATTAGCAAGAATATTACCCTCCAGAGTGCAGGCCCAAGGCACTGAGAGAAGAACCTAGCCAGGCAGTAAATGTGCTTTATTTGGCTGGGGCACAACCCCTCCTACATTCCTTGAAGAATCTGAATGGGAAAAGTTAAGTCCTCAAACTGGATTAGTAAATAATCTCATAGTTTGTGGCATCTGCTGAAATAAATCTGTGGGTTTGCTGCATTCTTACACTTTGGGGGACACCCCGAGGAATTGCCAGCTACATTGATCAAAGATGTGGATTAACTTTGGCTCTTATTGGATGAGACACTCAATGGTAGGAGAGAACAACCCACAGGTAAATACTGGAGCTGAAACTGTCATTTCATTCTTGTAAAAATTACTCATCTGTTTTTAAAACCTAAGTTCAGATGAATACTTTTCTTTTTTTAATATACCATGAGAAAACATGGTAGATTAAAAAAACTGCGTGTCCTGTGCTGCAGGGAAATGGGAAATGATTAATTCTTGTGTTCTTTGACCCTTCTGAGCAGCAGATATTCTGCTGATGGAGGGAGAAGGCTGAAATTGAAAAAATCTGAAATGGGAAATACTTTGTGGGTAGCCCAGTAAAACCACATTAAAAGAAGATTTTTCCTGGGTTTGGTTTGTTATTCTTCCTTTGGTTTAGCACACTGACACTTTTGGGTTTGCTGCTCATACTTGAGGTCTAACAAGTCCTCAGCCTCCTACACTGAAACTTGGAATGATGAAATTATGAGCAAAAATACCATTGCTTTGGGGTTTTTTATCAGCCTAAATTTGTCACTTATTGGTACTACACCTGCAGCATTATACTTATGTCTGCTCCACAAGAATGTATTTTTATTTTGCCTTACTGAAAGATGTATTTCTTTCCTCCCCTTGATTTTTTTTATATGGAAAAGCCCCAGTTTAAGAATCTGACACACAGGAGTGTGTTCTGCGGCTTTTCCCTTCCCAGGTGAGTGCAGACTGGCTGCTCTGGCTCAGGATTGGGCTGTTTCCTCTAGAGGTGGCCCCTTGTGATAAACTCAGTTTTGCCTCAACCAACCACTTAGATTTCACAATTAAAGGTTTGGAAGTATTCCACGTGACCAAGTGTGCTTTCCACTTGTCCTTGCAGTATTTGCTAGAAATGAAAAGCCTGGTGCTGCCTCCAGAGCACATTCTGAAGCGAGGGGACAGTGAGGCAGTAGCCTATGCCTTTTTTCACCTCCAGCATTGGAAGAGGATAGAAGGGGCTCTAAATCTGCTGCACTGCACATGGGAAGGCAGTAAGTGTCTCTTCTTTTTCTGTACAGTTGACTAATCTCTCTGCCTTTATTCCCCTCCACCACGGTTGGTTCTCTCTGTGAGAAGCTGGTTATCTACAGATGTAATGTCACTCTCTTTTTGCAGCATTTAGGATGATCCCCTACCCATTAGAGAAAGGACATCTTTTCTATCCCTACCCAAGCTGCACAGAAACTGCAGACAGAGAACTGTTGCCAAGTAAGTGGTTTCTAAGCAGTAATGATAATAAAACACAAGCTAAGGACATGTTCAGTTTGTGGTATTCTGTATTTACCTTACTGTGATTTTTTTAGTTCAAGTTTCCTGTGAAGGGGATTCAGCTATTTGTTGATGTCCCTCCCAAAAGATCCTGAAGCACTTGATGTGTGTGTGTGTGGTAAATGTCAGCTTAATGCTGTGATAGCTTAAGTCCTTCAAAGATGAAATCAGTATGTGGTACATTCAGGCTGAGTCTGGCCTTTGAGAACATAGTAGACCTTTTTTTTTTAAATTACTTTTAAAAAAGTCAGATTTGACTACTGTTGTAGCAAGGAATCAGTCTGTGGTTCCAGTCCTGCTTTTTGGGATCCATCAGAACCTGTCTGATCTTGCAGAGAATCCTTGGTTAATCTGTAGCTTCATAGAGTATGTTTTGCTTTCTGTCATCTACTCATGTCTGCTGGATGCCTCCTGAAACTTTTCACCCATCTATTTCTATAGATTTGTACTAAAATTTGATGCTGAAAAGCAAGTCTTGCTGTTCTTGGCTTCAAAGTTTATGCAGTTATGAGCCTACATGGCTTTTTCTTTGGGTAAGGCAGATAAACTAAATCCCTACAGCCTGTGCTCATCGTATTTAGGAGGTCACCATTAATTTAGACTAGAATTGAGTTGTTAATTGTACATCTTAATAGAATTCCTTTGGGGCTGAACCTTTACATCATAAAGAAACACAATTCCCTTGGGACTGGAAAGAGCTACTGCAAAAGCCCCAGGAGAGCCACAGAGATAAGTCCTGTGGAAAGGAAAACTACACATACATGTTTCTATTTAAAAGCCTCAAGTTATATTTAAAATGTGTAATTTAAATTTGCCCCCAGACTGCTTTAAATTACTCATTTCTCACTTAGGCAGGATATTGCACAAGGAATACCTTGGTTAGCAACTAACCCTAAATTGTAGGGTTCCCAGCATAATTAAACACCAGCACATGCAGATATTTCAACACAATCACTCACGCATTCCTGTTATGTTTTAAATATAAAACTACCCATAAATAAAATCATCTTAACACTTTTATTGCAGTACTTCCTCAAGAAATCTTGACACTTAATTTTTTTAAAATTTATCTATTTAAAATAATGTTGGCCAAATCAATGACTCAAAAATCCTTGATTGGTCTGAGTAACAGCTCTCCAATGGCTGTGAATTTATTAGAATTATCTTTAGCTGTCTTTACCTATTTTGGATTTGGTTTAAATTTCCCAGTGCAAAAAAAAATTTTCCTTTTTTTTAACACTTTTCTAACTTATGTGGGGACTTTTCCTAAGTTATATTCCTCGATGTTTTCAGAATAAAGTGAGTTTTTGAGGAGTATGGCTCTCTGGGGAATGCTAACATCTCTGATGGGTGTTGGACGTGGATCTCCAAATATCTACTTAGTTGTAGTTGTGTCATTACAAGCAAAACAAACCCCAAGCACTTTGCCATTAATGTGTTGCAAGAGCACAAGACACTTTGCTGGGTTTGTTCTTCTAATGGTGCTTCCATGTGCAGCATTCAGAACCAGGGCAAAGTGTCCTTCTCCTTAAATTTCAGTTTGAAAAGAATACAATTGTACTTTCTTTTTTTAAGAAAAAAAAGCCTTAAAATTTGAGGGTTTTTTGTTAGATTTTAAAAACAGCTTGTCAAGAAACGTGCAGCCTTTTCATAATTACTTATGTCTACAGAAACTCTTTTTTCTCTTCATTTAAAAACCTTTTCAAACCACTGGATAGAAGTCAGAGAGCTGCAGGTATTCAGAGCCAGTAATTGCAAATTCACCAAGCAGGTCCTCAGCTGGTGACCAGTAGTAGTGTTGTGAGTGCTGAAAGCTCCACATGCCACCCTTAGCCTGGCTAATCACCTGCTTTGGATTTGGTTTCCATAGATTGGAAATTGCAAGGACCTGCTATGTACAGGATTTATAACCCAGTCCTGGGGCTGTTTTCTTTGGGGTCTGCTCTGTCAGCTGCTCTGAACAAATTTACTGTAGTCTACAACCAGAAGTCTTTGAGGAGTATTAAGAAGCTCCCTTGCATTTATATGTGACATGCTGGTGGTTTTGTATTTGCTCAGCTTCTTACAGAGTGGGGAGATGTGCTCTTCCCTTCAGGTAACGGGATTAGTGCTCCACTATTGTTTTAGTTGGTCTGGGTAGTTTTGACAGCTTGTGAATTTTACTTCCCTCTGTCCTGTTAGAAGAGTAGGTACCAAACACTGAGCCTGAAAAAATGCTTCAAAAATAAATCTCATGCCAAGACTGGGAAGAGAATAATGAAGACAAAGATGAAATAGCTGTTAATAATGCGACAAGCATGTAATGTAGGGGAAAAATGTTTGAGAAGTATTGAAACCTAAGATGTATTGCACAAGTCTTAAGTCTAGCCTCCTGCTGAAAGTCCTAAACTGAGTTACAAGACTATGAACAATTCAGAAAATAGTCCTTGATTATCAAATGTCAGCCTTCTTCCTTCTTCCTTTTCAGCATTTCACGAAGTCTCCATTTACCCCCAGAAAGAACTTCCCTTTTTCATCCATTTCACAGCAGGCCTGTGTTCCTTTTCAGCCATGCTGGCCCTCCTCACCCATCAGTTCCCTGAGCTGATGGTCATTTTTGCTAAAGCTGTAAGTACTGTCTCTACCATGGGGTTTCCTTAGGTGTCGTGTGGGATTTTGGGGAATTTTGATGTCCAGGGTGAAGTAGCCTTTAGTCAGTCTCATGTTTGTGGGGCATGAATTATTTTATCTGCTTTTGTAAGGACCTTGGTAGTGACACATGTTGAAATCTGGGCAAAATGTCTTTGTCAGCAGGTAATGGAGCCCCAGGAGGAAAGCCCTTTATTTTAAGAATGCTTTGCTCCTAAAAGCCTTGGCTTTGCTAGTGAGCCCAGTGTAGTGTCCAAGTCATGCAGGTCTGAGAGTGGGGCCTCATTTCCACACAGTTCTGTTGATCTTTAAGTTGGAAAATGTAGTTGGACATGCCAGTGACAAATTTCAGTGCTGCTCATAATTGGCTGGGCTCATAGTGACGAGGGGCTAACTATCTGCTTGATTAATTCTGTAAGGGCTGCATTAGCAAAGTTGTATGATTTCCAAAGAGATACAAGGTCAAATGTTATGCTAACAAAGAATTGCTTGGTGAAGTTCTTTCTGCTGGGTTTCTTGAACCAAAAAAGAAAAAAAGGCTTTGTATGAGTGAGTTGGCCTTTGCATAATGGCAGTTTGGATGACAAGTGACATGTCCAAGTGTGGGGAAGAACTTGCAGAGTTTGGTCATTTGGCAGAGAGTTTATTTGGTTTATTTTCTATAGGAAGGGATGGATAGTGTCTGTTCTGCTGAAGTGATTGAGGGGCATGTTGCCACATCATCCCTCAACAAAGTCACACTGGTGGCAGACACAGAGGGGTTCCTGCCACTCTGTGCTGGTTTAATACTGGCAAAAGTAGAAATTGTGTCCTGAGGTCATCAGGTAAGAGGTGAATTCTGTATCAGCCTCTTGAGATTGACAGCTGAGAAGGAAATCCCAACTTCAGTGTTCTGCTGTTTTAGCTGAAATTAATGTGAACTCCCAATCATACTCTGATGACTACAATTCTTCCTTATTTTACTTATTAGATGATTGTACTCTTGATCCCATTCCTGATGTCTTCAGAAGCTTTCAGAAAACGTGCAAGAAACAGTGATAATTCAACATCAAACTGATACTTCTGATACAATAAAAACCAAAACGTGGGCTGGAACTAGATGATCTTTAAGTCCCTTCCAACCCCAACCATTCATTGAGTCTATGATTGAATGAATAGATTGCTTCAATATTTTAACTACAGATAATGCTGTGATGGCTGCTAACACTTTTTGCATTATCTCTTGTGTTCTGGAGCAGTAGCATCTAATTGAATTTTCATACCAAAAATGGAATATTATCTTCCATTTAATGACAGCAGCCTCTCCACCAAAGCACACTGTAATAAAGCAGTTATTATTTGCTGTATCAAGTATTATATCTTCAAATAATTCCAGTGCTTTAAGCTTTTCTTTTTTTTTCCTGTGTATTTCAGTCTTTCAAGTATTTTTCACTTTACTGTGTTTTAACTTATTAAATACAATAATTTCAGATAATGGTGTTCTAGATGGTTTATCTGGAGTGCTTTGGCCTTAGGAAAAAAGCAATATAAACTATTTCCAACAGATTCTTGAATTTCCAAGAAATCTAGAACACAATTTTAGGAGTGGCAATTGGAAAGTATCGTGCCTATGGAATTTTTCCCTGTAGATCTCCAAGCTCTGACTCCTTAGATTACATTTCAGTTGCTTCTTAATCAAACTGTTTTTCCAGCAGTTGAATCCACATGCCTCAGAAGAGGTTTAAGGAGTCAAATACCTTTCTATTGACTTGAAGAGTCTGGGTTTACATATTTCCATTTGTTAGTGCTTGAGTTTGTTTCCTCCATAATAAATCACGGGGTAAACCTTGGCAAATTGCTAAAAATATTCCAAGTGGCCAAAAATCACAAGGAAGCATTTGCTGGATCCAGTGTATACAGTGCAGCATCAGCAAAGCCTCGAGCACTGGCACCAGTCACTCCCTCTGGAGCAGGAATGGGTCCTGCCCCCACACTCCCAGTACTGGGAATTGGCACCACAGGGATTGTTGGTGTGTCTTGCACAGGTGGGAAGGTTTGCAGGTGTTGGGGAGTGGTGCTGAAAGTGTTCAGTGTTTACTGATCCAGTTAGAGCCCCAGAAGATGCCCGGAGAGGTTGTGACTCCCCATCCCTGGAAGTGTTCAAAACCATGTTGGATGGGGCACTGAGCAGCCTGGTCTGTGGAAGGTGTTCCTGCCCATGGCAGGGGGTTGTAATTAGATGGTCTTTAAGGTCCTTTCCAGCCCAACCCATCCCGTGATTCCATGGGAAGTGAAGATGCACCGTGAGTCAGTGACAGAGGGACAGAGGATCCACACGAGCTGCAGTACCAGTGCAAGTGCTCCCAGAGGCTGAGAGCTCAGCCTCACTGTTTCATCTAGATTCTTGATCTCCTGGAGATTGATCCTGTTCTTGGTCATCAGACAGCTCTGTTTCTCAAGTAGTTGCTGTTTAAATTCTTGTCAGGAATTGACAGAAGGGAGGAGGTGCACAAGAGGGATGACAATTATCTGTACAGCTCAGAATTGGGAGGCTGTGTATCATCTTGCAAGAGTGAAGGTTGCACAATTCCTTCAGTGTAATATGAAGACACTTGAGAAGTCTGCTGTCAAGGACACCAGTGATGCAAAGTGACAGCAGACACTGAAAGTGATCTTTCCAGAAATTCCTGAAAACAGCCAACATACTTACCTAGAGTCATGGAATGGTTTGGCTTGAAAAGGACCTTAGAGCTCATCCCATCCCCCCCCCTGCCATGGGCAGGGACACCTTCCACTGTCCCAGATTGTTCCAAGCCCTGTCCAGCCTGGCCTTGGACACTTCCAGGGATGGAGCAGCCAAGCTTCTCTGGGCAATTCCAAGCAGATCAATCCCATTTCTGAAATCCAAGCCTTATGCTACTGGGATAAGACCAGTATTAGTTAAAACTAAATTATTGAAAAAATAGTGTGGCAATGTTGCTGCTGGATCCTATTGAAAACAGCTTCCTTGTTCAGGGAATTGGACTAAATCCTGAGACAGTCCATGTTCCAAAGTGGTTTGATATGGATCGCCTGGTATTTTCACAATGGAGAAAGAAGTCATGGGACTTAAATTAGAAATTGGCTAATTTCTATGATTGCAAGATTAGGAGAAAGCATTTCTCATTCTGGATGTTCCCTAACTCCCTGTTAGAGCATTCCATGCCATTTTGCCTGTAGCAGCCATCCAGAGACAGAAAATAGGACAAAGCAGAGCTGTGTCTGGCAAGTCCTGCTTTCTGTGACACTCTGCTTTACTTTCTGAACAAATCCCCCTACCACTTTCCCCAAAGCTCATTAAGCGAGACTGGAGAATTAAGTTTTTAGCCAGCTGCTGAACTTTTCATATTTATAAACACTTGAGTCTTTTGCTTATCTAAGAGAAAATGTGTATAGTTTGGAGATGTGCACTTCCCTGCCAATGTGTAATGAGTGGTTCTACACTTGATAGGAAAAAAAAAAGCCTGAAGTTTCCTGTCAGAGCTGAGTGTCGATGCCAAGGGCAAAGGTTTCTTGCCTTGCTAATCTACATCTTAACTCATGCACTTAATGTGAAGGTGCCACACGCAAACAGGCAGGGAAGAGCTGGCTGCAAGGAAAAGCTCCTGCACTGCTGTGAATGTTATGTTTTAAAAGCCTTTTTAATGTAATATTTGAGGTTATGATAGAAGCCAGGAGGGCCAAAGTGAAACCTTCAAAGCAAATGAGTCCTGTCGTTGCTGCCTCATGAAAAGAGGGTTTGTGTGAGGATAACCTGTGTCCTGGTGGAATACTTGGGGGATGGGTTGAGAAGGTGCAGGGGAGCTTGCACCATTTGTTTTAGCCTAATCTTTGTTTCTGCAACTGTTTAGATGGCATCTAGAATATGGATCCTGTCTGGAAGCACAGGCTGGTCTTGGTGGATGGGCTGTTCAGTTTGCATCTGTTTGAGTTGAAATGAGATGATCTTTCAGGTCCTTTCCACCCCAAGCCACTCTGTGATTCTGGATGGTGCACTGCCCTTGTCCCCAGTGTGTTGAGCCCTGAAGGCACAGTGCTGAGCAGCTGAAAGAGTTGTGTCTTGGAGAAGTGCCATCCTAACCCTCCTCCTTCCACCCAGGTGCTGCGGGTGCTGTGGCCAGTGAGTGCTCCCAGTGTTCTGGCCTCCAGCTGAGTGGACCATGCCAGGGGTGAGTGGACAAGGCTGGAGCTGTGCCTTGCAGAGCTTTTTTTCTTTTGTGACTCTTCATTAGCATTTAGTATTTGCTACAGGCCTATTCAGGGTATCAGCAGTGAAGGGACTGGAGTTCTGTTGCCTTGAGGGAAAGACACAGGGTGGGTTTTGTTCGTGCCTTGGGCCTGTGGAAGGAGGTAGGTTTGGCAACTGAGTTGATTCATTGTTGTGTTCTCTTTCTTCCAGTGCTTTGAGACTCTTCTTTCACCCTTCAGCTTCACTGTGGAACACATTGAGGTCTCCTGCTGCTGTCCAGCCTCTGGCATCAGCTGACTCCAGTGTGACTGGAGTGTGTTTTCCATGACTGGAGTGTGTTTTCCATGATAGTTTGATTTTATTCTCACAAACCTCACCCCAGTGGTTGGCTGACCCCCAGTCATGGGGGAGGGCAAGGAGGAAACTTGGGCTCTTCAAACTGATATTTTTGACAGACTTCCATGTTGATGGTGCTTAACATAGGAATTTCTTCTTTGGCCTTAGTCTGTAATCATCTAAGAAATTAGTTTTTGTTGAGCAATAGTTTATTGCTGTCTAAATCACTTGGACAACTGGAAGCTCATACTTCCTCTGTAAGAAAGGAGAGTACACAAACTGAGCAGGTGTTTGGAGTATTGATACTTCCTTCTCAGCTGCAGATGCACCAGATACTTGGCTTAGATATAATTTTATAAGCCTTTTTGAAAATATTTGTGAACAGCAAAGTATGGTTCTGCTTTCTTTATTAAAAGGTTGCTTCTTAACACTTTGAATTTGTTGACTTCTTCAGCGTCTGTTTAATATAATTTATAGTGTGCAAACAAAGATTTGTTTCTTCTCTATCCTTATAGGATAGTTACTGCATAACCCAAGGAGATGGTTGTCTAAACTCCTCTATTTCATGCTGTTACTTCTTTAGGTTTAATTGTGCATCTTTGATTCTTCGGGGCAAAGCATTTTGAAAGACAGGTTAGCTTCTGAAACTGCCCAGAGTGGTTGTGATGTGTGCATGGGAGCAGGTGTTAGTCCAAAGTACTGTTGTTGTTGATATGAAGACTTGAAGAGAACAGAGATGTGAAGCACTCTTCAAAGGAATTGCTTCATGTACAGACCAACCCCAAGGGTTTGTTTACTGCAGAGGTGAAAAGATGGCTGTGGCAGCCAAGTGGTTTGGGGTAATTGGTGTGACCTCATTTCCACTCTCCCATTAGAGAAAATGTCTCCTTTTTCCCCTCCAGATCTGCTGCTCAGCATTGAGGGAGCAGAGTCATGTTAGCCCAGGCTTCTGGAAAGGGGAAGTGGTAAAAATAGCACAGGCTGGTGGATAAATGCTAATTCTGAGGCCAGGAAAACCCATCATCTTACATTTTACAGATAAACATATCTACTTACTCTTAAAAACTCGGGGGATTTTACATGTTTGATCTCCGCTGCCTTTGTGAAGGTTTGTGACATTGATGGCTTCTTTCAAAGGTCATGTAAATTATCTCAGTTTCTGAAATCTGGATGGAGGAGTCTTGCAGCCTTTTCTGTTTGCTGAAACAATTTCTAAAGCAATCAACTACTTCACCAGGTCAATTTGAGTTGTCCTAGAATCTCTTGACATGGAAGGCCAAGAATGATTTTTTTCCCCTTTCTTTCTTTTTCTCAAATCCTACTCTACCTTGTAATCCAAGTGCTATGAAGCTGACAGTCACCTCTGCAACTCCTGTAAGTGTAGTTTATCTGTAACTCTTGGCTGGGAAGAATCACACATGTTTAGGTAGAAATGCCATTGTTGCTCTCCACTATATTTGACTGGACTTTAATCCAAGTTAAATACTTGAATTTATTGAGGAATCAAAAGGGGAGCCCTACAGAAAGGTACTGCCAATGCTTTTTGGAGTTACCAAACTACTAATAGATAATTTTCTCAACTTTCTTTCCAATTGAATGTCAGTGGGGCTGCTTCTCACTCTGGAATCATTGTGGTGATTAATAGACCTGTTGTGTTCATGTGATTTCACTTCTTGGTCCACAGGGGCCCATAAGGTAACCAACCTAATGCTTTTTAAAGTTGAACCTTTTCCAGCAGTTGTGTGGGGTTATAAATGAAGCTCTGCCTCCCATGTATCATCCCAAGAGCTGCTTTCTCTCACTGTCCTCCCCTGACATAACAGTAACAGAAAGGGGATGGGCTTGTGCTGAAAGGAGAGCTGGCAGCAGGCTCTGTAATGAAAATCTTCCTGTCTCTAGAAGTGCCAGCAATTCTTGAGGAAGGAGGAGAAGGAGGAGTGCTCAGTATGATTTCCTAGCAGGGTTGTCCATGCTTTTTTAGGAATGTTCCTTTGCCACTCAGGAAGAGGGACTTAACACCTGATCCATCTCTTGGTAATACCGTATCAGTTAAGTTGTGTGTGTATGTGTATATATTAAAAAAATTGTGACTCAGGATGGACAAACATTGATGTAATTTCCTTGAAACATGCACTTGTGGTGACCTTACAGCCACTGGGGTGGAAAAAGCCTTTCCACAAGGCTCTGTGTGGCATTAGTGGACTTCTCGGATTTTCAGTTGAGAAGAGCCAGTGAAAGTCAAGGTCTTGAAGATCAGCATTTATTTTTATACCTGATGCTATACCTGCATTTCCTCCTACCAACCTCTTAGTACTCCAGAAGTAATTTCCAGAAAGGACAGGAAGAGAGGTGTTGCCACAGTCAGTAAAACTGTTGTTGGTGAGGCAATTGGGCAGCTGAATTCCCGTGTGAGTTTGCCCTGTCTTACCACTGATTTTAATGAAAAATCTTTAAAGATACTTGTGAATCAGGACTTTATGTGCATCTGAAGAGATGACACAAATGTGATTTGATACATCACTGAAACAACTTTCTAATGTTGCCTGACTTGAAGTTGCTTCCTGCCTGCTCTTGGGTGTTTGATGTAGGAGCATTTCAGCTGGTGTTCTGTGACAGTACAGTGAGTGCTACTGGAGGGTCCTACCAGCTTTCAAGGGACACAACTTTCCACTGTCCATTGATTATCATAGAACTCTTAAAGCAGAGGTGAAGCAGTTCAGACTAATAAATATCTTGGGTGACAGGGTCTGCTTGAGGCAACTCTACTTCATGTGGGCTTATAAACCACATCAGAATTCTGGGCAATGAGCTCTCTTGCAGTTATTTACCATTGTGTGAGCCCCTCATTCTTGAAATTTGGGCTAGATCCATGTGTTGGTAGGTTTTATGCATTTATATATGTGGCAAAGGGACTTTCCATGCTGTCAGACACACAGGTCACCGAGGTTATGGGGACAGATTCACATGGAGATGTTCCTGGAGTGGTTCTCCATCCAGGATTGTCACAGCCAGTTCCTTTCCTGCATCTCTCCAGCACTGGCCAGGCGTGTTTATTCCTCTCTCCTCGTCCTGGAATTGTTGTGAGGGTGCCAAGGCTCGTAGATCCATGACTCTGAGCAAGGCAAGGTTTAAAGGTCATAGTCAAGACCATTAATAACAAGGTGCAAACGGCTGGTTTATATGTAATGTGAAGCTTTTTACTTATTTCATTTTTGCACTTTGGGGGCTCTGTTTGCTTATGGAGCACTTGGTGTCTGGTACCTATTTAGGCTGAGAGCAGGCAATTGGGTTCCTTCAGGCCTTCAGAGGAATGCAGAAAATTGTTCTCTGGTGTTGTAATTCTGCTGGGATAACTGGAGCTTATTTGTCTCACTGCTTATTAAATGCATACTTGTCTTGAGGTCCTCTTTTTTTTTTTTTTCTGAGAAACATTGGGTGAATCCCAAGGACCACAAGTGAGAGGAAGATTCCAGGGGGAGGGGGAGAGTGAAGTGCCTGCACCTCTCCACAAGCTGCATCATCCACCTCCAGTGCCAGCAGAATGAAGAGGTTAAATATGAGAGCAGACTCCCTTAGGGAAGGGAGACAAACGGACGGGGCTCGGCCTGACATAAATTAATTTTGCCCTTCCCCCTGCTTGGAGATGAGACACTGAGGGAGCTGCACCTCCCAACCACTAATGTATGGGGTGTGTGGTTGGGAGCCACGTGAGGCTGTGCTGAGGTGTCGGAATGAGCCGGGCTGTGGAGGCTGGGAGCAGATGTGAACTGGTGCTGAGCTCTTTGCAGAGGGCACTGTGGGCAGCAAGGGCAGAGGAGGGGCATGGAATAAGAATATCCTGAGCTGGAAGGGACCCACAAGGATCATCCAGTCCAGCTCCTGGCTCTGCACAGGACACCTCAACAATCCCACCCTGTCTCTGGAGCTCTGGCAGCCTTGGGGCTGTGACCAAACCCTGGGGAGTCAGTGCCTGACCATCCTCTGGGGGAAGAACCTTTTCCTGATTTCCAGCCCAAACCTCCCCTCCAGCCTTCATACTCCACCAGCCTCTGGGCAGTGGCCAGCTTGTCTTATTTTGCTGTTAAAAGGGACAGATAGACTCCTCTCCTGTAGTTAATTAGGATTGACTGTAGAGGTGACATGTGAGCTATTGCCATCTCTGCACCTCAGCCAGGCTGATGGTAGCAATCACAGTGGGCTGCTGTGCACAGTCTTCCGTGCTCTGAATTCACCCATCTTATAATAAAGGTGGATAAAGAGTAAAAGCAGCTTCAGTTTCCAGCTCTGTGTCCTGGCTCCCTCCTCCCTTCTGGAGCCTCCTCGGCGGGGTGTGCTCTGCACGCCCCAGCCCTTACACTGGAGGGAGAAGCCTGTGATCAGGGATATGCTGTTCATGTGCTTGGAATTTTCCTCCTTTCCAGCCCCTATTGCTTTTACTTTGCTCTTAGGTGGGATCTTCGGTGAGCGTGGTCATTGGGGAGGGCGAGATAACACACCCACACTGACGGCATCACTGAGGGTGCATCCACCATCAGGAGGGTGTTCCTCCACTGGGATCTTCCTCCTTTGGTTATTTCTGGCCAATGCCATTTTCCCTTTGCTTTGGATGCACTGAATTGTGCAGTCATTCCTCAGCAGCTCAGACCCTTCTCTTAACAAAACCTCTTGCTTCCTTTTCTAATTTGGCTGTGGGTCATCAGTTCTAAAACAGAATGACACAGTTTGTGACTGTTACATTCTCCTGCCTTGACTCACCGGGCTGCAATTCCAGAGCAGTGACCCCCTGCTGCTTGCTGGGGCAGCCTTCCATGACTCGGCTTTGGGAATATGGGATGTGAAAGCTCCCACACTGATCGTGACAGGCTGTGCAAATGTTGGTGAAAATAAATCTGTCCCTGGGCCTGTAACAGCATGAGCACATTGATCCCCATGATCACAGGTACCTGAGCAAAGCCTTTTGCACCTCTATGAACCCCACAGAGATCAGAAAAGGCTCATGTGGAGATGGGGAGTGCTGGGGTTGGGGTGTAGCTGGGCCCTGTAATTCACTCTGCACTGCAGGGCTCATAAACTTATGGATCTTACCACAGCATCCATCCAGAAAAATGGTGGTGTCACCTGAGATAAGACCTGTTCTTGTGTGATTTAGAGAAAATCAGAATCATAGAATCTCCTAAGTTGGAAGGGACCCACAAGGAACATCAAAGTCCAAGTCCCTGCACATGATCCTATGCTTCCACTGCCTTCTACCTCCTCCCATGTGTCCTGTCCAGCTTCCTTGGAGAAGGTAATTTATTCAGAAGCTCGTTAAGCAATTAATTCTGCTCCTTGTCCTTGAGTTCAGACATGCTTTTGACTGGAGGATAATTAGAAGATGATCTTGCATAAAAGGCTCCCTTGCACATTTTAGGCAGATTACTTAAGGGGGACTTACTTGAGAGGGACTGAGTGTTCCCTGATGAGGCTGCAGCCTTCAGAAACGTTTAGAGATGGAAACCAGCTGCTGGCTGAGGAGGGGTGTGCTGAGGGCAGCTTTGGTGGGGCTCATTTGCAGGCACACAGACCAGCCTGAATTTCCTTCAGCCCACCATGGGATGTCTTGCAGAAGCACAGGGAGTTTATTCTGGCTGACCGATTGCATTTCAATTTCCAGCCATTCCGCTGGATTTTTGCAAATTGCTTGTTAATAAATAAGTGGGTGTAGCCTTGCATAGCCCTTTGCAGCAGAAACTCTCTTTGTCAGGTGGGCTGGAGCTCATCAGGCTGTGTCTGTACCTGTTTTTCCAGGTGCTTCTGGAGCACTGGTACCTGCTTCCAAGTATTTTTACTCCTAGTACACTGCAGTGCCAGGGGAAGGCAGCCAGACAGGGGCTCCCACGTGTCCCACCTGGACATGGCAGGACTCTGGTTATTCCACAGAGCACTGAAGGCATCCAGTTTCAGCATCTCATTGATGACACTGGAAAGGGGGAAGCCAATAAAACCCAACTCTTCTCTGGAGTTTCCCTCTTTGTTTTAAAATACGAACATCTGCATTCAGAGGGAGGATATATTTTGGCAGCAGCCATTGATTAAGGTGTCATTCATCTGGAGGGTCCACAGATGTACCACGGACACTTCCCGGGGGTCCTCTGGAGAGGAAGAAGTGTTTGTTGACAGCTGACCCCGGGTCCCCAGGCACTGGGTCCCTCCCAGCCCACAGAGCGTGTCCTGCTCAGGGAGGGAGGCCTGGATTGATGGCCGAGGGGGCAGCAGGTTTTTTTCAAGTCTGCAGTAAATTGATGGTAGGTGGAGCAGTAATGAAGATAAATGAGGGGCTCTTCCAGGTCGATCAGCCTGATGGCCGTGACAGCTTGGGATGCCTTTGGCCTGGCTCAGACCTCCCGCTCACCTGCCAGCATTCCTCGGCGCAGTGAGATGGGAAAATGGTTTCTCCCTGAAATTCAGAGGGCTTGGAAGGGCCTGGGGGGAGATCAGGAGCCTCCTGGATAAACACCAGCTTGAGTGGAAGCTCTGCAAGAACAGGGAAGGTGCTGCCCAGCCCTCTCATGCTCTCAGTGTGGGATTCAGAACGGAAATGGTTTAATTCTGTAAGAAACAGGTTAGGGAGTGGGGAGGTGGGATTCCTGTAACTCTTTCTAGAGCTCTGTTAAAATGTCACCTTTTTGCTTGTCTGACACTCTGCAGCAGCTCTGCTGAAGGTCCCCTTTCTGCATGAGCACCCTCGGTGGTCTGGCACAGAGGAAGGTGCTCTAATCTGGCCCATGGCAAGCTCTTTAAATTCTTGGAGCAGTTCCCATCAAAGCAGTTTTCAAAGTGATTTTCTCTCCCTACTTAACCTAATATTTCCTAGGGCCATTGAGTAAAATCCCTGTTCAGAGATGCTCTTGGTGCAGTAGCTGATGGGTGGCTTAGGACTAGCATAATCTTCTTTGCCTTAATCCCATCCTGCTCCTTTGACCTTCCTTCAGACTTTGCTGTAGCCTGCTCAGCTCCCTGTGCCCACACATCTCGCTGCTGCCAGGAGAAAACCCCAGCTTCTCAGGGAGCTCCTACAGCCCCTCTGGCAGCAATAAAACAGACCCCAATAAAATATTTACATGTGAATATTAGGACAACTAACCCCATTTTTTATGGCTCAGGGAGGAGGCATAGCCCTCCTGGGAGAATGGGCAGCCCAGCTCTGATAGGGAAAGTGCAGAAGCTTCCTCAGCCTCAGGAATTATAATGATGAATGTAATTTTTCTTTTTCACTTGGGTCAATTTAGTTTGCACGTTCCACTGTTCTACATTATGCCTGTTTGTATGGACTGAGACCTTTTGCTCAGACTATAAAATATCTGTTCACCAAATAAAGTATCTTTGTAATCTCTGCTTGCTCAAATTGGGGAAGAATTGAAATTCTAGAGAGGGGTAGATCCCTGTAATGTACCTACTTACAGCTCTGCAGCTGCCTGCCCCTCCTCTCATTAGCTTCAGTTTTTGTTGATTATGTTTGGAGTGTTTGGTTTGGGATTTTTTTTAATGGGAAAGGTTTGGAAGTTTATCTAGCATCTCCTGCTCCACCTGGTGCTATAAAACTGTGGAATGGTTTGGATGCTAAGGGACTTTAAAGCTCATCCTGTTGAGAGGGACACCTCTCACTATCCCAGTTTGCTCCAAGCCCCATCCAGCCTGGCCTTGAACAGATGTTGGGCAGCCACCTGTCCTGGAGTGTGCTGCTGCTGGGGAAGGGTTCTCCTGGGGCTTTGGATGCTGGATGCCATCTTCTACTTTGTGGGAAGCCTTTGGGACAGCAGGAGCAGCAGGGTTAGAAGAAATGCTGCAGGCTCGTTCCTGCTCTGGGGAAGGACCCAACTGGGTGTGTAGGAATTCAAAAAGCAAAGAACATAATTTTGTGATATAGGTTTATAATGAATTTTGACTTAAAATAATAAGCAGTATACACAACATACACGTGGGTTTTACAGAGATGCTGTTGTATCATTGGCTTCAGAACCTACCAGTAAGTTCACAGGTTTCATTTGCTCTCTCAAGCCCTCTGTGCCCGCCAGCATGTAGGGGTGGCCCTTGTTTCTGTGCAGTACTTCAGGGTTCAGTTCCAATTTACAGCTCCACCTGTCCCCTGTGCTGGGGCAGGGGGACAAGCCTCATGCAGAGATGGCTCTTGCTCAGTGGGGTCAGTGCTGTGCCAGATCTGCTCGAGGGAAACGCAGTGATCACAGAACTGTCCACAGATTCTCAACACCCTTCCTCTGGCCTTGCAAAGAAGGAAAAGCAAGAATGCTTTTGCAAGAGTGGATTATTCTGAACTAGTGTTTCTTGCTGGTGAAGCTTTACTGCAATGTAGATTCTCTGGGGAGGTGCAGGATTCCTCAGCCATCACATCCCGGCGGTCGGTCCTCCGAGCCCGTATCGGTTGCACTGTCCCTTGCAAAGAGAGCCTTTGCAGGCTCACAGTTTAAGCGAGGATTGCAGCCTCCTCCTAGGTCGGGGATTAGTTTTGCTGAGCAAACAGAAGGGCCCACAGTACCTCCTGGGAAATGTAGTCCTTTCCTTAGTGCTTTGCAGAATTAATTAAATAAAAGCCATGCAGTTGAACTACAGCTCCCAGAACGTCACGGCCCTCAGGGCACGGGGGTTTTTAAAAAAATGGCAAGGGGGGTGGCAGTGGGTTCTTCCCTCGAGTGCTCCCGTCTCCTCAGGTCTGGTCCAACCACTCGGCCCGTTTGGGAGCTTTACACGTGTGCACGTCCACAGTGTCCTCGCACTCCTTGCAGCGCACAGCGCAGCACCAGTGGAACTTGCACTCGCACTTGGTGACGCGGGTGACGCGGGTGGTGTCGTAGCCCCGCCCGCAGCACATCACCTCGCAGCCATCCGTGCCCCGGGACATCTTGTTGCACACGCGGCCGGCCGTGCCCAGGGAGCCTGGGGAAGGAAGAGGAGAGGGTCAGGGTGTTCCTTTTCCACGGTGTTGTTCCAAGGGTTCCTCCGCGCCCCAGCCCCTGCCCGTTGGTATGACTGGGCATCTCCATGTGGCAGTGGAGAACCGCGGGTACGAGCGCCTCAGAGGGGAAATCCTCTTGTTTCTGTCATGGCACGTGCTACAGCAAGGTCTCTGCTTGCTGTGCTTTAAGGACGTGGGATGCAGGTCCCTTCCAACCCAAACCATTCTGGGATTCCATGCCCCCTCCCCATTCCTGCTGCTGGAGCTTGTGCCCGCCTCTGTCAGAGTGTAAGAGCAATGAGGGACAGGGACAGGCTCCGCGCAGCCTCTCTGTGCCCAGGGGATCCCTGCAGCAGTGTGTGCCTCCTGAGCCGGGCTTTGCAGCTGGCAGAGCTGGGAATGCCCTCTCTGCTCATGTTGAGGGTGGTGGGAGCACGCGCTGCCTTCCCCACCGAGCTGCCACGGCTGCTGTGAACCCCTGACCCGGGGATGCTCCAGGCTGGGAAACCACTGATCATCTCTGCGGGAGCCCAGCAGCCCCGACGCCCCTTCCCCGCTCTCATCGCAGCCTGGGGCTGTGTTCTGAGGAGCAGCCGGCAGCCTGCACACGGAACAGGGTCTTTATTGCCTGTTCAAGGGAGCTTTGCTCTGCGGGAGACAGGCTCTGAGGAAACGCTATGCTACCGTCACTACAAGGGGCATGAGGGGTTTGGGGCTTTGCTGTAAAGCCTGGGGGTTTTGGAGAAACCCAGTTCTACCTGTGTTGGCGTGAGGTGCTGTGGGAACCCTGGGTCTGAGTGATCCCCCTCTCCCAAGGCTGGGGTTCAGTGAGGGAGCTGAGATCTCACAGCAGCCCTGCCAGGCTGGGATAGCTGGGAGCTGCTATCCTGTCTCGGGGGGCAAGAAAGAGCTGCTTTTGAGCAATGGCTGGAGCTTTGGGTTTTACCTGCTGACTTGTCCATCACACAGTAATCAGGTGAGTTCTCAAAATACACCAAGTCTGTTTTCGTGGGCTTTCTGAAGTTCTTGTTGGCCACTGTGAAGCTGGTGCCATCCTGGTTCATCGTCACCTGGATGGCCCCATTGTATTTCTTCCTTAGGTAATCCCCCGTTTTTCGAAAATCTGACATTGCCAGCCAACAAGTCCTTAGTGTGCAGGAGCCACTGACCCCGTGGCACTTGCACTCCAGCTTCAGGAAGCGCTTCACAGCCTGTGGGAAGAGGGATGTGTGAGGACTGGTGGTCACCCTGGGTGTCAGATAATGCACCAGTGTCTGCTCATCCCTGGTGCAGCTCATCAGCTCTTGGCTCTGCAGGATGGGGCTCTAAGTGGAGAGGGGGGCTGTGTGTGGAGGTCATTGATGAAGCATCAGCAAGGACACACACCGGGAGAAAAAGGTAAGCGGGGTTCTGCCATCCCCATGGGGCCATTCCCAGAGCAGAGCATACAGGGGAGCACTGGGAAGGGCAGGGCAGCATCCAGCCCTCATGCACAGCAGGACCTGCCCTCCACAGACACTCAAAGTCCCATTTCTACGCCCAAGGAGTTCCTGCTGCCTGCTCCCCTGGGGAAGGTGCCAGTGGAACGACCTGCCCAGTGCTGGGCTCAGCCACAGGGGCTGCACTCACCATCCTCCCACAGCGGTTGTTGTGCAGGTTCATCAGTGCCCGGGCATCCTTCACTTTCTTCTCCTTGGCGTCCACAAAGGCTTTGGCAAACCGGATCCCGTAGTTGATGTTGTCGCTGCAGCCGCCCCAGTCGAACTCCCCGCGCTCGTCCTTGGAGCGGCCCCTCTTGAGCGGGTCACAGCTGCAGACCTTGAGGTCCCCTTGGCTGCAGGCCCGTGTGATGGCATAGACCACCCCAGCTGAGGAGATGGCGTAGACAAAGGCGGCCTCCCTGCTGCCTGGCACGGGGAGAGAAACAGGGGTGGGGAGTGAGCGTGCCAGGGACCTGCAGCCCATCAAGGAGTGGGGCATGGGGAGCAAGACCATCCTGTATGTGGGTAAGCCATGCCCACCCATCTCTGCTGGCCACTGCTGGTTTCCCTGGTGCCTTTCAGACTAAGGAGGATGCTCAGGGGACACGGCCATGGGAGCTGAGCCTGCAGGACCAGCCAGCATCCGTCAGCCAAGGCCACTTTCCTCCCTCCTGGGGCAATCTGGAGCGTGGAGCCGGCGCCAGCTCCGGCCGGGCTCGGCTCTCCCTGCGTGGCACAGCTTGTGGCTGCTATTTTATGTCTCTGGTTCAAGTTCGCAGCTGTTTTTATAATGCTGTAAAAGAAGCTGCAAATCAAAACCACGTTTGTCTTCATTTGGAGAGCCTTTGAAAGCAACTTCAAAGGCAGCAGAGCTCTCTTCAGGCCTCGCAGGATGGGGGTGTGGCAAGCAGCTTTCATCATTCCCCATCCTTTGCCAGGAGAGGATGTGAGCAGGAGAAAAGGTGCTGTGGTAGGGATGGAGAGGCTGAGAGTGGGCAGGCTGCAGCACAGCAGGGTGAGTGCTGCATCCTGACATTCCAGTCCCCTTCTTTCCAGCCAGGTCCTTGTCAGGGGCCGGGCTTGTGGCTCTGCTGTTTGTCTGCCCCCTGGGCAGCTGCCCCATCCCCCCTCCAGCTGGGAGCAAGCCCCCCGCTCCCTCTGCAGTGCTCACATGTCCTCCATATGAGCTCTGAGTGGGAAGGCTCTTCCAGCCGCCTTTGATTTGGAGGCCGCAGGGCTGGATGCTCCTGGCACGTCATGGGATGCAGCAGCATCTGTCCCGCAGTGCTCCTGCCTGTGCCGGTGCTCCCGCCAGCTCCTGGGGCCTGTTCACTGCTGGAGCCCTTTGTGGGGGGCAGCTGGAGCCCATCATGCTGCTCCTGCTCTAGAACCACCCATCCCTGTCCCCATCACACCTTTGCTCCTCGTTCCTTGGGCACGTCCTTGCTCATGTCATATCCATCCCTCACCTGGAGCAGGAGGTCTCCTCCTGGGCAGGGCTGTACCCAGCCCTTTGTGCAGGGCTGGCACCTGCCCCGTAGCTGTGGTCCTCCTCCTCCTTGGAGCCTGAAGTGAGGACTGGAGCCATGGCTCTGCCTTGCCTCCCTTGCCATGCGAGGGAACAGCCAGTTCCCACGTGAATTGCTGAGTCCTGGCCAACCCTGCTCTCCAAATATTTATATATCCCATTACTGTTTACATATGAGCCTGTTCTCCGGAGGTGTCTCCTCCTTCCCCCTTCTCCCCCAGAGCTCCCCCTGCTCCATCTCATCTGGTGCAGCTATTCCAAAGGCAGCGCTCTGCTCCCATTACTGCTTGATTAATTTACAGGGAAATGCAAAGCTCTCTTAAGGGCGTAATCCAAGCTGCTGGGCACGGCAAACCAGCGAGAGGAGAGACTCTCCCAGGAAGACAAGCTGGGAAAGGGATGGAGCAGAACCTACTTCGCAGCATGACCCGGCCGAAGACGGTGTGGTCCCGGTCCAGGGTGCTGCAGTTCCAGCGGTGGTGCCGGAATTGGTGCTGGCACTCCCGGATCCACTCCTTGGCTCCCTCCCCGACCGACTGCATGATGTCAGGGTACCTCTGGCACAGCTGCCGCTGCTTGTTCACCAGCCCGGGGATGTTGTCGCAGATCACCCTCGCGCCCAGAGCCCCGATGTACCTGTGAGACACAACAGCGCCACGTTACTGTCCTGCCTGCAGAGAGGAGTCATGGAATCACAATATCCTGAGCTGGAAGAGACCCACAAAGATGGAGTCCAACCTCTGGCCCTGCACAAGACACCCCCAAAACCTCACTATGTGCTTGAGAACGTTGTCCAAGTGCTCCTTGAGCTCTGGCAGCCTTGGGGCTGTGACCAAACCCTGGGGAGCCTGTTCAGTGCCCAACCATCTTCTGGGATAAGAACCTTTTCATAGTATCCACCCTGAACTTCCCCTGACACAGCTTCATGCCTTGGGTTCTGTCACTGGACACAGCAGAGGTTGGAGCTGCCCCTCTGTTACCCCTCATGAGGAAGCAGCTGAGCCCCTTGGAGTCTGACCTCAGTCTTCTCCAGGCTGAACAAACCAAGTGACCCCAGGTCCTCACTCTGCTTGGGGGGTCTTATATTGAAGCCCACCTTTCCCTCTTTCCTTTCTAGCTGTGTCACAGCTGCTCTGGGCTCTGTGCCCCCGTTGCAGCATCCCCTCAGAACAGGCGAGTTGTGGGGCACGTGAAGAGACCTGGCTGGGGCTATGGTTCAGAGAGGCCAGACAGGGCCCTGCTGAGCCATCACAGCTACTGGCCTTTGGTCTTTGTGTTTAACATAATGGGGCAGACAAAGTTCTGCTCAGTGTGTGCATCCGTGTGGCAAGGAGCAGGGGTCCTGTGGAGTCCATCTCCTCCAGAAGACAGCCAGCTCTGGGTGCTGTGAGTCATAGGATGAGCCTCATGAGCCTGGGCTCTGTCAGTTCCTGGGGTGGCAATGGAGGAACTTGCTGATGTGCAAAACCTCCCTCGCAGCCTCTTCCCCACATCCCAGCCCTGCCTGGCCCTGCTGAGCACAGCAGGATGGAGCCCAGCTGAGCCCAGCGTGGCTGGCGCAGGCTCTGCCCTGTCTCTTGCTTGCACTCTATTATGGGAACAATGTCCGTGGCACAGGCACCTGTATGAGAGGAAGAGGAGCAGGCTTCACTCCTTGTTGCTGCAGCCCTTGCTCACACTATATCCCCCAGCTGTTGATTCCTCTCTGTGCATTTCCTGCCCGGGTGAACATTTATGATGGTGCCCTGAAGCTGCATAGCTGAGAAAACTACGCTGTGTGTCCTGTCCTGCCTGTATCCCAACTGCATCCCTGTGCCTTCCCTGCAGCATCAGGGAGAGAGCAGGAGCTCAGAGCAGAAAGACAACGCACAAACAACAGTCTGAGCCCCACGGGCAGCTTTCCATGACCGAGGGGAGGGACCCTGAGCACTGCCCCACACTCTCACACCACTCCGGCAGCAACGTGGAATTTTCCACCCGGGTCAGCTCCCGCCTGCACCACCCGCTCGCCCCTCTGGCTGCTTGTGCTGGAGGATGATGTTTGCTGCAGAGCACAGAGCTGGGATTCTGGCTGGAAGGGATGAGGTTTGGGTGGGATTCAGATCTTTTCTAGCCCCCGGCCTGGAAGTAAAAACCTTCCTTTAATAATAATAAAAAGCAATAAACTCGGACAATATTTCATTGTCTCTCTCTGGCCATGTTCTATCACTTCTATCCACCCCAGAGAGAGCTCCCAGGCTCAGGAAAGCCCTGCGAGCACGGAAAGCAGTGGGATCTGTTCCCTTTTTTAAAATATTTTGTTTAAACGCTGGCAGAAGCACAAGGTCATCTCGGGCTGGAGCTGGGGATAATAAACCCGGCTCCCCATGGCTTTGTGAGCCCAGACTCCGAGGGGCAGCGAGCACTATTGTCACAGGCATGCTCGCCAGCCTTTCATCCTGCAGCACAGGGACGGGGGAAGGCAGGAGCTGTTTAGGAAAGAAAAGCCAACAGGAGCTCATCAGTCCATGCCGACTGCGGGCATTTTGTTCCTCCCTCGTGCAGGGCTGTGAGAGTGGCTGGTGCCTTCCCAAGGTGAGTGGGGCAGGATGGAGGAGCATCCCACCAGCTGGATAATGGCATGGTGGTCTCGAGTAGGGCTGCAGAGGTCCTGTGAGGAAGCATGGCCAGTCTTATGGCTCTGAGTTCATTTTGCACAGCAAGGATGCAGAGACGGCTGGTTTTTCCCTGCTTGTGTTGCCAAGACAGAGAACAAGATGCTGGAGACACTGAGTTTGCAGGATGGAGGTTTAACAGTAGCCAAAGCTCCTCTTTGATGGGGAAAAGTGATGCTGGGAGAGCTGGAAAAAGGAAAACATTCTGTGATGGGCCACCTCACCAGGGACCTTGCAGACATCCTGTCTCCTGCCCATCTCCAGTGCTGCTGAACTGGGGCACTGGTCTCCAGCCACGGTGGTGGGCTGGGAGCAGGCTGGGACACAGCAGCTGGCAGAGGAGCTGCCTCCCGGACTGGAGAGTGACTGATAAAGCACTGACTAACACCATCCCCTGGGAGACCGAGATCAAGGGAAACCCTCCAGACAAGATAAACACTAGGCACTCCCTTTTTCACACTGGGAGCTAATTACTTCTCCTTAATTCTTCTGCCAAATAGCCAGATCAGAGCAAACATTATTAGCAGGAGAAAGTGGAAGGAGAGCAGGGCCAAGGGCACCGACCTCCGCTGGAGTACCTCACTCTGTGGATCCCACACCTGTGGATCTGTGGCTGCCTGTGGCTGAGAACAAGCAGTGGATTTACAGCAGTACCTATCGGACCCCATCAAAGGTTATGTACTGAAATCCACGGCACAAGAAGGGGGAAAGCTCCTCCCATGTCCTGGAAAGGCTGTGGTTATCTCGGCAAGGCTGAGATCTTCCACTTGGTGAGAAAAGCTCTAGTTGGGCTCAGTTACTCTAAAATGCAGCACAAGACGGGGAACATCAGAAAATTCTGCCAAGCAGAGCTTTGGGAGGGAAAAAACCCAAACATTTGTTTTGGATGGATGAAAACATCCTTTCCGATTTTATTTCTCAAAGTCTGTGACATTTTAAAAACACTGCAATAGGAAAGACAATGGATGTTCTCAGAAGTCCCCAGCTGCCTTATCAGAACTTCGTTTTTAAAAGAATGAAGCTGTGCTGGAAGTGGCACATTTATATGCAATGCTGTACTCTGGGGGAATCTGCATTTTTCCAGCTGAAAAAAAAAGAAAAAAGAAAACCCAAGCCCTGAGTTCAGAAAAATCTGTGAGAAGGAACTGCTCCTGATGCTGGAGGCTGCTCAGGCCTGGACTCCGTGGCTGGGAGGAGAGAAGCAGGAGCCGGGCAGGCTGCAGTGAGGAGGAGCTGGGAGGGAGTGGATAATTAAGTGCATATGGGGATAACGATCCTCCACCCTGTCCAATGGGTTTCCATGGGCTGCTGCCTCCTGGGAGCTCCTTGTGCTGGTCCATAAAGCCTTGGCTTTATCCCTTGCCAAGCGCAGAGCTGTTTGCCCAGCGGGAGTGAGGGGCTGGCACCATCCCTCCGCCCACCTTTGGCCGTGTGATGCTGCGGCGTTACCTCTCGCCGGTCACTGTGCAATCCCGAGCCGGGCGTTATTGCCCATTTTCTCCCAGAATTCGGCTGCCAGGAGCCGGGTGGGAGCCGCCGGGCTGCGGGACACGCTGTGCTGCTCACACAGCGCCGGCTCTCCCCACCCTCCCTTCCCGCGAGGCAGCAACAACCGCGGAGGACGGAGATTTTGTGTTCCAAAGGCAGGTGCTTTCGGAGCCTGAGAGGTCAAGCCCTCCTCTCTCCGGGCCACCCTTCCTCCTCCCTACGAGCCGCACGGATGCATCCAGCTGCAGGGAGCTCTTCCCAACATGCCGCGAACTCCCGGAGCACGAGGGAACAGGAGGCGACCGTCACGTGCTGGCTCCCCGTTGTTGTTCTTGTGGAGAGCCTGCTGACTTCGGCTCTTGTAAACAAGGAGAAACCTAAATTGCTTCTAAGATAAACATGCAAATCAGAGGCAGACGCATCTCTTTACTTGGCAGCGTGCACGCTCTGCTAACCCCCTTCCACCGCTCGCCTCCGTGCTGGATGTGTCCCTGCTCCTGTGAGCTTCCCACAAGAGCCTGCCCGGCTTCCCGAAGGACTCGCAGGCTCCTCCGGGTGCTCTCGTGTGGTTCATGTCATGTCTCTGCCCTGTGCTCCGGTGACAGTCTGAACAGCTCAGAGCTTTCCGCGGCTGCTCTTCCTTCCCTGCTCGTGCAGCTCCCTGCGGCTTCGGAGCGGATCCCGCCAGTTCCGAATGGGCTGCGAGTTCCTGGGATCCGCTGCATCTTGTCCCAAGGAGCAGCTCCCAGTATGCCTCGTTCTCTCTCCATCTTCGCCGTGCTGGAGTCTTTCTGGATCACTATAAGCTGTGCTTTTGGCCGTGACATAGCGTGTGCAGCTTCCCAGTTGTTCTGCTCTTTGGTATAAAGACCACAAGGCTCAGAAAAAGCTCTGTAGGTGCAGCAGTGGGGTGATGGAAAGCATGGCCAGAGCCCAAGGCACCCCAGCAAAGAGGCAGATGGGAATTTCTGCTGCTGCCTCTGTGACAGCTCGGACCAGCCATCCCCAAATGTGTCAGTATAAGCCTGGGCAGGTGAGCAAATGAGCTGGACAGGTGCTGAGGGAACTAGAACTCCAAAGAGGATGTTACCAAAGGGGAATTCATTTTCCATTTCCTTAGAAATAAACACCCCCCTGTAATGTAGACCTGGGGCACCTCCAGGAGAGGCTGAGCTGGGGCTGCACCACTGTTCTGGACTCACTGGGAGATAGGTGGGAAATGTCTCTTGGAAAATGAAGTTTTGAAGAAATGAGAAAGCATTTAATGGGAATAGAAATACGTGGAATCAGAACTTGCTGAGATTTATCACCTTTCCATAATGCCAAGGTATTCCTGAGAAATAAGTTAGTGCCCTAATTCAGTTCCTAATGAAATTTATACTAGACACTGCTGTACCCAGTATTTAATTTTTTTACCATTTCATCAGAAAACCTATTTGAGCACAACTCAATTTCAAAAGGGAAATTTTTGAAATTGCCATTCTCAGACGTATCAACATTTTTGTGCTCTGAATTGAAACAGCTGCTGAAACATTGGAAGTTCCCACTGTGGGGAAATCGGGCTTACAGCAACACCAATTAGATGAATAGAAGCTAAGCTTAACTAAAATCACTGTCACTGCTTTACAAAGGAGAAGGATGTTCATGCAAGCATCTTCAGTGATGCAATGAGACAGAATCCAGGCATGAGGAAGCCCAGGGAACCCTCAGCTCATCCCTGGCATTTGGAGAGCTACAGTATGAGGCTTCTTCACTGTCACTCAATGCAGAGAGAATCTGTGGGTGAAAACCCAAGGATCTCAAAACTTCTCCAGTAGTTTGTAACTCTCTGTTTGGTGGCAGAGCCAGGTGGGAAGAGGAGCATGGATGGATACAGAGCCCACGGGCAGGGGGGGCTCTGGCCCTGCCAGCACAGTGTCTTTGAAGTCATTCACAGGATGCTCCTCCAACCCAAAGGGTCTTGGCACAGGCACAGACTCAGCTCTAAATACCAAGAAATGGGTTTTCAGCTGGAGGATTTACCTTTACTCTTCTCACCAAGTGCAGGATGTGTTCAGCTCAGGTAAGGCAACCTGGACCCCCAACCACATCAGCTGCTTCAGGAGGTTCCAAAAAGGCTCTTCTCTTAGAGCAGTGCAGAGAGGCAGAATAAAACAACAAAGAAAACAAAATAAAAGAGCAAGTGAAGCACCTGGGTGGTGTCCCTGCCAAGCTCAGTGTGTGTCCTGAACTCAGTGTCCTCAGAGAGCCTGTCACATGTCACTGTCCCACCTAATCCAACTCAGGTAAATAACCTGAGGACCATTTGGAAGGAATGCTGAGATTGGAGCTGTTCCACATCTCCCATTGGTGCCATTGGCACCAATGCTGTAACTGGGCCTCAGAACGTTCCCCTTGGTACTGGTTCTGCTCTTGTCCCCAGGTGTTCCATGCCATGGTCAACTGGGAATGCTGCCTGTTCCCAAAAAACATCCCTGGGAGGGGCAGCCTGGTGCTGGTTTAGGCTCCAACCTTGCTTTCAGCTTTGAGGGTTTCTTTTGTGTTTTCTGAAAATCAAATGCTGTGAAACCTCTGGAGTTCCCCATGTCTATGCCCAGGTGAGGCATTGATCTGGTTGTGCCTCTTTGACCTGACCTGTGTCCACACACTGTTCTGATGAGGACACTTCCAGCCTCCTCTCCTGGAGGAGGACTGGGGCATGGTCCTGCTGCTGTGGGAGATGCTCAGCTGGTTTTGCTCAGAGCCTTGTCATTGCCAACTTCAGCTCTGAGAGCTCTGAGGCTGAGATGGGAGCATGGTCTGGCTCCTTGGTGGCATCAGAGGCTGTTGGAGTCGGACCCCTGGGAAATGTGATTCACCTCCCCATTGCTCTGCAACAGCTTTGACAGTCCTGACAGATCCACTTGGGAGCCAAATTATCTTGGCTTCTGTCCTCTTCCCATCCTATTGAGTCCACATAAAATCTGTATTTTGGTGGGAGGCTGGAAAGCCTTGGGCAGCTATTGGAGACACCCCGTGCAGATAGGATCAAATCCAACATCCCTGCCTCTTTGCCTGATAAAGTGCAAATTCCAACATACCTGGCAGCATTTCACCTCCTCGAGTTCTTTGCATACTTCTCAAGGATGCTGCACCTTCCTTCCTCTGTTCTCCCTGGCTGTGGCAGACAATTTACAGCCAAGTGCCAAGTACTTTGGGTTGCAAGGTGCTATAGACATGTGAGATATTATTTTAGTATTACAAACCCTGAGTATTTTATTAAGCCCCACTGGGAACAGGGCCATCCTGGCCTGCTGGAATTGTTAACGCCTTGGAATGATTAATAGTCCTAATTTCCTCACTTAGAGCCACTACTCTGCATGTTGAGAGCCTTAGTCTCACTTGAATAATTTTTAATATCATGATGCTGAGCCACTACCAGTGCCACTCAAGGGATATATTTTTCATTTTCTGCACCATAATCTTCCTGTTTCTTGTGCATCCCACCTTTCCCAGTTGTCTGCCTTTGCATCCTGGTCGGAGTCCCCTCTCTGTGGTTCTTCTGCAGCCCTGTGCAGTCAGTGGGATGCAGTTTCTGTGGGAAGGCCTGAAACACTGTGGTCCTGGGGAGGTGGAGCAGATGGGTGCTGTGCTCTGCTGTGCCCCTCGTGGGTGTGGGAAGGTTTGCTGTTGGCATCTTGCATGGCAGTGACCTGGAAAGTGAGGTGTCAAAACTTTACTCAGCACTGGGTGAAAGCTGTTCCTTGGGACGTCCCTCATGATACACGAACACAAAATAATTGCGCATCAAAAATATCCTTTGTCCTGAGTTACCAATTTTTTTTCCTCCTCCTTTGCTAAGAGGTGGAGAGGTAAGATGGTCTCTGGTGGTAAAGTTGGATGTCCAATTCTCTTGTCTCTGGCATATCCTCTGTGTTGGGATGCTGCTCTGAGCAGAGGCTGTGTGTGTCCATGGGATCTGGCCCAGCACAGGTCTCCTCTCAGCACCACAGTATTTGGTATTGGCAATAGTAAGAACTAATGAGTTTGGAAGAGCAGAATGATTTTTTTTTCCTTCTATATTTCTTTCTAAGAAAGATTTCCTATAGGTGAAAGTGACCCTAATGAAAAATGGACCAAGCAGCACAGTTGGGATTATTATAACGGTGCAGAGTGACTGAGAGAACCCATCTGTTCCATCCACCCCAACCGAGAACACCAGGGCTGCTGCAAAGGCCACAGGGTTCAGTCTCCGTCAGTCTGATGTTACTTTAAAACTTATTTTTCACAGCACGGCTGCCTGGACAGCCAGAGCTGTGGAGCGCCTCGGGATAAAGACTTCCCGGTCACTGACCTCCTGCTTTTATTGCCATGCAAAGTGCTCTGCAACAACAAACCGGCAGCCAGGGCGAACCCCTGCAGATCCCTCGTGCCCTGAGTGCTGCACGTCCTCTCCCCTTTGAGGTGGACAGTTCTCCTCCTGGTGCTTTGTCCCCTGTTCCAGTCCATGGAAAGGGTTTGGAACTGGGTGATCTTTAAGGTCCCTTCCAACCCAAACCACTCTGGGATTCTATGATTCTGCATCTTGCCTGCGATGGTACCCAGACTGAGTGGATGACGAACTGCTCTGCAGTGGAGGCACTGGCACAGAGGGAATGGTTAATCCGTGGCACAGGGTGGCATCAGAGCTATGGACACACAACCCTCAGAGTCCCCAGGTGGGCTCAGAGACCCCCCTGCTAGCAAAGCCCTCTGGGGGCTGCTGTGGGTCTGCCCTGCTGAGACTGGCACGGAGGGGAGGCAGCAGCACCTCCAAAGGGTTACACAGAGCTCCTCCGTGCAGCTGTCTTTCCCTTGGCTTAATTTCAAACATTCCTATTGATGCTATTTCCCCTCCCACACACCTCAGTGCGGTGCCTGTTTAAATGAGCCCCTCTCTCCTACATCCTCTATCCAGCTCCATTTTTCCATCCCTCTTCATGCCCGTCCACTGTGCCTGGACCAACAACCAGCCCTGGTGTGACGATGGAAACACATGGCAAACCCTGGAGAAGAACAGGAGCACGAGTACCAGTCCTGCCAACCCATCGTGGCGGGAATGTCCCCTTCTCCACCTGCAGTGGGGTGTCCTTGCCAAACCCTCACCCAGAGCCCAATGCCGTGCTCCAGGGGTTGCTTTGGCACTCCTGCTTCATGATTTCGAGTGTGTTTTCCATGCCCGTGAACATACTCCTCCTTCCCTGCCTAAGGAAGGGAGCTGGACCGTGGTGGCTGCCTGACTCTGGACTGGAGCATCCCTCAAAATTCTCATCTGGACATCACACCCTGGGGTGCAGCAGCTCCCTTAGAGCCCCCATGCCCTGCCAATGCCATGGGCAGCCCCACATGGTCACCAGGCTCCCACGTGCTCCCCAACCCGCACCCAAACTCATGCTCGTCTTCCTTCCACAGATTTGTTTTATCTCTTTGGGAGCCTGATGCCTCCCATCTGTTCCAATGCCAGATGAAATTAAATATTTGTAGTTTCCAAGGGCTGTGGTTAGCAAAAAAACAAGTTAGCTAACAAGGATTTGGTGCGCCGGGGGCTGGGGGGGTCCGTGTGTGTTGCCAGTGAGCGTGTATGTGTGCGAGGGTGGGGTGCAGGGGGGGTTGCAGGGCTTTGTGTACATTTTTCTTTAACCAAACCTTCGATTTTAGAATGGTTTTCCACACCAAAGCAGCTCGCGGGCCTCTCAATAGCTCAATAGCGAGTAAACCCTACTTAGTTATTTACACCAAGTTTGTTTATTGCACAGTTTATATTTATAAGCAACATTTGTCTAATCTCCCAAATCTTTCTGAAGGAATTTTGGAGGCCAGTTTTGGGGCCTGGCCTCTAACAGAGCACAGGGCACAGCCCTGCCAGCCCCGATGCTGCTCTCCCTACCCGAGTGCACGCAAGTGTAAACGGGATTTAGGGATTTTCCCGTTGCATTCCTTCTTAATTTCTGTCTGTGTTTCAGCTGGTATTTTGTTGCTAAGTAACACTTTCGAGTTTGGAAGCATTTACACAAGGGTGCTGCTCTCCACAGCCACGGCCATCCCGCTGTCACCGTTAGTCACGGAGGCCTCGGAGTGTGGCCACAACTGCACTGGCCACAACCACAACCACAGTGTCCCCACCCCGTGTAACTCTGGTCTCACCACGCTGTGCTCCCAGCACATGCACAGGCACACACATGCACCCACAGCCACTTTTCTGGACGCCAAATTCACCAATTCCTGGCGTTTCTGTGAGGCGGTTGAGCCGTGCCTGACGTCACTGAAAATTAATAATTTGCAGTTGTTTAAAAGAAACATTTGGTTGATATTTCCTTTCCATGTACTGTGATCAGAAGGGACCCGGTTTTTCCTATTAAACTACTTAAAAAGTTGACTCTGAAAATGAGAAGCATTTCCTCCGGTTCCACAAGTTTATTGTGTGTGAATCCCTAGAAGAATTTGGCAATAATAATTAAAATAAGGAACGATGATGCACCACCAAATGTATTTATTGTAATATCAGCGGTGCTAAAGATGTGCTTGGAAACCTATGCAAATCACTGAATAACTTTTTCCCAAACCACAGCTGGTTGAAACCATTTTCATTTTTCAGTAAAATACAATTTCTTCTAAACATGCTTTTTTATCAGAACTGACCCATCCAACACAAGAGCGCTCAGTTCAATTTAAGCTTTTCTTAGGAATGTTCTGGTCTACAGAAGAGAAAGCTCAATTGAAAGAGTGAATTTTAGAGTTTAATATATTTAGTTCCTGATTTTTTTTTTCTTTTAAAAGCCATATATTTAAGATTCTTGGGACCAATTCTACTTGCTGAAAATGTCCTAAGGCACCATAACCCTGCCCCAGCACCCCAGGGCTGCCCTGCTCTCCTCTCCCCTCGAGCTGCCAGGCAGGGATTGTCTGCAAGCTGAGAACACAAACTGCTGTGGGAGCTAAATCGAGCTTCCTCCCAACAAGCCACAGCTACCGAGGCTTAAAACGGGGCTGGTTTTCCTCCCGCCTGCTGGGAAGCGACATGTGCTCGGAATGAGGGCAGACCACGGCGGAGAAGCGGGGTTCGACAGCAAGGGAAGTAGGTGCTATTTACACTTCTCCTAAAGAAAGAGTTTCCACCCTTCAGGCAGCATCCACATGTGTTACCAGAACCGCCCAGCCCAGGTGATGCTGTGACTACTCCATATCTCCTCTTTTTCCACACCCCCCCCCCCCCCCGCTCCCCCCCCCCCCCCCCTCAGCTCTACCCACCCTCCCCTTCTCCTGCCTCCTCGATGATGGAAATAATCCAACTTCTCTGCTGTCCTTTTCTTCCTTCCTTGGCTTCTGGGATATTAGCAACCTCACCTTGCCCATAGAAACCATCCTGCCTTCACCTGCCCTGCTGGGTGGGGGCACAGCTGGCTCTGGAAGCCAGGCCAGTGCTTGTATCGACCTGAGACTCCCCAACTGTGACTCATTTTCTCTCCGGGTGGTTCCAGTGCCCCACGGCTGATCAGGCTGCTGGAGATCTCCTCTGGGCATGGCCGGGAACGGCGCTGCTCGTTCTCCTTTGCTAACTATGTGCCCTCCAAAGCTTGCCCTGCTCTCTGGGAGAAGCTGCTCCTCATGCCACCCATCTTTTGTGCCTGGTTGCCACCGGCTGCCTGAGTAGCACGTCCCCTGAGCTCCCTGCTCCCTCCCAGCCCCATAGCTCTTCCATCTGCCTTCCTCAGCCTGGAATCGCTCTCCTAGGGATGCCAGCCCGGCCAGAACTGCCACACGCCCAGGCGTGCTCTCAAGCACCGCGAATACTTGTGCTATCGGCAGGACTATTAAGTGCTCCCGGGCCCTCACAGAGTGCTCCACGGTAGCTGAGGAATTCCAGAAACCACCGTTCTCTTGCCGTGGCAGATGGGCTGAATTTGATTAAGTTCTGCCTCATCCACCGCGATCTGCTAATGATGATGAGATTGGCGTGGAGAACACTGTTTTGCACAAGATTAGAGAGGACTTTTATAGGGTGGGGGACACTGAGAACTTTTCTGCAGCCAACTATTTTTTCTGCAATGTTGCTGAACTACTGAAGCAGCACGAGGTCGCTTGGAAAACTTTGTAATCCTTGTTTTCCTCTCATTCTGCATACATGAATTTTCATTGTTACAGGAACCGGAGCAGGAGGAGACTTGATTTCTAGAAGGCTGGTATTTTCTATGGCATCATTTCTATCTGTTACAGAATCTCATTTTATCCAAACGAGGGGGAACAGCAACTTCTTTGCTTCCCAAGAGCTGTAATTCAAATGTGCGGGGCAACACCGCAGCCCGTAGGGATGGGGGAGCTCCAGCGGGATCAGGGTGGATCAGGGGCTATGGGAGATCTAAACCGTACCGAGGGGCTCGCCCTGCTCCCCGCCGTGCCCGGGGAGGGATGGCTTTTAGGGGGGTCACGGCGTGTGGGGCTCGGCTGCCCGACAGAACCGGCGAGTCCCCGCGGCAAGTCCCGGTCCCAGGAGAACGGCGGCGGCGCTTTCGGGGCGCGGGGTCCCCGGGAGCGCTGCGGTGTCTGCGCCCCGTGGGAAGACCCGGCACCGGCACCGGCACCGACCGCGGGGTTTCGCCTCCTCCGCTCCGCTGCGGCCGCCGCGCTGCCCCGGGACACCGGGAGCCCGTCCGGAGCCGCGCAGGTGGAGCCGCCGGGAGGAACGGAGAACCCGCACAGCCCCGGCCGGTCCCCGCCGGCTCCCAGAGCCGCACGTCGGGCGCTGGGCGCTGGCTCCGGCACGGAGGGGCTCGCTCCGCCGGTCGGTTTTCCCCGTCCCCACCCACTCTCCCATCCCTATCCAAGTCGCCATCCTGTCCTCATTCCCTTCCTCACCTCTATCTCTATCCCAATCCCCATCCTCATCTCCATCCCCATCCCTCGACCGCGCCCCGCGCAGCTCCCGCCGGCGGCGGCCCCGGGACCGTCGGGGCGGCGGCACCACCGCGGGGACTCACCACCACGAGGAGTCGGCGCGGGGCGTCAGGGCGAGAAGCAGGAGGACGAGGGGGAGGCAAAGCCGGGGGGCCGCGCCCGCCGTCCGAGGGAAGGCTCCGCACTCCGCACGCCCGGGGGCCACGGCAATCCCAGGAGACGCTTCCAGGCGGTTTGGGCTGAGCATATCTCTCCGGGGCGGGGTCCAGACGGAGAAATGACCGGGGAGGGGGGTCCTGCCCGCGCTCCCCTCGGGGCACTGCCCGTCACGGCCCCGCGGTGCGTCCGCCGGCTCCGCGCTGCTGAGCGAGCCCCGGCTGGGCCCCCGCGCCCAGGCTCATGCTGCTGCGGGGGG
>VXBA01006016.1:1247531-1301970 GCA_013399895.1 Serilophus lunatus
GCCGGGAGGGTACTGGCAAGGGGATGGAAGTGATCCAGACCCCACAGGTGCCCGGGAACCTGCAGGCGGTGGTGTGGGGACGGAGGACACAGTGGACACGAGCTCCATGACGCGATGATGGCCCCAGTGATGGTCACCACCTGTCATCAGTGTCGAAGCCACAGGCACAGCTCTTTGTGCCAGTCTGGTGAGGGCTCTCCCACCTCTAGGTACCTCTGTCACCTGTGACTGCAAAATGGGGTGAGCTGGTGGATGAACTGCCCCGGGCTTTCAGTTTTTCTTCCTTCATCACACTAAAGTTGTTGGCTGGCAGCCGTTGAAGACCAGCCTTACCTGGGAGCTCCCTCTTCCCCATGTGGTCCCTGTCTGGCTGGTCCTTCTACACTGTGGAGGTGAGCAGGCATTCGGGTAACCTCTCATTGCCAGCAGTTTCCCAATATGCCTAATTATTTACTGGGATTGTAAAACTCATTATCCACCAAAGTCCTTTCTGCATTGCCGGAGCCCTCAGCAGCCCCCTCCCCTCCACCCAGCTCAGCTCATTCTGCTCTTTCCTTCCCGTTCCTGTTGTTCAGATCAGAGAGCGACTTCCCCAGCTTGAGAGAAACGGGAACTAGAAGCTCACACTCGGTTATAATCCAATTATACTTCAGAAAACTGCAGTGACAGAAAGCTGGTGCTGGTGGGGTGCTGTCCTTTTGTCCGAGAGCCCACATGGAATATTGCATTACAGCTTATCCCTGAAGTGGTAGCACTGAAAAGGCTGATATTTATAGACCGTGAAAGGCTGTGAATTTGTTTCACGGCATAGTGGGCAGTGTGCAGGGGGCTCTGCTGTGGCCATTTCGTGGGCTTTTCTCTGTTACTGGGTTGTTTCACACAAAGAGAGGAGCCCCAGTTCTCTATATCCTGCTCTGATAGGGAGGAGGTGACAGGCACCATGTTCATCTGGATGTGCAGGTCCAGGCTCTGATGTGGTGCTGGGCAAGAGACCTCTGGCTCAGGATGAAACTCAAGATGAGGGCAAGAGGCAGCAGTGCCAGCCCAGGGATGGAAGGGCGTCTGCAGGGGGCAACACAGCTGAGTTTTGGTGTTGAAGTAAAATGCTCAGGCTGAGTTTCAGAGCTTTGCATCCAGAATTCTGAATTTCCTTGTCGTCATGGCGGCTTATTTTGATGCTTTTCTCCATAAAACCCAAGGACTGTGTCCTGGGTTTGTGTCAGGCTTTCCCTGCCCCTCACTCCTCCGACTGTGGCTCAGCTCGGCAGAGCCTCACGTTTGATCTTCCATTCAAATTAGCAGCGCTCAGGGTGTCTGGGTGCTTCGTCCACATGAGCTGTGGTGAGTAAATAAACAAGGCTCTGCTTTCAAAGCCTTTCACGATTCATTAACTTCAAAGGAACGGGCTCTCTATTTTCTTAGCAGGTCGGTCACACCACAGACTTGCTCTGGGTGCTGAAGGTGATGGCTGGTCTTGCTGAGAAGCTGGGGCAGCCTCTTCAGGGCCTGGTGTCACACACAGAGCTGCGACAGGGGCAGAGGGATGGTCCATGGTCAGTGCTATCCCTTGGGAGGAGAGCAGGGTAAGGGAATGCACAGGTGAGGATGGGCTATAGCATTCCCTGACCCAAAGAATTCTTCATAGGTGGCATCACTGTTCTTGATCATGCAGGGCCATCATGCAGGGCTTTCAAGCCAGGGATGGGAGTCAGATCCCACCCTGCTCTGCAGAAGTCTCCCCATCTTTTCACAGAGATGAAGGCAGCTTGGTCTTACCTGCCCCTGCCCGTGGGTGAGGGTGCTCTGCCCCATGGGCCCAGCTTGCTCTGGCAGTGTGAGCAGGAGGTCAGTCTCCCTCTCCATCTGTCCCTCCCACTGGAATTCTGCTTTGATTGTGCAGGCACAGGTGCTGGGGCTGTGCCAGGCACGTGGACCAAGCGGAGGTGGCAGAGGGATTGCTGCCATGCCTCCAAAATGCCGGGGCTGGGCACCATGAGGAAGGCTCACCTTTCACGTGGCAGCCCCAGGAATAACTCGGAGCTTTGCATAATCACAGCTGCCTGGAACCCCAGGGGGAAAAATCAGTGTCCTGGGATAACCCTCAGTGCCAGGCTGGCTGACCTCATGGGAAACCCATTTTCTGCAGCAACAAAGACCTATTATAAATGTATTTATTGGGAACTTATTTTGGGATGGATAGTGCAGCTCAATCAAGCACCTGAACTTGTGCAAAAGAGACCCGAGAGGGGCTGTGTGACACTGGGAACAGTGCAATGGGCAGAGCCTCTGTCAGGCTCATTTCCTCTCCAGCCACAGCACAGCAGGAGACACGATGCTGGACATTGTCACTGGCCAGCACAGGAGCACAGCAGAACCTCAGGAGAGAGCTGTGCTCGAGGCAGGGTATCCTGCTTCATGCTGGGGGCTGCACTGCTGGCAGAGCTGGCTCTGGACCCCCACATTGCCAGTTGTGCCAAGGACGATGCTCAGGAGAAGCAGTTCCAGCTGGATGGAGGCAGGTAAGGGGTTCCTTGCTGAGAGACAATGCTGGGACATCACGGCCACGGGAGCTCTCTGCAAGCTGCACCTGGTCCAGCAAAGGTGAGCGTGTGATTAGTGTTGAGTCCTGGCAACTCCAGCACTTGGCTATTAAAGTGTTTTACCCACCCCTCGAAGAACACAACTCCCAATGGCCCAGCAGTCCCCAGTTAGCCCTGCCTATCTCCCCAAGGTCTGAGATGCTAAGAATACATTTTGGAGAGCTACAAATAACCAGGACGATGAATTGACCCTTCGTTACATCCCCCACCACCATAGAAACAGGAGCCAAACAAACAGGCACGAGCCAGCCCTGTTAGCAGAGCGAAGGCATGTGCTTTGTTAGTGTATCCCCCAGTTCCCCTGTTAATTGCTTTGTTCCTTCTCAGATTAATTGATGAATTGCTGTGTGGACATGCAATGCGTCATCCTGCAGCCACGTGGGGTGTGTAGCCCTTTGGCCTCCGTTGCTGTGTGGGCTCACACAGCGTGGGGACATCCTTCCCTCCCATGTGTGCCCGTCTGGAGGTGGGCAGCTCCTGCCTGGTAAACATGGGAAGCTTCAACTGCAAGCAGGCGTAAAGGTCAAATGGTGAAACTAAAACCCTGGTGTCAGACATGGGTTTTTACCCAGGAGTTTTTATACCTTCATGGAGGTCTTTTCCAGGTGGGATGCACTGGGAAGAGCTGGACCCATCCTGATCCACGGCATAAGCTTGGCCCTGGCTCCATCCCTCCCTTCCCTGCCCACCACCCCGACGGGCTCCTCCCAGAGCAGCTCCATGTGCCCAGGTTCACACGGATTGCGTTAGTCACGAAAGTCCCCAAAGGCCAGAAGTGGTGCAATAACACCTAAAAATACCGAGCAGCGCCGGTTTCCGTCATCCTCCAGAGGCATCTGTGTATTGTGTGTGCGGGAGAGGAGAGCGGGGAGAAACCGGCCATAAATCCTGGCGGGCTCCGCTCTCGGCTGCTCCCTCCCGCCGTCCCGGGGCTGTCTGGCAGGCGGAGCCCCGGCTGTCATCGGCACATCAGACGGGGCTGAGATTTGACAGGCCTGTGGAAAAACACGGGGTGACATCACGCAGAGACACCATCCCACTGATTAATCTCCGAGGTCAGCGGCTGCTTTATTTATAACCAGGGAAGGGTTTTGAGGTGGGTTTTTACGGGAGTGGAGCAGCATGGGTTGGCTGTTCCGTGTCGCTGGAGCCACTGGGGACACCTCTGCCCAGCAGCTGGAATGCGGCTCAGGAGCACCCAAATCAAGCCTAAATCACTGCCTAAACCGGAGTACTAGAGGCCAGCTGGAGGGACCAGCCCCACTGTGGCACCGGTGTGCCTTGCCTGGATTTCCAGCTGTTTTCTTTGCTCCCGGAGTTTCTCCTCACCCTCCCCAGCAGGAGCAGCTCAGCTCCCCTCAAAACACAGCACATCAAACTTGAAATGTTTTGTGAAACTCTGTCAGGCTTTGGGGGAAAGGGAAGGTGGTCGCCAGGGCACAAAAATCCTCTGTTTCTTCAATTTCAAAACAACTTTTCCCATTTCCAATGAATTTCTATTCTGTGTTTTTTAACATTTTCATTCTAATTTATAACACATACAAAAATACAGTTAAAATAATATATTTTGAGTTTATCAGCTGAAGCATTTCAAGCCATCCATTTCTCCAGGTTTTCTTTTCCAGATAACCTGGAAAGCATTGGGGTGGGTGATTCTGAATTGGAACAGAAACAGGTTTCAAAATGTTTTGCAAAGGCAGAACTTCATCTCTGCTGCCAAGTGGGAAGCAGCCAGGGGGGAAAAAAATACTCCTATCAGGTATATCTCTAGCATTGTTTCTAAGTGGAGAATTTTTCCTGTGATTAATGAAAATGGGGAAATTGGGCCAAATCCTGCACATGCTTTGACCGCAGAGTTTGTACAAACACACTGCTTGGGTTTTGGCTGGAATGACCAGGTTTAATTAGTTCTCTCCTATCTAGGGATGAAGGTTGTCGCTGTCAGAGCAAGGAAGGATTTATATTTCCTTTTCCTCAGGAATAGTGTCTGAGTATTAAGAATAATCATTTCACTAATGTAAGGCAAATTTCTTATCCTACAGCACAGATAGAGAGGGGGATGCTGCTGAGCCACGGATGCGGGGCAGATGAGAGCCTGACAGTGATGAGGATTTACTGCTGTTGCCATGAAGCCACACTCAGCTCCCGGACACAGGGGTCACCTTCTCCTGGGTGGAGGGGACCCACCTGGGCAGGGGTGACCCGCTGTGCTTGTGCAGCCTCCCCCTGAGTTCTGTGAGCAGTTTTGAGCGCCACAATATGAGAAAATTATAAAGCTGTTAGAGAGAATCTAAAGGAAGGACACGAGGATGGTGAAGAGTGTCAAGGGGCTGCTGTGGGCACTTGGTGTGTTCAGCTTGGAGAAGAGGAGATCAAGGTCAGACCTCATTGAGGTCTGCAGCTCCTCATGAAGGGCAGCTCAGGCTCCACTGAGCTGCTTGAGATTTTGCAGCTCAGAGTGGCAGGGAATTTGGAAGGAGAAAGAAGGTGGAATAAAGGAGGAAGTGCGGAGAGCCGAAGCATAACTCCAAACTAGGGCAGGAAATGCACCACACATAGCTCTAGTCTTATCATCCAGGATGGATTTTAAGTACTTCTTCAGTGACTCATCGTCCCTGAATGGGTTTGAAGGACTGTCTGCCGGAGAGGAAAGGCCAGAGAGCTCAGATCAGATAACAGGTTATTACAAAGCCCTCACACTACCGCGGGGCATCTGCCAGGACAGGAGCTGGGGCTGCTCGGCCATGGGGAGGGACAAAACATGGTCTCACAGGTGTGATTCGGGTAGAGGACGGGGTCACTTTCTCCTCTTATCATAGAATCACAGAATGATTTGGGTTGGGAGGGACCTTAAATCCCAACCAGTTCCATCCTCCTGCCATGGGCAGGGACGCCTTCCACTATCTTGGAGGTTGCTCCAAGACCTGTCCAACTTGGCTTTGAACACTTCCAGGGATGGGGCAGCTGCAGCTTCTCTGGGCAATTCCAAACATGTTGCAGCCTGGCTCCTGAAGTCAGGTGAGGATGAGAGCAAATACAGTCAGAAACACACATTACTGAGCTAAACTTGCTTTAAAAAACCCTCTTTGTATTGTGCCTTACATGAAAGATGCTGCTGTGGTTCAGAGGTTAACTTTTATCTTAAGCTCAGCGAGGAGCAGAAGAGTTTTAGCATTTTTTAAAATATCAGAAAAGTGTAAAAAAAAGAGCACAAATTGTGATCTCTGCTACATTGGTATTAATGGGGAGAAATTTAATGGAAATCTGTAGAAGCTTCTGATTTACTCTTGTGTGAGGTTGGATAGAAATAGCCCAAAGAATCTCGTTGCTGCTGCCCGGATTCAGCTGCACAGCAGAGAGCTATTAATGCTCTGTTTTCTTGCCTTTGGTCAATACATCTTGCAAGGCAAGAGGAAGCTAGATTATGTCTGCAAGTGTCCCAATGTCATGCTATGTTGGATAATGAACTGTGGATAAATTGGATCAGCTTTTCAGTTGCCATCCTCTCTGAAATCCAACAAGGAGTCAGGGCAGCAAGCTGTGCTTTCAGCCTTTGCTCTGATAACCTGTGTGCTGCTGTCGAGAACTATTGTGGAGATTCCAGGCTGGAGCAGGTGAAAATTATTGTTAACCTGGAAAATGTACAGCTCTGTTTGTCTTGGTGCTTCCTCGTGCCTTAAAAATGTCTGGTCTGGTGCAAATCTGCTGTTGAAGGAAATAGAGATGTAATGAGAGCAGCCTCTCGCTGAGCTGAATTTGGGCTTTGCTTTTGACCTGGTTATTCAGTTAATCCTGGTGGATGAGGAGTGTGGCTCGGGAAGCATCCAGCCTCTCTGGAGGAATGTGACAACCCTGAGGCCGGACACCTGAAGGTCTGTGTTTCCATGGAAATGGAGGATTTGATCCAGACTTACTAAAGAATATTGGAAGACCCTGCTTTGGTAGCAGGGACATCAACCCTGGCAGGCGAGAAGATCCTCCAGCTCCTCTCCTGCCCATCTGCTGCCTGGCTGTGGCACCCCTTCCCTGCCCAGTGCCCTGCAGTGTGTGTGCCCTAAGGATCAGCCCCTGTGCTCCCAGTGGGCTCTGACCCACTCCTGGTGACACTGGGAGGGGATCCCAATTCCACAGACACTGCCACGTGCTGTCCCTGCTGCATCCCACTGGCTGTGGCTCACTGAGTTTTCAGCGAGAGTCTGGGTGTTGTGTGAAGGTGACAGCAGCGTGTGCTGCTGGGTGACACAGGGTCCTGGATCACATCCAGTCGTTCCAATGGCCAGAGTGCCACAGCCTCCTGCTGCTGTCTGGTGAGATGCTGGAAAGTTGAGGTCAGCATGGACCCAGAGGAGCCCAAATCATAGAACCACAGAAATCCTCAAATGAGGGACCTTAAAGCTCATCTTGTCTCACCTCCTGCCATGGACAGGGACACCTTCCACTATCCCAGGTTGTTCCAAGCGCTGTCCAACCTGGCCTTGAACACTTCCAAGGATGGGGCAGCCACAGCTTCTTTGGGCAACCTGTGCCAGAGCCTCACCACCTCCTGACTAAATAATTTCTTCCTAACATCTAATGGAAATCTCTCTCCTACAGTTTAAAATTATTCCCCCTCATCCTGTCCCCGTCTGCCCACGTAAATCCCCTGCGGCTGGTGCAAAGCTGAGCCCATTCCCTGAGTATCCATGAGGAGCTCAGCCCTCACTTTATTATGACATTAAAAACCCCCTGGAGTGTCTCTCACACCGCGGGGCCGCTGTGAGGTGGGAGGAGGGGGGGCTGCCCGGGTGCTCCCTGGGCAGGGTGTCTGTATTTTCATTGGAGCTCCCGGGAGCGTAATCCTGTTAAGGGCTGAGCGTCTGATTCAGCTGTCCTGCTATATGGCTAATCCTGCCAGCGGGGCCGTGCATTATCCCATTGCGGGCGCCCCTCCAGCCCCTCCAGGCGCTCTGGGGTCACTGGGGGTGTCTCTGGCCCCCGCTGCCAGCCCTGCTCCCCTCCCTTTGGGAAGCAAGCCCCCAGAAATCCTGGGAATTGTGTGCCACCCCGGGAGCTGTGCAGGGCTGTGTGGGCTCCTTTGAACTCTGCTGAGCAGATTAGGGCCCCCAGGCGCTATGGTGGGCACAGAGCCCAGCTCCCGGTGGGTGCTCCATTGAGGCCGGGGAAATCCTGGCTTTGATCCCATTGTCTGCTTTCGGGGCTATGCTGTTCAATAGTTTCACAGCCAGGGAGTTAATTTACTCATTACCTATACATTTGCCAAGCTTCAAATGCTATTTTTGCTCACATCCTCTGTTCACTTCTGCGATTTCCCCTTATTTCGGGGAATATCAGCCTCCTGCCATGGCTGGGTTCTGCAGGCAGGGCACGGTCTGCTGGGGTTGGTATCATTGCTGAGTGCCTTGGCTTCTTAAAAGTAAGATTTCTACAAAATAGGACATTTTAATTGCAAGCCTCTTTAGAAAAAAAAAAAAGGGGGTTTTCACATCTCACTCCTGAAAAAAAGAACAAAATCCAAGGTTGGTGAATAAAGAATATATTGCTAGAGTGGTAATAAAACAGGTGAGAGCTTCTAAGCAGCTGTGAAGTCTCATATCCAGGAAGAGGGGTAGAGATCCATGGAAAGTCCACTGTGCCAGGGGCACTGAAGTTTTCTCTATGCAGCAGCCCTTGTTTCGGATTCGTTTTGGCCATTTAATTAAATCTGGCCACAACCCACCCCCTAAGCAGAGGCACCAGGAATGCCCATTTCAACACTTTCTGCTATAACCTGAGACAGTGAATCCGGGGTTAAAAGCCTGAAGGAAGGCTGATAAATGTGTATAATATAAACTATTGAAGACTAAAAAATTCTAAAAACACCGGAGAAAGTAAATACAATAAATTTGGGGCGACATTTCTCCTCCTAGCTCAGGTTTTCCAGCAACAGCTTCCCAGCCCTCTAACAGCCACATCACCTCCAGAAGGAAATGGAGAGAGACTCTTGTGAAAGACTTTTTCCTTGAACTAAGTGAGCATGAGGAACTTTAGCTCTTTTTTTCCACCTGGGGTCTCCTGTGGGGTCTGGCAGTGCTGTTGATGAGGGACAGATGTGGGTTCCTACCTGGGAACTCCTGCTATGCCCCAGATCTGCTCCCCACCAAGGGCTGGGTGTGTGTCCCTGGCACCCCACTGCCAACTCACTGCTGCCTATTCTTATCTCATCCAGTTTGGCTCTACAGGAACCTTTCACTCCATAGCCCTTCTATCCCAGTCCCAGCTCCTTGTCCAGGCAGGTTGGGTTTCCACATAGTGAGGTGGGAATGATGGGAATGGCTCTGGGCTGTTCTGCTGCAGAAGGGAGCTGCAAGGGAGCAGCTGTAGGCTGTTTGTTACTTTTATTTCTTTATTTTCCTTGAATGCAGGCCACGAGGGCACTCGGTCTGTAGCTTAATGTCATGGGTTGGCATTGTTAAAGGGGGCAAAAACCCCCAGCTTTTTTTCAAAATTAATTGAAGATGGGAGAGTAACATATGAGAGAAGGCAATAAAGTGCATATTTATTGTTACTAGAGCAGCCAGCCTTGGGAAGATGCTGTGTTCTTACTATGGCATTCTTACACACCCTTGCAAAACCCTTCCCAGTTTTGACGCACAACTCACAGCAGGGCAAAGCATTTTTGCTTTCATGTGTCATTAATCTGGGAAAAATTACTGGTTCTGAGAGTACACTAAGAGTTTTTCTCAAAATCCCTTACAGGGAGATCTTGGTGCTGAGGTGATGACATGGAACTGGCCCTGCTACACCAGGAGGCACTTTTCTTTGTGGCAGGAGGGACTGGGCTCCAGGTCCCCTCTGATGCCACTTGCAGGGCACAGGAGGGCTTGTGAAGATGCTGAGGTGCCTCTGCCAAGTCGCTGTGTGTGCTCAGCACGGTCCTGTTTATCCAACAGCGCCAGGGCACTCAAGCCCTTTATGAGGGTAAGAGTTATGCCATGTTTACAGGCTGGCACCTGATGCTGTTGGCTGCGGTGGCACCCGGCTGGGAGCTCACGGGACCCCGGCTGAGCCTCCCGTGGCCACGGGATGAACATCTGAGCGACCCACAAGCACGCAGACCCCTCGGGATCCAGCCCTTGGCTCCCCACCAACCCTCCTCCTAATAATTTTGCCTAAGTGCTTTGCAAATCAGCCAGCAACCAATTTATCCCTGAAATATTTTGGAGATGTCACTGTGAGAATGTTAATGGCGCGTGATTCACCGGGTCCTGCGAGCTGGAACATGCTGGGACAGCAGGCAGGGGGGCAGGGATTTATTCACAGTGGGTCACCCCGGCCTCCAGACCTTCATTCCCTCTGGTGCCACTCGGCAAACCAGGGGAGAAACAGTGCCAGTGAGGGGATAGTGCTTAAAACTTGTTATTTTTGGATGGAGTTCCCGAGCCTCCCTCTCCCCCCTGCGGCATTAAACACGCTTGTTTATTGGAGCTGACAGAAACACAAGCAGTTGTTGGTTGCTTCTGCAAGAGTCGTGTCCACCAGCAGTGAAAGGAACATGACGGGGCCGATGACTAATACAGAGCTGAGTTTTATATGCTCCCAGCTAACGGGTCCCATATGTTCCCCCGCTGCAGCCCGAGGGGAGAGCAGCTTATTCAGCCCCAAGGCAGGAAGCCTTGTTGGCTCCAGGTTCTGGCTCTCCCAGGAACTGTAGCAGGGAACGGGGACTGGGACCACTCGATGCCAGACTGCCCCTCACACCTGGGCATGTGTCCTCCCCACTGTGGCAGCTGGAGCTGTGCTGAGGCCGTGTCGGCACAGCCCAAACCCTGGGGGGAATACTGGGAGTGTGTGCACTGGGGCTGGTGCCACTGGTGAGCTTTTGTGGGCAGCACTCAGCCAGACTGGAGAGGTTTATGAAGAGATCAAAGAGTCCCCAGTCTATCCCAGCTAACCTGGATCTGTTACTCTGCAAGAGACTGTAATAATTTAATTGATGCCCTTCACTTGGAGCTGTCTCTTGGAGCGTGTTGGGAGGACCCAGCAGTGGGGGAAGTGGTGTTTCCTCAGCAAGCTGCTGTGTCATTAAAATAACCCGTTGGCTCTCACAAATCATGCTCAGTAAAACTGTGGGCAGCTTTATTGCGAGAGAGATTATGAGAAGCAGGGAGCAGTTAAAACCCATGTGAGGCATGTGTAGACCACGTCCTCCCTGGGCACACGCTCTCCTGGTTGCACATTCCCACACGTGCCCGTGGGTGCTGCCCGCCCGTGTGCCTGGCTCTGGCTGTTGGAGCAGCACAGCAGCACTGCAAGGTGATCACACAGCCTGGACAGGTCGCTTTCCAGGACCTACAGCATAAAAGGGTCATCCTGGCATGATTTCCCACAGCCTGTGCTGTGGCAGGGCTGAGTGAGGGGAAGGTCCTGTGGCACTGTCTGCTGCCTCCTTCCCCTTTGCTTGTCACTGTGTTTTGTGTGCTTTGCCTTGTTGCAGTTATTCAAAGATCGGAATCCATTGTCTTCCTCTCCAGATGAAGAAGGAAGTAGTAGAAAGTCCATTGGCTCTCACAAACAGCTGCCTGTAGTCAGCGAAGCGTTTGCCACACTCTGCTCCCTGCTCTCACTCCTGGCACATCGGCTCCCTCCCCTGCCCTTTGCCGGAGTTGGCAGCCGGTCGCTCCTTGGGGCAGCACCTGGTAAGTCGGGAACGGCTCTGGCCTGATGCAAACGGCTGTTTAAAGAGGCACGCGGCATGTTCCTGAGCAGCTGACTCTGGAAATAATTCCCCAGTCTGGGGAAGTTTGACATCCCAACCACTGGCTAATAAAATGCAGCTGTGATGTCGGTGGCTGTGTCTGTCCCCACTGACTGACATGCCAGAGCCCGGCGGCTGTGCCCGGGCTGGTCACCTGCTCCCTGGGGAATTTTGACCTTGTGTGTTTTTAAACTGCAAGGGAAACCTGAGCCCAGAGCTGGCAAACCCAGCGGGTGGCGAGGGTGAGGCTGGCAGCAGGAGCACGGGACCTTTCCTGCCGCGAATGCCTCCATACCCATCATTTCTTGGATGTGATGCTCTCGATATCTATCATTTCTCAGATGCCTCAGGGGCTGGAAGCACGGGCTGGCGTGTGCCAGGGAACATGAACTGCTGCCCTGGCTCCTCTCGTCTGATTCTTGGAGGAGAGTTCATCTCTGGGTGCTGCTTTATTGCGGCACCAATCCCTGTTTAACCTCCTTGCCTCTTCCCTGCAGAGGTGGTCCTGTGGCAGTGGCACTTCCAGGGGGTGAACTGCCAGCCTGGCCCTGCACTGGAATTCTTGTTACAGCGTCTTCAGCAAGTTCCCATCTGTTACTTCATTCATGTGATTAATCTGCCAAAGAAATTCCTGATATAAACAGAGCATTATCAGAATTTTACTCCGGACTTGGCCTCTGGATTCCCTGCCAGCTTTTGCTGGAATTGCAGTTCTTCTACAGCAACATTTCAGTGCAAACAAACCGCCTGCAGACAGGGAGGGAAGCCACGGAGTGGGCTGAGGAGGCAAGGATGCTCCGGGTCAGCCCTGGGAAAGGCTGTGGGTGTGATCCTACAGGGATCAGCTGTTTGCAGCATAGCCGGGAAGCAGCGGAATGCCGGGGCCAGTGGGATGTTTTGGCGTTCTCGAGCGTGCCAGGAAAAGGACCTGTTGCAAACTGTATTCCCCTTCCCTGTCTGCACAGATCTGACAGCACCAGTGCCCCTCACACCAGGAATCTCGGTGGATGAGTTTCACACTGGGAATCCTGACAAACGGGTCCCAAACTGAGAATCCCAACGTATGGGTTTCACAATGGGAATGCTGACAGATAGGTCTCACACTGGGAATCTCAATGTATAGATCCCACACCGGGTATCCTGACGGGCGAGTCTCACACTGGGAATCCCAATGTATAGATCCCACACCGGGTATCCTGACGGGCGAGTCTCACACTGGGAATCCCGACGGATGGATCCCACAACTGAGAATCCCGGCAGGCGGCGGGTGCTGGCGCTTGGCAGAGATGGAAGCAGGGACACGCAGCACTCGCCTGCTCGGTGCCCCGGCCGGACCAGCCCCCGCGCTCCTTGTCGCTCGTGGAGGGGTGGGACGGGCGGACGGAGCCCGGCGGGGCCGGTGGCCGGGACTCGTCGGAGGTGCGGGGCCAGGGACGGACCCGCAGCGCTACCTGCTGGCTACGGGCCCGCGGGGCCACCGCGCCGGGGGGCCACGGACCTGCGGGGGGATGCGGGGGCACAGCTCCGAGCGGGAGATGGAGAGGGAGGGGGTTACAGTCCTGCGTGGGAGCTGCGGGGGGACCCTAAACCTGCAGGGGGTGAGGGGAACCCAAACCTGCGTGGGAAGTGTGGAGGGGACTCAAGCCCTGCGTGGGACATGTGGGATCGCAGCGAACATCAGGAGGAGCAGGGGAACACCAGCCCTGCTGTGGGATCATCAGGAGGTGGATGGGAGCTCCCCACACTTGTGCCCCACGGTGCTTCTGTAAGCTCTGACCTGTGTGACTGTGGGTGTTACAGAGGAGCGCCCCAAATACTTTTTTACTGTCAAAATAATTGTGTTCTGAATTGGCTTTTGAGGCAAAAGGCTTTTGAGAAGACTGGAGATGCTGGCAAAAGGCAGTGCCACACTGGCTGGTAAAACAAGGTCCCAGCAAGGAGTGGGAGCTGGGACTGTCCCTCAGGCACAGGTCAGGTGGATCATGGACTGACCTGTGCTTTCAGCTTCAGCAGGAATTTCCCTCTTTATCTTAAGGTTGCGGATGCTTTTGGGTGTGTAGTTATGTGTGCAACTGCTTGTACCTACCAAAATCTCTGCTAACGCAAACAGCCATAAGGCTCCCAGTGGTTTATTTCCATACACATCTTCTGACCCTTCATGGTTTGTCCCACTGCAGGCTCTGGGTCCAGTGTTCTGGGATCAGGATGCTCCAGGGACAAATCAAGTCTCTTGTGCATGGTATCGTTCAAACTAGACATTTTTCTCCCCCTCTGGAGCAGCTGTGGGACATTTCAATATATAAAATAATTTTTTCCAGCTATTTTGGCAAAGAGAAGCTTGTAATATAGATTATCTTTTAAACTTTATAGAGCTTTTATCTCTTTTTTCTTTCTGTGGAAGGAAAACTCACTTCCCGCTCCGGTGCTCACTCCCCTGAGCAGCATTCCAGCTGGGATGGCTCTCCCACACCCAGCTCCATCCTGCTGTCAGTGCACTGTCCTCTGTGTGATCTTCTTGGAGCCTCTCAGAGCCTTAGTTGGTGTTTATGCAGGGGGGCACCTTAATCCTTCCTGACTGGTCATGTCTGGGGGAGAAGAAGAGCTGCCCATGCACAGCCAGGGCACAGGTGGGTGCCAGGTCTCCATCCCTGTTTTCTCCAGGATTTTGTTCAGGTCTTTCTCTCCCTGTTCCTGCTCCTCAGAGAGGTGGGAATGGGTTCACAGATGAGCAATTAGGACTGGGTGCTGTGGCCAGGACATGTGGCCTCTGCATGGGTCTCACACTGCGAATTGCCATGGGTTGGTCCCATACTGGGAATCCCACTGGACAGACCTTTCACCAGGAATCCCAACAAATGGGACTCACACTGGGAATCCTGATGGATGAGTCTCACACTAGGGATCTGGGATTTAGTCTGAGCCTTTCTCTTCCTGCTCCTGACCCTCAGGACTGGGCGCCAAGGGCAAGACACACAACCTCCTCCATCCTCAGCTCTGCTCCTCCCTCACCTCCTGCCTGCTGTGACAGAGGGTCACTGATTGAGGGGGGGCTCTGAGGGTCCTGCTCCTGCACACCCATGGTGGGAAGATGTAGGTACAGGGCAGGATCCAGCGCTGCTCCCACAACAGTCCCCAGCCATCACTCGCGCGCGCGAGCTGTGTTTGTTTTTGTAATCCCCCTTTTTTTTTAATTGTGATTTTAGTGGTGGTGAAAGGTGCTGGATTGACAAGCTGTGGAGACGGAAGGGCCTCTGGACTCCACTGAAGTTTACATTTACAAAGGACACAGAGAATAAATAGAAGACAGTGTTTAGAGTCCTCTGTAGACACTTCAGACTTGCTTATAATTCTGCAGCAATTCCATCTCCTCCAAAGTGATTGATGCTTTCTATAAAGTCTTGCCTTAAAACATTTTCCTATGTGTCAGGGGAAGAAGTTTATTACACTTTACCGAAAGGGCAGGATTTGTATTGAGCTGAAGGCTGAGTCCTTCCCAGCCCCATTCCCAGGAGAAAAAATAATCAGACTGCTGGAAAGAAAGAGCCTGACCCAAGGCAGGCATGTGGTTTGTGGTGAGCTGGGTCGAGTGCTGGGTGTTGGGATGGAGCTCTCCCTGGGTGCTACAAACAGGGCAGGAGTAACAGGTTTTCATCAAATTGTTGTTTTCTAAAAGCTTGTATTTTCCTTCAGTGGAAACATGAGATGCATCCTGCTTTCAACAAAGAGTAAATCACGTTTTTCATTAAATCACCATATATATTGAAAAGAAACTGCTTCGGGATGGAGCTGCTCATATTCTGACCAAAGTACCACAGATCACAGGCTTTAGGTCAAAATTTCAGTCTAAATTTCTGTCTAAATTTCTACTGAATAAGTTGTTTAGACTTGTTTTTAATATGGAAAATTTGGGAGGCTTTTTCTCCGTATGCCAGGGTATTCCCAGGGCTGTGGCATTGTAGGGCTCTGCAGGGAGCTTGGCTGCCCAGAGGCACTTGCAGGAAGGCAGTGTAGGTGATTTGGGAGCTCGAATGGGTTTGAAGGTGTTGGAAGCAAGGTTTCTCTTCCCACCTGTGCTGGCAAGGGGCTTGGCACTGCAGGGAGGCTGTGGGAGAGCACCCCAGTGCTCAGCCAGGCTGGCAGTGGGAAGCTCCCTGCTTTGAAAGACAAGGGAAATCTATGTAAGGAGTCACTTGGTGATGAAATCATCCAGAACGGACACGGACTTCACCTCTGCAAACATCAGGCTACCTTGGGGATGTTAATTTTATAAACCATCAGAAAACAGCTCACATCTTATCACCCCAACACTGGCTCTGGGCCGACCCTGAAGTTTGCCCAGTGTGGCAGGAGACACGTCAAGAGCAATGAAGAAAAATAGCAGCGTGTGCAGGGCCTGTCAGAAGAAATAAATCTCTGCTGTGTCCTGGGCTGGGGTTGGCTCTGGGAGGAAGGCACTGACAAACTCCTGCAATCCCACTGGGCTTGCTCCCAGTCCTGGCTGATACTGTGGAGACAGGGATGTGACCCTGGGGAGCCCCAGGGCTGTGTGGAGCGTCCTGAATCCCAGCCATGGCCAGGGATGAATCCCTGGTGTGGGCAGGGCAGGGGGGCTCCCAGCCTCTTGCTCAGCCCCTTGCCAGCCTTCTGGAAGTGGAACCTGGAACTAAGCCAAGTTTGCTTATTTCTACAGGGTCATAATGGTTGAACTCAATGACCTTAGAGGACCTTTCTATCCTTAATGATTCTATGATTCCATAAAACTCTTGGGAAGGGCACATAATGTGCTTTTGGGGGCAGATCAGATCGCTATAAGCACTAGATAGCCCATGTTTTCTCCTCTGCCAAACAGTTTCTCCATAAGGGATGTGCCCTCCTCCAAAGCCAGAACACAAATACATCCAGGCTTATCCCACCAGTGCACTCACTGTGTGTCTCCCCAGTAAACACTTCCAGCCAAACAGGCTCCTCATGCACCTCCCCAGAGCTGTAAGAAGTGGGGTTCTGTTTAAAAGGTGGAGAAACAGTGGGAAAGTTTCCTGGGACTAGTCCAGGCTCCAAAACAGGGGTGTCCTTGCTGCTGGGAAGGGCTGAGGCTCAAAGATGCTGAAGGTTCTTGGCTGGGCACAAACCCTGTGGCACACACAGCCCTGGTGATGCTCTGTGCAGGTGAGCCAGGCTGATGTGAGTGTCAGAAAGGCACCAGGTCCACCTGCCAGCTGTCCTCACGTCCCACAGTTCCAAAGTTCTCTAACCTGGGGCTTCCTGCAGTTCGTTTGCTTGTAATAAAGCAGTTGATAAAACACCCAGTTTCTTTAAATACTTGTTGAACAAAGTCACCCCACATTTCCAGGCGAAGCACACGCAAAGCCCTTTGGCACTGGCTGTGGAAACACGGAGCAGATGCTGTGAGGAGACATTGTTTTCTCCATTGTAGTTCAGCTGCCTGGAACAACAAGTGCTTGGTGGCTTTTGATGGTGGCACTGCCTGTGGCTGTCTGGTTGTAGGGCTGGGTCTTTGCATCAGCCTCACTCCTGGCTCTTAGAAATCCAACTGGGGGGTGCTGACATGAGTCTGACAGCACTGGTGGGAGCTGGGGCGTCTCCCATCCCACTGCTCTCCTGTAACATCCCTGGGATCAGGGCTGGATGCTGCTGTGCAGCCATAGGCGCTGTTGATTTATCACCAGACCCTCTGGTGAGGAATTAGTTTTGTCTGCCTATATTTAATCTCTGGTTTGATGTTTTAGGGAGAACCCGATGTCAGTTCAGCTAATTGTCTACTAAAGACTCTGCTCCTTCCCTGCTTTCGTGCTAGATTCATCTTTTCTTCTTTCCTTTCCACAGTGACCTCAGGTAAAAGACAAATTGCAACATGTAAAAAATGACCCCAGTCACTTAATTTGAACCAGAGAAGACAATAACAGTCTGGAGGCAGAGCTGGATTTATCTTTCCTCTCCGGAGGAGGCCCCTCCTCCAGCGATGGCTGTCGGACGGTGCGAGCAGCATCTGAAGCAAATTGAGGGTAACCTCTGGTAACTCAGGGATCTTCCAGCAGGGTTTGCCTGTCCCAGGGACATCTGCAGCCCTCATGTTGGATTTTGGCAGGCGCTGAGCCCATTGTCAGCCAGTTCCATTGCATTAACTGGTAATGGATAGCGAGATGGTTGCCAGGTCGGAGTTGCACGTGGAGCCACGCGGGGCCGGGAGCTCCAGCCACGGGCACGGGGATGGGCACAGAGCTCGGGCAGCCCTCAGCTGCTGGGCTCACACTTAGGGCCTTTCCGGAGCCCGTTTATTCACCCCAGGCTGCAGCACTTGTTCTTCTCTCTCCTGTTTTCCTCCTGGGCTGAGTGGGTGTGTGCGGGTGCCTGGGCAGCCATCCGGACCTGACACAGGGAGGAGCTGGGAAAGCAATTAGAGACTCGCCCTGCCTGCTAATTCAAAGGGATTTTTTTCCTTCTTGTGTCCAACAACATGGAACAACGCGAATGATGCAGATCAAAAAGAGGAACCGGGAAGCTTGACCTCTGCCTTGAGAGCTGTTGGACCAGCAGCTCAGGGATGAGAAGCCAAATGTCAGACTCACGATGCTTCTACTGTGCTTTGGGATTTAGAGTTTTGCTAATTAGTTTTTCCAAGCTTTGAGGTGCTTGCTGTGCATCATCACAGCTGTGATGAACTCCCTCTTCACTTCCCTTCTCTGGCCAACATTGCCTGGATGCCAGGAACCGTGGCACAGTTTGTCACACCTGTGTGCCCAGACACCACTGCACCAGTGCTGTGGATCCACCTTGGGTGATGGAGCAACTGGATTTGGTGTATTCCTGCTCAGGTTCCCCCAAGATACAGGGCACACAGGCCTGGGAAGTTTTAGTGGAGTACCCTCAGCCTGACAGCCCCTGGCCCCCCATCAGCCCCTTCATCCTGGCTGTATAATCTCAGTCATCAAAATGGTATTAAACAATAGGCACTGAGGTGGGTGCTGCTGCAGAGGATGGCAACCCCCCTTGAGACAGATTATCTGTGAGTTATTTCCCAACACATGATTGTCACAACTGCACAGCCTCAGGCACAAGAAAGTGCTGAGAAGAACCAGCTGACACCCACTCTGACGCACACACCCCCCAATACTCACACCACTCCTCTGCCCTCCTGGCTGTCCCTTCCCTTCATCTCTCCAGCTTGTTTTCTGATTTATGATCGAAACCACACAGTGACCAAAGAGTGTGATCAGGATACTTTATAAAACCTTTAACTGCATTTCATAACCTCTTTCCATAAACCATCTGCCACGTGTTTAGAAACTTCCCATCTCTTGTTTCCTGGCTCTCACGGCAAACGCCCTCAGAGACTGTGGTGTCTGAGGCAGCAACTGCAGCACTTGAGGAAGAGACTGTGTTCTCTGCTCTGGGCTGTAACTGTCTTCCTTGTATTAGGAAAAGCTTCTTGCCCCAGAGGGTGGTTGGGCACTGAACAGGCTCCCCAGGGCAGTGGGCACAGCCCCAAGGCTGCCAGAGCTCAAGGAGTATTTGGACACCTCTCAGAGCCAGGGTGGGATTTAAGAGTGCAGGGCCAGGAGTTGAACTCAATGATTCTTGTGGGTCTTTTCCAGCTCAGAATATTCTATGGTCCTGTGATTCCTTGATTCTTTGTACCTTGGCTGATGGAAGAGCAGGTCAGTGAAATGTCAGCTCCTTCTCTGCCCAAGGGAAACAGTCACATCTGCTGACATCCAAAGGCAGGGACACACTGGAAGGTGCCCATCAGTCAGCTCTGTGGCCTCACAAAATCTATGCCATGTCTCCCCCACCACTGAAGCCCTGATAAATCCCTGCTTCTTTTTTAGCCAAGCAGATTCCTGCAGCTCTCACTGCCTTTCAGGGTTGTTTGTTTGGTTTTAGCACAATATAAGCAAACTGGAGATTGCAGGAAATTGCAGTGTCCTCAGCACAGCGCCTGACTCCTATGGAGGAGGTTTTCAACACAAAAAGTAATGGCAAAGTAATGGTTTCATCCCTCGGGACGTGAAAAGTGCACAGACAAATGTTATCCAGAAGGTCAACAACTTTTAACTTTCATCCTTCAAATCCAAGCCTCTTTCCCAGGAATTTCAGCTGTGGATGGCTCAGGAATCTGTGGATGTTTTGGACAAGGCACTTCAAGGGTCTGCTCTAAGCTCCCTGCTCCCTGCTTCATGCTCCTTGTCCCACTGCTCCATGTTCCATGCTCCATGCTCCATCCTTCATTGCTCCATGCTCCCTGATCCACCCTCTGCTGCTCCCTGCTCCATGTCCCATTCTTTCACATTTCAATGCTCAGTGATCCATGTTCTTCTATTCCATTGCTCCACGCTCCATCCTTTGTTGCTCCAAGCTCTGTGCTCCATGTCCAGGTTCTCCATTGCTCCATCTTCCACTGGTCCATCTTCCATTGCTCCATGCTCTATCCTCTGCTGCTCTATGCTCCATGTCCAGCTTCTCCATTGCTCCATCTTCCATTGCTCCATGCTCCTTACTCCCTGTCCCTCTGCTCCCTGCTTCACATCCTTCTGCTCCCTGCTCCCTGTCCACCCTCTGTGAGCAGCCCTGTCTCAGGGCAGGATGGATGGATGGATGGATGGATGGATGGATGGATGGATGGATGGATGGATGGATGGAGTGGCTGGAAGGAGGCTGGAAAAGCCCCTGCCCTGGGGATTTTGGCTGCCAGTCTGGTGCTGGCAGGGATTCAGATTGTCCAGCTCAGGCTGAGCACAGCATGGAGCTGCAGGCACTGTGACAATACTGGAACATCAGCAGCAGCATATGGCCCTCCCTGTGTCACTTAAGGGAAGCAGGAAAACAAACATCCCCAGGATAATGGCCAAAACGTCTTCTGGGGGACTTGCAGTTTTCTAACTTTATTTAAAAAAGGAGGAAAAAAGTAAATTTTCCCTGTCAGAGCACTGCTATCATCACGCAATGGCACTTAGGAATATTATAAACAACCGTGTCAGTTTATAAGGCTGAAGACGTTTTCCTGTGGCTCGCTCAGTTCCCTCTCCTTGGCAGATTGGGAGCGGGGCAGGACAGCCAGGCTGAGCCTGGGAAATGAGGGATCAGCAGAAGGGTTTGTGCAAACATCGGGGCTTCCCATCCGTGCCTCAATTCCCCCCCGAGCTCTTCTTACAGCCGGGGGGGGCTGAGTTGCTCCCTGTCCCCCTCCTCAGCCACAGGCATCGCTCTCCCCGGCCGGTGCACACAGCAGGGGTGGGATAACTCCGGCTCCTGAAACCTCCCCGGCAAAACCCCCCTCCTCTCCCCGCTCTGGTCCTCATTTTCTCCCAGCTCAGCACTTTCTCTGCCTGCAGCTCCGTCAGCTGGCAGGCAGTAAATCAGAGCCCAGGCCTGTGTGGCCGGGCTTTGCTCAGCCAGCGCAGCCGAGAAGGACCTTGATTTGGAGGGGTAGGGAGGAATTATCTCGGCAGCGAAGGAAACCACCCCGGCGCGTGTTCCCTGCTGGCCCTTGCCGCACTCTCCGTTGGTTTCCTACACAGGCACAGCCGCTGCGTGAAGGATTTTTCCCTGCAGCAGAGCATCCCTGCCCGGGCCGTGCCTGAGGATGGATGCGCGGGTCCCGCTGGAGGTGCTTGTGAAGGCATCCACCTCTCTCTGCTCCTGTTGTGCTCAGAAATGAATGGGTCTGCTCCGGGCTTGCTCTACAGTGCTAAAATCCCCCCCACAAACGGCTTCATCCTGCATGTCCAGGGCTGTAAAACACGTGCTGGGGCTGGATTGCTGGCGCTGCGGTTCCTTACCTGGCAGATGGAGCGTGTAAGGCACACCCTGCAATGCTCTCACGTGGAGCGGCAGAGGATTTATAAGATCAGTACGTGACTGACAGATAAGGGACTCCCACAGAGCAAAGACGAGAGCAGGGGAATCAGAAAAGCTCTATGCTTGGACCTGAGTCAAGGAATTTGCAGCCCCTCTTGCTCAGGCAGGTTCTTTTAGAAAATTTGCCAAATCAACCGAACGCCATAAAAATGTTTCTTGAGGAAGGGTTGGGGCAGAGATGGGTTTATAAAAAACACCCACCAATAGCCCCATGTCCCACCCTGGTATTTATGAGATGCATGCAGAGGGTGTTGATAGCAGAGGTATTTTTTTTAAGTCAATAAAACGGAAAAAGAGATTCCACTTGGTGAGGAGGGGTGGTGACTTTGAACGCATCAAGGGCAATGAAGGAGATCATTCCATTGTTCTAAGATTTCCATAACTCACTGTGCTTAAGCACATAAAAATGTAGACATTCTGGCAATAAAGTTTGGGTAATTTTTGAGTATGAATCAAAAATCTCTCCCTCGTGCTCCCCTCCCCCTTGTTCTGCCTTTTGTTGTTGCTGCAGGCGCTGCCCCCCCGCTCGCCCGCTCCACCCCATGGCCTCACGAACGGAAAAATGTCTTCAGCAGAAACCTCCCAGCTTTTCATTCTCTAATCTGCAGCATCTGTGCCCAGCTCCGGCCATGGCCTGGCCTTCCCCACAGCTCACACACTCACAGGCACATGCAGGTGGAGCCTCTTTTGCTGGGCACAGGGATGGTGGAGGTGGCACTGGCACCATCTGTCTCACCACGCTGCGATGGTGTCACCTCTTTCATGGGGCTCCTATCTGGGCAAGGTGGTGGTCCCTCAGGCTGAAGTGTCACAGGGCACCTCATCACCAGGGCAACTCAACACAACCCAGGCACCTGCCCACCTTTTGCTGTCCTTTGCCTTCCACAAAGATCAAGTTTGGGTTATTTTTATTTTCTGTTACTTTATAGCCTGGGAGGCACTTGCAGCATCCTCTTAGCTCATGGTGGGCTGGGAATTCCAGGCCATGGCAGGCGGTGGGGAACATGATGGCAGCAGGAGCGCCAGGATCTGATTCCTGCTCCCATTTTCCCCGCAGGAAGGATGCAGATGGCAGCAAACCCAAGGCCTATGGTGGGTGCAAATCCCTGTGGCACTTGGGGTGTCCATGCACTGGGGCCACCAGCTCATCGAGCCCTGACAGCCCTGGTGATGGATGGCCACTTCTCCTCTTCAGCTTGCCAGATGACAATATATTCACCAAGAAACTGGAGGGACAAGGTGGTTTCCATCCATGGAAACTGTAGAAACTCTCTGAGGGCTGGTTTCAGTCTCTGCTTCCAGTTTGTACGCCCTGCTGGTGTGTGTTTCCCAGTGCTGCTCCGTGTGGGATCCCCTGCTTGTCCCTGGGGTGTCTGTACCTGCTCAGGGGAAGGAAGGATTTTGTAAAATCAGCGTGTGTGTGGCTGCAGAGGTGTTTACAGATATAACAGCAACACAAACCAAATAGAGTTCAGTTAATTAGGAGTCAGTGGGTGTCCAGCTGAAAACATTCCCCCGTGGCTGCACGATTTCAGCTCCACTGATCCCACATAGCAGCAGTCTGCTCTCAGCTCTGACAGGGGTGGCTCAGTGGGGTGACGAGGGGCCAGTTCAGCACCGAGTGAGCCGGTGTGGTGGTCGGGTAGTTGCTGATCCCTGTGGAGAGCCACGCTGGATGGATAATGCTTTGGAAACTGAAGCTGGTGCTGGATGCAGGATGGCCACTCTTCCAGCTCGCTGCTGGCCCAGATGGGTCCCAGGTCAGGCAGAGCTCCTCATCACAGGCTCTGTCCCTGAGCTGCCTCTCACAGGGTGAGCAGCTCTTGAGTGCAACCCAGACGACGGAATCCAGCTGAAGAGCTGATTCTGATGGTTTTCATCCTGCTCTGAAAGCAAGATGGGAATTTATTTCGTGTGGACTCCAAGAGCTGTTTACACAGTGATGCAGCAGCTCCATGTGCTGCTCGGGAAGAGCTGGAGGAGCAGCACGTTCACTTGGCCTGGGCACAGACTTGCCTAGTGTGCACAGGCCACGGGCACAGACTTCCTGAAGCCTCTGTGCTGCCCAGCAGTGCCCAGTGCTCCCTTCCTGCCTCCCATCCTGTCCCAGGATGGAGCTCATCTACAGCCAGGTGCCAGAAATGGGGAGATGTTACCCAACAGATGGAGCCTGGCAGGGCTGCAAACCCCAAATTAATCTTAGTGACTGGAGGATGGAGAGCAGAGTGTCCAGGGTGTCTTGGAGGCACAGCTGCCCATGGCCACGTTTTGAGCCAGGCACAAAACTCAGGGCATTAGAGACAAACACAGTGACAAAAGAGACCAGGACAGACACACGGCCTGACCACGAGCGAGCAGGGGGAGCAGGATCAGTCCCACCCTTTCCTCAACAGCCCAGAGCAGCTTCCCAGGTGGTTTCCTGAGAATCCTTTGGTGTACAACCTGCCCAGCCCCTGCTGAGCTCCTGAAGACACCGCAGCCAGGGCAGCCCGTCCTTCCCGGGCACAGCGAGGGGCCGGAGCAGGAGCCCGGCTCTGCCACAGCTGCCTCTCGTCTGCAGGAGCCTCACGCCTCGGCCGGGTGATTAATCTTTTGTCACGGAGGAATAGGGAGAACCAGCAATTAATAAACCCCTGGCTTAGGCAGGAACACGGCTCTGCCGTCCCCGCCGTAAACATCTCCCTGTGCCGCCGGAGACTCGGGATGTGCCGGCGGCCGGGCACGGGCGCAGCGCAGATGTTCCCGAGGGGACCAAGGTCAGGACTGTTTGACGAGGAGGAATCACCAGCGGGAGGATGTTTGTTTTTGTAGCAGCTGGATGTGTCTCGGGGAGGGATGGGAACGTCTTCTGTCACCCGTGGGCCGGGAGGAGGCTGGCAGGGCAGGGATAAAGCTCCTGACAAGTTTGGACTAGCAGGCGAGTTGATTAGCTGAGAGATGAAAATTCACAGCTCGGCTCTTGCAGGGGCCGTGAGCTGCTGGAGAGGTGTTTATGTGAGGGGAGAGCACCCCGTGCTGCCCCACTGACGGTGCTGAGCCGATGGTCCCAGTGAGCCACCACTGCACCAGGCTGGGCAGAGCACCGTGTGCCCACGGCAGGGCCATTCACGGAGCTGCGGCCCCTGCCCGAAGCTGGGGCTGTTCAGGGGAAGGCGGGGACAGCGGGGATTCAGGGAGGTGGGTACCCCAACTTCTTCTTGGCTTTGTACCATAGGACCACGTCCTTGCGGCCCCCTGGGCACCACCCCAACATCCTGGACATGCCCCTTGTCCCACCAGGGCCACGGGCATTGGGGTCTGGACACCAACCACTGCCTAGATGTTAATTTGAGGTGATGGTGACAAAGAAACCCGGCCCAGCAAGACAGGCACTTGTCAGCTGAAAGCTGGGCTGTGTCTGATGGTACCGATTACCCGATGATAGACAGAGATAAATGGGTACAGCTGGAGGCAGAATAAATCGATGCTATATGTTGTATAATTGTCTTGAAAATAAGGTAATGCCTGGCTCTTGGAATGCTTTGATCTTATCAGAAAGACAAGGAATACACTAATGGCTTTAATTAGACTTTGGGGATGAAATGAATTCAGCCTCCTGGGTGAGCTGGTTTCTGGAATTGACCACTGGTGGGGATAGAAAGGCTTTAATCAGATTTAGGCTCTTTAATACTCACAATAGTGTGTCTGCATGTGTGATACAGAGCTACTGTTCTGTGTGTTTTGGTGGGAGCTCTGCAGGCTGCGTGTGCTTGGGCTGCCTGTGCCACCCAAAGCCATTTTTAATGTAGTTTCACATTCGTGTTTAAGTTTGGCAGAATCGACTATTTCTATTTATTGACTTCTAAAGGAGAGTTGAGAACAACTCGTCAAAAAGCAGTGGAAAGCGGGGAATTGTTTGATTTCCCAACAAAAGGGTCATGGCAGCTGCTCCTGCAGCAAGGCAGAAAGCTGGCCACACTTTGAGTAAGAAATTATTGCATTATGGGCTACAGCTGAAGCAGGAGAAAACCTTCTTGTCTCTCTAGGAACAGATCTTCGTGTTGTCCCCCACAACATGTCGATTGAGAGGCATTTAGTGCACAGAGGATGAACAAGGTCTGACTCAGATGTGACTCACCGGGTGAAGTTGTTGCTCATCCACTGGCTGATGTGAAGAAGGGTGGGGATGTCCTGGCTCTTGAGGGGTTCTGCCTCTCCTCCCCCCATGCCTGTGGCAAGGCCATGTCCTGGGCTGTCTCCTGACCACCCTCACACCACCATCCTTGAGCACCCGAGGGTTTGGCAGGAGCTGGAATTTTTCACATGCTGCACCTGACCTGCCCCTGGTTATTCCCCTGCAGAACTGGAGTGCTTGCTAAGCAGCAGCAGCAGCCCAGATGCTGATGCTAAACACGCAGCAGTTATTCCTCCTGGGCTGTGTTTATGTCTTCCCTGTTGTAACTACAGATTTGGATTATTTTGGTAGGTTGACATTAGCTGTCGTGCTTCCCTTATGTTAATTTGTTGGGCTGAGATGAGCTCCCGAAAAGGATTTAATAACAAGAGCGGCTGCCAATGAAAGCACAACCTTGTTCAACACTTACTGTGCAGCCAAGCCCTCGGAACGTGGAGCCTCCAGGCGTGGTATCAGCTCCCTGTGAGTCGCTGAGGTTTTGTGTAAGCACAGGCGAGGTCAACGCTTGCCCTGCAGGCACAAGAGGTGGGTCCCAGCTCTGCCAGGGCATGAACCCTCCCAGGAGCATCGTGCAAACTTTAAGGACAGGGAGAGTCACAGAGTCACAGCAACTCAGGATCAGGCAGAGAGCGCCTGATGTTTGCTGATCTGGCTCAAATGGCAGGGACCCCCAAAATACTGAGAAAGGATGAGTCCCTTTCCCACATCTCCAGTGATACCCATCCTTTATCCCTCATGCCAGAGGGGTAACCCCACACTGCTCTGGTGGTGGGATCCTTCTGGTCCCCAGGGGGGCCATTGTGGGGCCCTGGACACCCTCGTAGCTGTCCTGCCACCAGGACCACTCTGAGGGTGAAGAAGAGCAAGGATACCAGGGGAGGAAGGGCCATGAGCTGCCAGGACTAGGCAGCACCTGGGGACCTGTCCCCACACCACCCCACTCCCTGCATTGCCCCAGGGTGTGACAGATCACCCGTGTGTGTGGGAAAGCTCCTCGCCTCAGCACAAACACACACATGCTTAGTAACATAATCTCTTAAAAGCAAAATCCCAGAAATTCCTTTTTCTTCGTGGAAAATGTTGCCTGGGGGAGAAGCTCATAATGAAGGATGAAAGCTTAATCCTTGAGGTAGAGCAGGACTGGGGTGGGAGGGGAGGCAGAGGGAGTATAAACATGACAGTTGTTGCTCAGTGAGTCGGAAAAAAAAGGTGAAGGGATGAGAGTTGTGGTGGGGTGGGAGGGCCCGGGGTGTGGGGATGGGCTGCGGGAGCCCCGGCAGCGCTTCCTCCCCGCCCGGGTCACATCCATCATCCCAGTGCCGACCGTGACAAATGCACAGGTTATCCAGGCAATTTCAGGCATAAAAAATGCTCTTGTGCTCTGCTGGGTGGAGGTGGGAGAGTAAGTGATGCTCCATACCTGTGTAATTCACTGCCAGGGACAACCCCGGGTTACCTGGTAGCAGCACTAGCAATGCTGGGAAGGGGCTTAAATCAAGATCAGGCTTTGGCCATTATAAAATAAAGCAGCAGCGTATCTCAGACTGATTTTTTTCCATGTTTTCTGGGCCATCAGTGTGGACGCTGGCAGGGGATGTGACAATGCTCAGAAGAAAGGCATTGAAGGAAGCAGCTTCTTGACACTTCTCTGTCATCCCCCAGTAACCACTGCTCTAACTCATACTCTGCAAAGCCAGAGAACAGCTGCTTAAATCCAAGGAAAATCTGCTGCAGGTTAAGCTAAACCTCCTGCCAGAGGACAGCAGGAGAGGCAGAGTGGTGATGACCCAGGGCAGTGGTAGGGCAGGTGACAGGAGGGGAACATGGCTCACAGCCAGGGACAAGGACACGGGAATCTCGCACTGGTGGCCACACTCAGGGCAGTGGAATTTGTTGGGATGATGGTTTGAGGTGGATCCTGACTGGAGGCAGCTCCTGGGGAGCCTCATGTCCCACCCTAGAGCTGTGCAGTGACCTGTGGGAGCCCAGCCAGCCACAGGGCAGAAATATCAGTGATGGCAGAGCCCATCCAGGGCAGATATCGGCCTTGTTCAGCAGAAGTTTGAATGGGATTCTGAGCAAAACACATGTCCTGGTACTGCTGGGACTTGCTCTGCCCTGAGTACCCACCACAGCTCATGGAGAGGATCAGGATCAGCCCTCAGCACTTGCCCAGCAGCCCTGTCCCACCACATGCCCAAGGTGGGTGAGGTTTCCCCTGGGCTCCCCTGGGCAGTGGCAGGTGCCAGGTCCTCCAGCACAGGAGGAATGTCACAGGGGTGAGCACTGCTCTGCCCTGTGCCACCTCGCTGCCCACTCAGCATCCCCCTGCACTGGACTGATGCTATCAGGGAGGCAGAAACTGGATTTGCCTGATCTGCAGGTGTCTTACATGAGGCTGTGACACCCAGGGGACACTGCTGCCAGGCCACTGCCCTCCCACCAGCCTGGCAGTGCTCAGTCTCACCCGTGCGATGGGGCGCCTGTGCAGTGTCACCCACCCTGATAGCTGCAAAAAGCTGCCCAAACAGCCTGTGAAAATGGTTTTTCCTGCATGGCGTCCCTGGTCCAAGAGGGACAAACAAACAGGCTCAGCTTCTTTTCTTTATTTTCAATTAGTAGTGGAGCAGCTGAGGTGGGGTTACACTTTCCAGAGCCCAACCTGCTCTGCCTTTGCTCACTGAGCAGCAACGCTGTTTATGGACTTGGATTCCAACCTTCTCCTCTCTCGAGGCTGTGAAGATGTATTTCCTCTTGTGCCATTTCTCCTTCTGGCAAGCAGGCTCCCAGGTGGGTCTGGAAAATGTCAAAGTGGGAAATAAAGTTGTTCAGTGAATAAAAAAAAAAAAAAAAAGAAGAGAGAGAGGAAAGAGAAAGACAAAAAGAAACAAGCCCCAGAGGTGCAGTGAGAGGGTGTGCTGGGAGCTGACAGCACTCAGGTGGGAGAGTGATGATTCAGACATGGAGTGTGATGAGATTCCCAGCTCTGTGCTGTCACTGCCATGTGCCCAGTGCTGGGCACCACAGCTCCATCAGCACAGCCAAAGTCTCTGAAATTTTCATCCCTGGAGCAGGCCAAAAACACAAGCCAAGACAATGTACCAGCGACACAACACATCTGTGCCACTCGTGGTCCTTCAATCTCCTGCCTTGTTTCCAGCCCAGGTTCCTGCACTTTTCCCACGGGGAGCTCGTGTGCTGCTCTGCCAGGCGCTGCTCTGAAGGCCTGAGAGTGCTGAAAATGATGGTTCTATTTATGTGAGTTAACTGATGATTGGGAGCATTCCTGGCTCTGCCATCATCTGGTTCCCATAACATCAGTTGTGGTCAGCACTAGAGAACACACACCAGTGTTTCCAGTGACATTGGGTGGCAGCGAAGTGGGGGTGATGTGGGGGTTTTTTCTCACTCATATTTTAATACCTTGCTGCTTTACATAACTTACTCCCCTCTAACCTCTGCCACCACTGGCTGGCAGAGCTGCCGCTACAGTGGCACGTGTGTCACAGCCCCGTGGATATCCAGGGCAGGAAGGGCAGTGAAGGTGATACAATTCAAGGAAGCTTCTGCCTGTGCACCAAGAGGGGACTGGGAGCACTGGCCAGACCCCTCTGCCCAGAAAACTTGTTTCCCAGAGAGAATTAGATGTTGGCAAAACAGTATTTATTTCACCCTACTAACTTTTTCTTTAGGGAAAATATTAGGCACTTCACACTAACAGCAGCAAGGAAACGGCTGGTGTGAGGCTTCCTCACATCAGAGCTGTCAACACTGGCAGGATGGACCCCTGGGCATGCAGGGCAGGCACTGAGCCCTCAGAAACCAGGACCTCTCAGGACACGGCCTTGGCTGCGTCAGGGGAGGTTCAGGGTGGATATCAGGAGAAACTTTTTCACAGAGTGCTTTCCCATTGGAATGGACTTCCCAGGGAGGTGGTGGAGTCACCGTCCCTGGATGTATTTAAAGATAGGTTGGATGATGAACTTAGCGACGTGATTTAGATGGTTTAGATGTTAGACTGGTGTTGGATAGGTTGGTAAGTCAGGTAAAGGTTGGACTTGATGATCTCTACGGTCTTTTCCAACCTTGTTAATTCTGTGTGTAGTTCTGTGTGTAAACCTGGGCCGGGCCTCTGCTGCTGCTGCTCTGTCCAGTGACGAGAACGCATTTCCCCCGCAGGGGAAAGCCCTGAGCCTGGATTCCAGAGGTGCAGCTGATGTGCCCCCTGTGTAACTCCACTGGCATCAAGACCTTTCAGCCCTGCCACCTTTTGCCTGGGGGCTACCTTCGTCCGTGTGCAGTTTTGTGACATTTCAACCTCCCAACCCAGCCCTGCGTGTGCTACTTTGACTGTCCTCACTCCAAAAGAAACGATTGTCCCCAGAGTGGTTTTCCCAGCCCGTTTAACCTGCGGGGGGACGGGGCCGTGGTGCTGAGTGCGGCGCCGGGCCGGCGCCCAGGGGTTATCGGCAGCCGTGGCCGAGGCTGAATTAGCAGGGCAGGGAAGTGGGCTAAGCAGAGCTCAGCTTCTTGGCACGTTTGCTTGTGCTAAACCTGCAGCATGAAAACTTTTCACAACAACACTCAGCGCTTGAAGCCTTCCTTGGCCGCGTGTGCCCCGGCGGAGGGCGAGAGCCGGGGCCGGGTTGTGCAAACAAACTGCGTCCGCAGGCACCGCGGGCGGCATGGCCCGAGGCCGGTGCTCAGGGCGAATGCACACCGCAGAAAAAGTGGTTTTCCTGGCACAGCTGCAGGTCACAGCATCTGGGGGCAGCCACGCTTCTCAAGGGATGCTCCCGAGAGCGGCCAGTGACATGATGGGATCTCTGTTCTCGACGCTGCCTGACAGAGCCTCACCGGCACCTTGTGTCCCCGCCCCCCCACTGCATGTCCCCGGCTGGTTTCTCTCTTTGGCAGTGAGGTTTGTTGTCCCACTGTGGCTCCATAAAGTGCTCTGGAGCCACACGGCGCACTAGGGCTGCTGGCTGACTCTTCATCCCGAGCTCCAGCCCTGGGCCAGGTGAGGACACACAGCTACCCCCAGCATCCAGGAGCTGGGGTCAAACAAGCCCATTCTGTTTTGCCAGGGCTGCATTAGATTAATTCAGCTCCTGCCCTCCCTGCCGGGCAGCCTTGGCCCTGCCGTTGGCACCGTGGCGGCCCTGCAGCCAAACCCCAGGAGGACAGGCACGACTCTCAGGTTTTGGCTCGTGTTTCATCAGTTTTTGCAGGCGCTTGTGGCTCTGGACAGGAGGGTGGGAGCTGGCACGTGGAGCCAGTGCCTCGCAGGACTCGCACTCCGTGGCCGTCTGGGTGCTGGAGGCTTCCTCCAGGGCTCAGCTCCCGCTGGGAGAGAGCTGGGAATACTGGGAACAGCCGCTGTGTCGCGACAGCGCAGTAAAACCACGGCTCTCCCGGTAATGGCTGCAATGGGGCATGTCCTGTGCTGAGGGGAGCCCTGTGAACGGGGTGCCCTGCAATGGGAGGTGTCCTGCGATGGGTGTGTCTTGCGATGAGGATGCTCTGTGAGGGGGGGTTCCCTCGTGGTGGGGTGCTCCCTGCTATGGGGGTTCCCTACAGTAGGGATGTCCTGAGATGGGGGTTTCCCTACGATGTGGGTGCCCTCCGCCCGGGCAGGCGCTGCCCCTTTCCCGCCCCCGGTTCCAGCGCGGCCCCGAGACGCTGCAGCGGCCGCCGGGCGGGTCCGGGCGGGGAACGGCCCCGGCTCGGTCCGTTCGCGGGCGCAGGTCGCCCTCCAGTGGCCGCGCTGGGCCGCGCACCGGGAGAGGACAGGCCTCGGACGAGCCCGTCCCGGGCTGCACTAAGGATCCCTGCCCCGAGCATCCCTGCCCTGAACAACTCTGCCCTGAGCATCCCTGCACTGAACAACGCTGCCCCGAGCATCCCTGCACTGAGCATCCCTGCCCCGAGCATCCCTGCCCTGAGCATCCCTGCCCTGAACAACTCTGCCCTGAGCATCCCTGCAGTGAACATCTCAGCCCTGAGCATCCCCGCCCTGAGTATCCCTGCCCTGAGCATCCCTGCAGTGAACATCCCAGCCCTGAGCATCCCTGCAGTGAACATCCCTGCACTGAACATCCCTGCCCTGAGCATCCCTGCACTGAACAACGCTGCCCCGAGCATCCCTGCACTGAGCATCCCTGCCCCGAGCATCCCTGCCCTGAGCATCCCTGCCCTGAACAACTCTGCCCTGAGCATCCCTGCAGTGAACATCTCAGCCCTGAGCATCCCCGCCCTGAGTATCCCTGCCCTGAGCATCCCTGCAGTGAACATCCCAGCCCTGAGCATCCCTGCAGTGAACATCCCTGCACTGAACATCCCTGCCCTGAGCATCCCTGCACTGAACATTCCTGCCCGGCCCTGAGCTCCCCGCCCAGCCCGGGAGCGCTGGCAGCAGGGCGGGGACCAGGTTGTGCAGCCCCGGCACCGCCCGGGTGCAGAGGTGGTTCAGGACGTGGCTCCACAGCCCCACACTCCCAGCAGTGCCTGTGCAGGGGGTGGCAAACTCCCGGACCCCCTCCTTGCCCAGCAGACTCCAGAATCCTTCTCCTTACCCCACAAATGCCCCCCGGGACCAGCTCATGCAGAGGCTGAGCCGGTGTGGACGCATTTTGGGAGATAAAGTGATGCCTTGTGTCCAAGGAACTGACTCCCTCTCTCCTGCACAGAACTTGGCTGTGAGCAGGGACTCAGGACTGGGTTTGACTCATCCCTCTAGAAACAAACTCCATCCTCAGCCCAGCTGGGCTGAGACTGAGCCGTGCACACACTGTGGTGTCAGAGGCACGAGGAACCAGCACTGTCGTGTTTACCCAAGGGTTTGTCAGCATTCCAGGCTTGGGCAAGGACCTGCCACTGCTGCTGCTATAAAAAGCCACCAGGGCTGTGGCTGAGCCACAGCAGCTCCCGTTCCTGCCCGGGCAGGGCTCCTCACACCTCTGGGGGGTCACGGGCAGGAAGCAGCGCTTGTTCCGTGGTGCCACCGCCGGCACAGCCCTCTGGGGTGTCACCGAACCTGGAGAGATGAACAAAGAGCTTCTTCCCAGGCTGCTGCAAAACCTGTTCAACTGAGCTGATGTAAAGATAAAGAAATCAGGTCACTATTGAGATACACGTTAGGGAGAGCTGGGGACTCTTCCCTGTGGGCAGGCTGGGAGGCACCAGGAGCAGCCCCAGCCCTCCGGGGCAGAGGGGATGGTTCTGGGCATGGACATGTTGCATCCCACGCAAGGGGGATTTTTACACACTCTGTTCTGGCCTGGGACACTCCCAGCTGTGTCCTGTGACATGACTGAGCCTCACTCCTCCGTGGCAGAGGGAATTTCCATGAGAAGCTCTGAATTCCTGCTTGAACAAATCAGTAGGGGACTGGCACATCTATTTCCTCCCCAAACCCCAGTGGTTACTAATAGAATACCCCAGAAGGGTTATCCATTCAGTAACATAACACTGTGGGAGAGGTACTCTAGGAAAACTGGTTTTATGTAAAAATACCTGAAAGCCAGAGTTGTCTGGAGCATCTGAAGCCTGTTGTGCCACCTGAAGCACAGGGTGCCACAGGGAACCTCCCACATTACAGCACCAGCAGCTAAGGGCAGATGGCAGAGCCACACAGAAACTGCTCAGGACTTGCTGTACTGTCCAAAAATGTCCTTTCTTCTGACATTTCTGCACCTCCATCAAAGCTCCAGGTTCCACATGAGCACAGACACCACCAAGACTGTTTCCTGCTGGGCAGTCCCAACTCCAAACATCTCCTTAAGCAATTTGCACATCTTAAAAATAAAATCCTTTATTGATAATATGAATGTTTAACATGTTTAATGCCATCAGCTATAAAAATGATTAAAGACCTCAGCTCGGTACATTTGGCTTTACAAATTTACAAGTGTTAATGACTTAATACTAGTGTTATACATTTTGCACTTCATTATACTCCATTAGCCAGTGACAAACTCTGCAACAATGTCTGCTTAGGACACATGTGAGTTAGAGAAGAAATATTTAGTTGCTTCCACACAGAAACTACATCAATAGTTAAATACTAACTCTAAATGTCTTACTGAATTAGTTGGATCCATTTTAATCCCTTGTGCTTAGTTTCTCTCAGAAGTTAGGCTACTAGCAAAAATACATTCTTTTGCATACCCCCTTCCCATATTATAGAAGAAACAGTACTCAGTGCATTTCCTATTAGTCTTCATCATAGTATCTCTCTCTCTCGAGCTATCAATAAAGGGGATAATACCAGTTAGATTAATGTAAAAGCAAAGAAACTCATTAAAGCAGTGTATACAAAAGCCTCACTTTTCAGTTGGAAGGGATACATGGGCCAAAATCCATCTGCCCATCCAGTTTTACAATTACTCTTAGCAAGAGGGGAAAAAAAAAATCTCCTTTTGATACTTAGTTAAAAAAGTAATAAATGTGCTTCCAGGAGTCACTCTCCATTTAGCTCTGGCTGCCTGTGTCTCCCTGCTGTTCATACACAGCCTGTTCCACTGGATTAGGAACTACAGCCCATAATACCACAATTCAAAAGGCTACTAAAGGTCTGTACAAACCTCTGTTCTAGTCCAAACACCTGCCATGGGTGTGTGGGGTCACTCCAACAGCCACTCCAAGCAGCACAGAGCTGTGACATCCCATGGAACGAGGCTCCAGAGGAACCTCCCTGCTGTGGACACAAGTGTATCCTCCCATGGCACAGGGATCTTCCCCGCCAACAAAGGTATTTTGGGGAATGAAACATTAAAATCTGACAAAGGAGAGGGTGTCTGTGGCAGTGGGAAGCTGTGCTCTGTGTAAACACAATACTGCACTGAGGCAAGTGCTCAACGCTGGACGACACTGAGCAGCAAGTCCAGGCTCTAAATTTAGGATCAGTTCCCATCCAGCCCCTGAGATCATTAACTCAGGGTCGTGCTCTCAGCCTCTGCCACTGATCTGTGGTGTTTGTCCTGTGTTTCTCACTGCAGGGACTCAGAAAACCACCGTGCTGTGCTGGTTGGTTTTCTGGCAGCAAATGTTGCTGCACAGGAACCAGCTGCTTCTCCCCTCTTGGGCCCAAATACTTTTTCACACACATGAATTGCCTCAAACTTTGGCAATTCCTCATTAAATGATTCAGTGAATTGCCACGTTTTCTTCCTATTAGGCAGAAGATCAAGAGCATATAAAGATTCCCCTGTGTGTCTATTGTATATGTGTGATATACTTACACATATATACATACTCAGTTCCACAGCAGTAATGATGATTTGGTTCCATGTTTGCAGCCAAGGGAAGCCAGCAAGATCCCTTAGTTAGTGGGTAAAATCCAGGTCAGTCACACACAACTGACAGAGATGAGGAACAAAATTATTGCTTTTGTTTATAGTTGAAGATCCCATGTTCCTGTTGCAAAAAAACTGCATATGGACTAGTGATTTTTTTTTTTCAAGTAATAGTGGGATCTTTGTCAAGTAACAGAAAGATCCTTTTCTCAGAAGTTCTACACACAACAGTAGAATGCTTGAAGAGCTTGAAAATTCCAGGTGACACACCAGAAACCAGTTTTTACAGCACACAGGCATCTCTGCAGAATGTGTTACAAGAAAGCAAACAGAACTGTGTGGAGAAGGAATACTGAGAGAAAAGTATCTGGACTGTGTGACAGCTAAATTTTACCTCAAGAAACTTGTGTGCTTCCTCAAATAGCTGGGAGCTGTGTCCTAGAGGATACAGCATGGCTGGCTGTGTTGGTCTGGTGGTCACCTCACAGAATTTGTAGCACATTTGCTAACTTATGCTAGCAAATGGGAAGAATTAAAAAGGAAAACCAGTGTTGGTTTCAACATTCAGGACTCAGAAGGATTTGTTTCTGCAGCTAGATGGTCCCCTCCTCACCTTTTCCCGAGAATCACATTCATATTGCAGGCTTAGTTCAGGCACTTTTATAAAATGTTCATCTGGAGTAAAAAGTCTGCAAAAAACTTTTTCTGCATAATTTAAAAGTAGCATTTCAGTCCCATTAGAGGTTGATAGGTCCCACCACATGGTTATGGTTCTCTCTAATGATTTGACTGTTGCCATGAGACATTTAGAGGCTACTGTATAGCTGTAGTTAAGGTTTCTTCATAAACAAAAATATTTTCCTACCTATTAAAAAAAGGAAAAAAAAATATACTAAATGCTTTATACAGACAGAATCTGCTACTATGGAAATAAATAACATGGAGTGGAAAAACAGTGTCTTAGCTCCAGGGTGCTAAGCTGTGGAATGTCACATTCCCAGTTTCTGGAGACTAGCTGCTGGTTGGCAGGAGGATCTCGAGGTCTTTGCCATTTGACACGACAGCGTTGTTAGAGCAGCTACTGGCCACGTCCAGGGGGGAGGCCTGGGAAGAGGTTTTGGACAGAGGAGCAGGAGCAGCAGGTGACTGAGCAAGGCCAGGTTTCTTTGGAGGAATGGGTGGAGGGTTCCCTCTTTCCGCTCTAGGAATGGTTGGTGACTTAATTCCAGGAGACAAGGGGCTGAGTGGGCTGGAAACCTTGACAGGGCTGGGCGAGTGAGCAGAGTCGGTTTTGGGGCTCACGGCGCTGGCCAGGTTCCGGTAGTCTGTGCCAAAGGGGGAGCTGTTGGGGGACACAGGTTTGATAGGGCCCTGCTGGCTGGTGAATCTGGACAGCACCTGAGTGACCGTGTTCCGGGCCAGCTGCTTGGCAGCAGAGTTATCTGCCAGGGTGGGGGACAGATCCCGGGAAGGTGGGGTCTGCAGGCCACTGCACTGATGGTCCTGCTCGGCCTGGGACTGGAACTTGTGCCGGGCCGCGTGGAAACGCTGGTTGATGCCCACCTGGTAGGATGACTGGTAACCAGGGCTGCTGGCTGAGGCTCCCACTAAACGTTTAGTCAGCACTGGGGAGGAGCAAGGGGAAGGTGTCAGGGAGGAGGCAGCTGTGCTGCTGGGAGACAGGGAGACCCCAGCTGAAGGGTGCTGGGACATGAGATGCACCGGTGACTCTGTTCTAACAGGAGAACTTCCATTCTCCACGGCGTTTTCTGGGGCTGCACCAGCAGATTTCTCCCTTTGAACTGGGCTCTCTGTACTGTTTGTCTGCAGGAGCTCCCCACCTGTGTCACAATGCCCATTGGATTTTGCATAGGAATGAACAGGTGCAGAGGGGCTGGGAAACACGGTGTGAAGAGCTTTGCTTGTGCTGGCAGGGTTTGGTCGCTCTGCCTGCGGACACTCGGTCTGGCAGGACACAGACTTCACTGGGGGACTGTCAGTGGTGACACCTCTGGACATCACCGAGGGGCTCGGCTGCAACGGCTCGGAGGGACTGTGCTCCTGCTGAGAGGCCTCCAGCTCTTTGAGGGCTTTCTTCAGACATTCCACCTCTTCTTTGAGTGCTTTTGTACGGTTTTCTTCTCTGTTCAGCTTGGCTTTCAGCTGTTCCCTTTCAATGTCGAACTCTGAGAGCTGCTTTTCCACTTGTGCTTCCATCTGCAAACCTCGCTTCCTCTTGGCAGCCAGCTCCTCTTCCAGCTTACTCACCTTACTCTTCTCTTTTTCCAATTTCAAGCTCAGTTCTGCTGTCTTCTGCCCCTCCTCAGCAGCTTTGGCAGTGGCTTTCTTGCACTCCACGACAAGCATGGAAGACAGCTGCTTGTGGCGTGCCCTCTCCTCCTCCAACTGGCTGGACAGCTTCTTCTGTTCCTTTTCAAACTTCTTCACTTGGGATTTTTCAAACTCCACCTGGGAGTTAAGAACAAAAAAAGATTGCAAGGGAACCATGAAACCTCCTGAAAGTAAACGAAGGGTAACTCCTTAGAAGGGAGTGGGGTTATTGTTGGATCTTGGAGAAATTACACTGTAAGAGATGGCAATAGCTAAGAAAGAGGTTCTTGCCCCAGGAATCTGCAAGACAGTCTGGAAGGACTCAGCTTGCACGTAGTAAGAATTATTATTTACTAGTAGTTTTATCATGTATGAAATTCAACTGACCTTTAGTGAGATATACACCCAGTCTGCCATGCACTGATTGAACAAGTGACCCAGAGCAAAGCTTCCTTCCACCTCATTTACTACTTTGTCAGTTTGCCTTTTAAAGGCATTTCGGTTTTAAAATGCTGATGTGTTATGTGTGCTTAATAAAGGCTGCAGTGCTGGAGTAACTGAAAACAGTGGCTTAAATATTTATTAGCATCTCTGAATAACACCCCCAGGAGATCTTTCATGACTTACTCTGAATTTTGAGCACTACAGAGAGCTATCAATTGTAAGTTCAGTCCTTTTCCTGAGAACTCCTCAGATATCAGGCTGAAGTAAGATTTTAAAGCATTTGATTTGCTATTAATAGCTTTCAGCACAGCTACTGAGAAATCTTGAGAAATTAAGGCTGTTTTTCAAATCAAAATGATAAAAGCCAGGAGTGCTTCAAAAAGGGAGGTTCCTGCTACTCTTTCAACACATCCCTAGGAGCTGACTGCCCAGGAGCCCAGGGTTTCAGTGGGGTGGGTAATTAGCAGCTCCCAAATTGTACCTGCTGGGTGAGTCTCTCCCTCTCCTTCTCCAGCATGTAGGTGACATCATCCCCCTCGGCCGTGTCCTGGGCGTGCCGCTGTCTCTCCTCCTCCAGGTCCAGTATCACCTGCCAAACAAACACCACTCACTTCCATGCCTAGCTACACTCACAAGCAAGGGGAGATCAGCATCTTCCCACAGCCAAATGACACACTGCAGCCTCAAATTCAACACAAAAGTGACAAGTGGACAGGTTCGGTGCTGTGTTGTCAACTGCTCTAATTGGGTCAGTTTGTGAAAGGAGTCAGGAAAATATCACACTGCACCCATCTGTATTTTATTATTAAATACCTAAATTGCATTCTTTTCCTCCACATTGTCTCAAGAAGTTCATGTTATGAATGGTGCCCTCAACCCAGGATGGTTGGGATTGGAAGTGATCTACTCCAATGCCCCTGATAAAGGTGTTCACCTGGAACAGGTTGCACAGATCACGTCCAGGAGGGTTTTGAACATCTCCAGAGGAGGAGCTCCACAACCTCTCTGGGCAGCCTGTTCCAGTGTTCTGTCACCCTCAAAATAAATCAACTTTTCCTCATATTTAAATGGAATTTCCTGTATTTCAGTTTGTGCCTGGTGTCCCTGAAACTCAGAATTTCCTGGCAGGCCCATCAATACAAACCCCAGGAGGAGCACAAGTGCTGCATCCAGGGGACACAGGGATGGTCCTTGCCATGGTTCCAGCAGTAATTCCCACACAGGCTTCTCCCCTCACAGGGATTTGAGGACTCCAGTCCAAAGTTTATTTTAAAGAACATTAATTTGTTCTTCCACTTAAGAACAAGATGAGCTCTTGAAATGAAACTGCTTCCCATAAGGACCCAGTTAAGGAGCTCCTTCAGCTTTAACACTGAATTACATGAATAATTGAAATTCTATTAACTCAACAAAAAAAATAGAATACAAACTTCCCGAGAGGTTTTGCTGTATCTCATCACCAAAACTCCAAGCTCTCCCAACACATGCTCACCATTAATTTAACAGCTACTCAGTCTTCCTGAAATTTAAGCTTCCAACTAATGCTTATATATGTAAGGAAGCTTGTCAAAGAAAGAGATAGAAAGAACAGAAGAAGAAGGGGAATATATCTAATTTTAATAGCAGGATTTAATTAAGATATTTAGCTGAAAAGTGAAACATAGCCTTGCTGTTACTTCCAGTGGCTTCCATTTATGTGGGAGTACAGTCTGACACATGGAGCAAGCAACTTATTGGTGTCAATATACATTAAAACCATGTCTGAAGAATAACAGGTGCTTCACTGAAGTGGCCAAATAGCATGACAAATACTTTTGGTCACTCCATACTTCCTTAGGGAAGCACAAGCAGGTGGCTCTCCCATAACTACCTGGCACCAGCCCTTTAATAACCACTAGAACAAATCACAAGCAGAACAATGATATGTCTGTTGAGAATTCCATCTTCCAGAAATCCTTTCTGACATTTTGGGAAGCACTCTACCTCCCAGCTGTAAGCTCTTACCTTTTTGGTGTGACCTAACAAAACCATCTTGTGTATATTTCAAATTTTAGAATTATAACTAACAAACCAGCTGCATCATCTTGAGTGAGAAGTTTAAACAAAAGTCCTTTCAGTTCAAACCTCAGGGATTTAAGTGTTTCTGCTGAAGTTAACAAACCATCAAAGTGCAGCAAACCTTATTTGAGGCAAAACCTACCTTTCTGTGTCTGCTTTCTGCAGCAGCCAGTTGGGATAACATTCTTTCCTGCATATTCTTGCAATGTTTCATCACCACTTTCAAAATAGATAAAGGATTGGAGCATACTGGTTGTTTTTCCCCATGGTTTTCCTCTTTCAGGGTCTCAAAATCTCTCTGCAAAGCCATCAGGGGGTCACTGATGTTGTACTTCCCATAGCGTTCTTCAATGAACGTGTCTCTGTGCTGGGCCTGCAACACAAAAACAAATTTGCATTTTAATATCCTTGAGCCAGAAAACCAGCTAAAGAAGGAAGGATTTTGTAGTTAATATTCCTCTTCCCTAGTTCTCCACTTAGAGATAAGGAGAACTCGACACAGTCTGATTCATGTCCTGTTATCTGCTGTAAGAATAGGAGCATTCAGATAGGAAAAAACACAAGTGTGTCGTGTTAAAGGTTAACAGACAAGACAGGAATTCATAAAACAAAGTGCTCCACCTGAACAGCAGCACAGCCTGTGCCACCAGTGGGGTCTCCAAAGTCCACTTGGACCCCTCCACTTGTGATCCCACCAACAGCAAAGGGGCAAACACTGATCAGATTATGATGATGACAAGTGTAGGGCAAGGACAATAATCTTTCTGTCATCATGAGGGACCTTTAAGCTGTTAATGTTTAAGGTTTCACCTGGGCCCCAAGCTAATAAACCCCCTCATTAATGCATTTAAAATGGGCAATACGCCTCAAATGCTGTGTCCGGGTCTGAGCCCCTCAATCCAGGTGGAGCTGGAGCACCAGGAGGGGCTGAGGGGGGGCTCATCCTGGAGCAAAGGAGGCTCAGGGGGGCCCTGGAATTCTCTGCAGTCCCTGACAGGAGGGGGGAGCCGGGGGGGGGTCGGGCTCTGCTCTCAGGGAACAAGGGCCAGGAGGAGAGGGAACGGCCTCAGGCTGGGCCAGGGGCGGGGGGACAGGAGGGGGGATTTGTACCTGGAAAGGGTGGACAGACATTGGAAGGGGCTGCCCAGGGAAGTTTGGAGTCCCCATCCCTGGAGGTGTCCCAGGAATGATGGATGTGTCCCTCAGGGCCAAGGTGGGGAAGGGGCACAGCTGGGACTCCATGGGCTGGGAGGGCTTTTCCAGCCCCAACGATTCTGTGAAAAGCTGATGGTTTCCCACTAACAAAGACAGCAAAATCTAGAACAGGGAAGCAAAGCCAGCTCTGCCAGGCTGGATCAGCCCTGCACAGCTGAGCATCCCCCCCTTCACAACTGCTCCAAGGAGCCACCTGCTCTCCAGGTGAGAGACTCCAGTCTTGCAAGTGGCTTCTGCAAATGTTTTCATTTCCACAGCTGGAACAGAAGCAAAGCCACACTATTGACAGGCAGTCTGAAATAAGTCTCAGGGGGGTTAGATGACGCATGTGCTCAATTAATTCCTCACTGTCGCTGTTGAACAATGATTTTTAACCAAGTGGTCCCAGACAAACTAGAAATAAATGAAAATCTTGCTTTGAAACACAGGATCTCCACAATATATTCAGTCTACAAACATCCTCATACCACACCTACCTGCCATGGCCATGACTTACATTCCACAACTGTGTGAAAGCAAAGAAGGTAAGGACCATCCCCTGCTCAGCAAAGGATCTAATCATTTACTGTGGCATCAGTGAAAGAAGCAGTTGTGTGGTTTCCTTGGCTATGTCACCATCAAAGAATTTCATGTTGAGCAATTAAAGAGTTTCATTCTCACAAGAGCCTATAAATCTGTGAATTGTTAATAAAATCCTTAATGTTCTCATCCAGACTAAACAGAGTTTAGTTTCTCAAGAAGCTGGACAGGACTGATGAGGTTTCTTTGGTGACATGTAAGAATTAACTCACACATACCAGACTCTACATTTACAGTGTTTAATGGCTGGACTCGATGAGCTCAGAGGTCTTTTCCAACCCAAATGATTATGAATCAGCCATTCCATCTGGAAATCTGTCTGTTAGGACACCAGCAGGCTTATCCTACTGAATGACTACTGGGAAGTTCTAAAAGCTAAACAAAATTTCATAAACACACAGATATTAAAGTATTGTCTACATGTTTACCACCATGATAAGAAACCCTAAGAAACATTCAGGCAACAAGAGATACAGAGGGGGAAAAAACCAGGCCTAGGTTCAGAAGCCCTCAGAGCTGATCTGTGTTGGTTCATTGATTTCCACTGAAATGGTTCTGGGCTAAATTCTGAGCATTTGTGAAAACCTGTGAAGGTGTTTCATTCCTTGTGTATCCCTGACAGCACAACCCTGTGCCCTGCAAGGAAAAACACCTTGAGAGTCTGAGTTTCAATGTGATTCCTTTGATTCATGTTGTCTCCTAAGGACTGGTTACCATGACAATTCCTACCTTTTATTCTTTGCCTTCTGCTCTGAGCTGGGCACAGCAAAAACAGCAATAAGCCATTTCAAACCAAACACAGCAGCTTTTCAGAGCTGCTGGAGGGTTCTGAGCACCAGCCCCACACAGCCCTGACTCTGCTGATGCTGTGAATGGCACTGAGCTGGCACAGGGTAGGAAACAAAGCTCTGAATGCAGGGTGAGTCTGTGCCAGCCTCGCTGGGCATGTCCCCAGAAACCCCTGAAAGGAACAGGGATGGCAAACTGTCCCCCATTTCTCATGGGATTGCATCAGGACATCTTTCAGGTTGGAAAGACTGAGCCTGACTTAAATGAAAAGTCAGCTCAGAAGGCAGGACTTCTTGCAGTGGCTGTTTTCTGATGTCCCAGTATTGAAACAAGCAAATGATTCTCTGGAGCTGGTCATCCTGAGCTGGATGGGACCCACAAGGATCAAAGTCCAATCCCTGGCCCTGCACAGACACCCCAAAATCCCACCCTGTCCCTGAGAGTGTTGTTCCAACCCTCCTGGAGCTCTGGCAGCCTCGGGGCTGTGACCAAACCCTGGGGAGCCTGTTCAGTGCCCAACCACCCTGTGGGGGAAGAACCTTTTCCTGATAATCAGCCTAAACTCCCCCAAAACAGCTTCCTGCCATAGTAGCAGATGTAGCAGAGTGGTGATGCCCCAGCCCACAGAGCTCCTGCACTGAAAGAGAAGAGCAAACTGCTCTAACTGAGCTGTACAGAGCAGGGGACTGCAAACAGTAAAGCTTGGCTTTACTCAAAGAGCTGCTGAAATTTCCTGGTCCCTCCTGGATTCTAAGGTGCAACCATGTGAATTGGCATGAAATAAATGAAAAAAGTCAAATTTCTGCTCTCAAAAAGTGAAGTGTTGGCATAAAAAAACCCCACAAACTGAAATGTTTTTCTTTCCATATCTCCTCCAAGCACAATTAGGGACATTCAGCCTGTGACACTGTTTGGAGCTGGGTTTTAACCCCTTCAGTAAACAAAGCCAGAGGAACAGCTCACAGTGACAGATCCCCCTCCCTCTCTATCAGCAGGGTCCATCAGGAACTGGGGACACCTTTGATCAGAGCTGCAGATATTGTTCTAACTTTACATAATAATAAAGAAGGAGAGGAAGGAAGAGGTCAGCCCTGGAAATGGGAGGGCAGCCCTGGATAAAGGGGCAGCCCTGCTTTAATGAATCACAGGAAAAACTACAGACTTTTTTTTTTTAGGAACAGAGAATCTTCAGTTTTTCTGAAGAATTTATAAAAATGACTCAATGAAACCTCAGTTAAGTGAGGAGGGAATTTCTAAGTGACTCAAGCATTAAAAAGTCTGTGAATATAAATTGGGATATCCATCCAGCTGGCCTAACTGCTTTGACAGATGAGCTTAATCCCAACTCATCCCAGTGCTGGACACTCTGCAGCCACCCAGGAACAGGGCAGAGACTCTTCCAAAGGGCACCAGTGCTTCAGCAGTGCCAAGAAACCTTGTGTTTACAGTTGGGCAAGTCCCTCCTAATAAAGAGCTGGGATTGAGGTGTGCCCACTCCATTTTTTGTCACACTGAAGGTGTAACCAAAGCCCTGTTTTCCTCTGCTCCTCACAGCCTGAACTCTGCTGAATAGAGTGGGGTGGTTTATTTCCTGTCTAGGAAAGAACAAGAAGTTCTTCCTTTCTACTCTGAGCAATTAAGTATTTTCCTGCACTAGCATGACAAACAGAGGAGACTATCATAACATTAAGAGCTTTCTCAAGTCGAGTTATTCTTCTTCACCAGCCAGCTGAGCACAAACATTTAATTAAAGTTGTCTAGACTAGAAAAACTCTCAAGCAGGTCATCCTACACCGACCACATCTTGTTTGCAAAAACAAACCCAGTGCTTTGGCATTTGGGCCACTGTGCACTTGGAAATGCAAATGGGGATTTTTTTTTAGCCTGTGGCTCTCAGAGGAGCCACCTGTGTCACCAAAATCATCAGCAGCCCTTTGAAAACGGAGTCACAGTGCCATGATCTCTTCAGGTTATTTCATACTCTCACAGAGTGACTTCTCTCACTCAAATAACTCTGCAGCTCAACTTCTCTCTCACTGGGGGTCACATTTAAACAGTTCCAACAGTCTTGGTTTGGTCCTGTCTGAACTGGAATTCAGTCTTAAATACAGCTGGTGTTCAACTTGCAGCACAGGAAGGGTTATGGGAGAAAAATACTCTATCAGGGAGCCCAGAGTGAAAGAATCCACCCAGGTCTCAGGTCCCAGTATCAACCTATTAAACCACATAAATCACAGGAAATCAAACTGCCATAATAAGGAAGTAAGGTTACAAAATGCATTGTTAACTCAGGAGTGGAAAATTTCATCTGGAACAGAGAGGACATTTGTACTTCCAACAACAGCAACCATGCTTTGAAAGAAGATGAAACCCTCTGCAACTGGAGATCTTGCAATTTAGTACCTCCACCTGTACCATCTCAATTAGGCAGAGTTGTGAAACTCTCATCAAAATGCTCAGACTCCAGAAGCAACTAAACGGATTATTCAGCAATTTTGAGGTCTATTAAAATGCCCTCTCCCAACAGGAAAAGAAGGTAACATTTAGGCTTGGGCTGCTTTTCAAAAAGGAAGCAGCTACACACATCAGCGACTCTTAAAAATAAACCTCCAGATGATGGGAAGAATTAGGCAGCAGCAGAGAGGGTTCCATGTGAAACTGGCTCAGGTTTGGGGAATGGACCATTGCTAATCCATCTGGGAAGAGAGGATTCTGATTCTATGGAGCAGAAGCAATACCTGACCCAACTGAAGAGATGTTTCTTCCGGTGCAGGAAAAGCAAAGGCTTTGCTTTCTTAGGAAAAATCCACTGTCTCCTCTTGGGATTTCCAGACTGTTTTGGGATGAATGTTTCCCATAAACTATTTCTGTTGGTTTTGTTGTTTTTTTTTTAATAAAAGATTTCCTTTTACTGAACCCTTGCTTATGTGACAGTTTTCTCTCTGCATTCAATACTTTACAACTTGTTTTACTGGAACATGAAACAGGGAATTTCCAAGATTTGTTTCAAGCATTTTTTTGGACCCAAAGTAGAGTACTCCTCTTGCCTGTAATTTCAGAGTTCATCAGCATAAGACAAACACTCTGTTAATTAACTGTAGCTACTGTGTATGCAGTTCTCCAGTAATAATTTGCACAGAAGTTCCTCCCTCATGTAGCAGAGAGAGGAATAATCTTTAAATAGCTTCTTGCTGCCTTGAACTTCCTTATTAGCTCCTCTCCCCAGAGACAGATATTGGGAATAAAGACAAGCTGAGGTCACAGCAATCACTGACAGAGAGAAGGGAGATGGGGGTGGGGATCACTTGCTTTGCACAAAAATAAATGTCAAAATGCTGGAGTGGGATTTCCAGAGTTGCTTCAGCTCCTGCTCTGCAGCAATGCCAAGCACAGAGACACCGAGTAAATGGCACAAATGCAGCATCTCCTTTAATTGCCATCATTATCTCAAGTGAACAAACCAGACAAACGAGAGCTGCCCACATAGGAGCTGTTATCAGCTTGGAAATATAGAAGGAGTTTTCTTAGGAAATAAATGTCAGGCAGCACAAAATTGCAGTTTCTTTCCCTGGGAATCTGAGGTCCTGGCTGGAAATGCTGGCTGTGCACAGCTCTCAGCACACTGGGATGGTCCCTGTGCTCAGGAGCTGCTCTTTGGTCACCCCAAAAACAGGAGCCCAACAAACCCTGGGCAGCTGAAATTCAGGGCAGGAGCTCTTCCAGCAGGGGAACCATTCCCAGACCTCTCTGCTCCCTGTTCAGCACCTTCCTGGCTACTGAGAAAGTGAAGAATCAGTTTTTGGAAGGCACTGGCAAAGGGTGCTGCTTCAAGCAAGAAATAAACAGAAATTTCCTCTCAGTTGCAAGAAAAGCTGAAGGAATTCCTGCATTCCAGCAGGACAGCACCCATGGGAACACTGCCCCAAGTGATGCAAAAGCCCAATTTGCCCCATCTGTGAAAGATTTACCAGCATCTGCAGTAAGGGGTTATATTACTGAACTTTTTATTTAAGCAGGAGGTGAACTTCAGTTTTTGAACTGCACTGTAAACTTCAGGTCTGAGCCCACTGACAAAGGAACCCTTAATTTTGCAGTGCATTAATATTGGTTTATGGTGACTCACTGAACTCAGAAGCAAAGAGATGAAGTCCAGCTCCCAGTCATTAACACAAAACAGTTTCTATTCCAGTGTAAATTGCCTGAGGCCTTATTAACATAAAAGAATAAGCCAGAAAGTTGTTTCCTGTTTTCTAAAAGTAAACAGAACTTCAGTTCTAATGTATGGAAAATTCTCTTTAAAGAGCAGGGGGCAGGGAACAAAGTGCTCTGTTAGAGCACAGAGACCCATTTAAATATTGAATTGTTTCCAGGCCTGGTGTGCTGTTTCAGAAGATGAACCTGTGGTTCATGCAATCCTTTCCACACACCACTGAGGACTCAGAGTGTAACTCTTGGATTATGCAACTCTCTGACAGCATCTGGGGTGTTCTGCATGATATAAACACAATTATAACCACAGGAAAAGGAGCACAATGAGAAGTGGGACTTAAGGAGAACATGGAGATTTACGGAGTGGAGAGGAAGCAACTTTCAGGGAAAAAAAAGCAGCAGCTTCCTTTTTTTAAATTTGGTTTCCTTGTGGGTTTTGTTTGGTTGGTTTTTTTTTGGGGGGGGAGGGAGGGGTTTGGGGGTTTTTTGTTTGTTTCAAAGAGATTTTAAAATAGAGGAATAAAACTGGAGCACCAGGAAAGTATATTTTGAATCCAGGAAACCTGTTCAATTTATACATGTATATACAGGAAAAAGAAAGAGCAGTGAGGGCCAGAAGCCAGTGAGGGCAAGTCCTGAAATGCTGGAGGCATCAGTTACCAGTGGCCTAAAAATTGCCCTGGGAGCACCAAGTACATCCCAGGAGTTAAAATTCCACCCCAGAGAGGTGGTGGCTGAGAAGAGATTTCCAAGGAGAAGGTGGCTTGGAAGGAAGGGCAAAGATTTGTGGGGAGGGAGGAAAGCATTAACCAAGTGCTCTCTGAACACCCAGCCCAGCAGCTTCATTTTGATACAGAGAGAAACGGGGCCAGTGCCAACCCACAAGTGCCTGATACCATGAGGGAGAGGAAAACTATTTTAAGCTTTGTCATCTGCATGCCTGGATTCTCTCTGCTAAATGCCAGATGCAAAATGTTTGTCTCTGAGTGTGCAGGAATGTCAATGATTGCACACTGTTACAAGTTTACAAATGGAGGTACTTTTTATCTGTCCTTTTTTACAATGTACCAAAGGATCTGACTCAAACCACCAGAGTGCACAAGTATTTAAATCCGAATTAGAAGTTAAGTTAGCCCATGAAGAGAAATGCATTTTTGTTACTTTGTAGGAAATAAATAGGCAGACAAAATTCTGATTTTTAACCACTGACATCTCTGTGTTTAATGTAACTGCTGGAGAAAATCCCCTTCACGATTTAGGATCATGTCATCTTCTAATAAAAGTTCAGAGCATTAAACTCCACCTTTTCCCAACATTTACCTGCACTTAACATAAAACTCTCCCTCCTCCAAAGAAATGTGGCTGCTGAGGGAGGATACCCTGTCCACAACACTTGGGGAACAGGGAGGGCTGTGAGCCCACAGTCAGACAATTCCTCTGGGGGTGGAACAACCAGCTTCCCCCAGCCCTGCCTCTTCCAATTACAACTCAATTTGTCCAGTAGTTAAACTAAATGCTCTCAAGAGTTTCTTTAATTCAGCCTTAAAAGGGTTTTTTTTCTCTTCAGGGCAGCACTTGTGTGTATGAAAACGTGAGGAAATAGATTAGCCAGGTTTCCTTTAATCAGTCACACACAATCAACCCCTTCAGCCAGAGTCAATCTGTAACCACAGTGACTATCAGTAAACAAGGAGAAAAACCCAGCAAACCCAGCATTTCTGCAGTAGTGTATTCCAAATAAATGGACAAAGCAAAGCTGAGGGTTCTCTGCTGCTGAACCTCTGCCCAGCCATCAGATGAAGCAGTGACAGGGCTTTTCCTTCCATGTATGAAGGGCAGTGCAGGCCCTGCCAGCAGGAAGCCAGGCTTGGGAACATCACTGGGAAGGAGCTTTGGGAGCTGCACAGCTGGAGACCTACAACATCTCCCTGCTGCCAGTTTTCAGGGACTGCATTTTCCCCTTGCACAGGAGGCAGCAAGAGCCAGCTCTGACCTAAAGCTTTCACTGCCCTTCCCTCCCATGTTCAGCTTTCCTCACAATCTCCATTTGGAACTGCAGATCCAGCATATCCTGTACAGGAGAAGGGGAAAACAGCACTAACCTTTGATTAGCTTGGTGTTTTATACTCCATAATTATCAAGCATAGGTTACAATTTCATTTAATTTCTTCTCAGTTATGAGGACTTGACAAATCATGTCAAAGGGTGTTCTGACTCCATTAATCTCCTTGTGCAAGAGGGAACTGCAGGTTACATTTCTACAGAAAGAGATAATTGCTTTATGCTACTGGAAGGAAGGCAGTAAAAAGCCTCTGGAATGGAGCTGCTGCTGCATTCCTTCCCTTTGGTCTCTCTGTGCTCCATTGCATGCATTTCACACTGAACTGTTGAATAGGGAAGCACATTCTGACCACAGGGAAGGAGAAAACACAACCCAGGACAGAGGAGAAACAAACAGGAGCCAAACCTTCCACCTGATGGGCAACAACACCCCTCCAAAAGGAAAATATTATCTAAATGCAAAACAATTAACAGCAAACATAAGCATCCTGACTGTTTCGGAGGAGGATATCCCCCCACCCCCCTACAAGGTGTTTGGAATCAAGCTAGAGAAGCTTTTGCTGGAAAACAAAGCCCTGCATGCTGCCATTCCTCTTTTGAAATAGCTGGGAGTTTTAAACATTATGAGCAGTGACAGGTCAGCTTGAAAGAGCCTTCAATATTCAACCCTGCCACAACACATTCCTTCAAAAATTGACCCCTTCCATCCTTTATACCACTGGGGTTTTTTCTACCTTACTAAAGGCCAACCAGGCCTCCTTCAAAGAGCAGCAGTACAACACATGTTCTATATAGGTTTTAAAATAATTTCTAGGATCAATATTAACACACCAAACTGGCCAGGGAGTACCACAGCCCACAGGACCTGAATGAGGGCAGCAGAAACACAAAGGTAACTCCACTTCAGGCAGTTTTCCTTGCACCAGTCCCTGCAAGAAAAGGCTCCAGCACCAGCCTTGCCTTGTGCCATCATATGTGCTCACATCACCTGCACTGATGTGGGTTAAAGTAACTTTTTGGAACAGTTTTGGCTAGTATCTGCCTCACTAGAAGATTACACTAATGCTTGTGGCAGCACAGGGAAAGAATAAATAGCTGAGCACACAGGGCTGCTCCCCCAGCAGTGCCAGCTTATGGTGGCTTAGTCAAGACAAAGCCACGGGTGCTTTTTACTCAGTGTGACATTATTGTCACTAAAAGACTAATCTGTGATCCCTCCTGGCAAGGAGGGTTTCTGCTTTAAACAGCCTCCCCACTTAATAAAGGAGAACAAAACCCAGAAAGGCTTCCTGAGAGCCCTTTTCCACAGGAGAAACGTGTGGTTCTTCATCAGAAAGGATGAACACACACACACATCACTCTGTGTTTCAACACTGAAACGCTTCTTGCAGCCAGCTCTCAATAATGAATTCTGAGACACAGGTGATAGATGGCATTTATTATTTAATCCTCCTGATATTAAGATGGGATTCTGAGGCAGTAATAAGTGTTTGCCTCTGAACTTCACCTGGGATACAAGAGCTCTGCAGAACCTGGAGTAGTACTGTTGTCATTTTTGTCTCTGATCCTGGTAATTACAACTTACCTTTAAGGCTTCTATGACGAGATCTCTGGCTTCTAATTCTCCCTCTAGGATGCTGAAGAGAGTCAGTAGTTCTGGTTTGCTGAGTTTTTCCAGATTCATCCTGAAAACCTGAAAGAAAAAAATCCAACACAGTTTAGTAGGTGTTTCTTTGTACATTAAAAAAGGAATGCCATCCATTTGAAGCTGTGACACAGAATCTCCATTTCACTTCCAGTTTTTCAGATTGCCAATTGCCCTCAGTGGGGGAAGGGAACAAAATACAAGGGGATCATTTTCTCTCCAGCTTCCAAGGCCAGTTGAAGTTGCATTTGTCACCTTCTCCCAGGGGACAGAAACATGTGCACACCCAGATGGTGAGGGCAGAACATGAAGGGAGAGGATAATATTCACCAAGGGGCAGCCAGAGTTAACAGGAGAGGGGAAAGGCAGGGCTGTTCCAAAGCTGTGACTGACACAGCTGCAAACACCACTGGGGGGGGGGGGATGAGGGAAGGCCAAACTGGGCCATCCACACAAACTCCAGTGGTGGGAACACTGCAGTGCTGGGATGTGTTTCCTAGGAATGCCATTATCCATTCCTGATGGAACAGGCCCAAACCACTTGACAAAAATCAATGCCACAGAAAATACACATTTAATTACCATTCCCTCCCACTGTTTCAGTATCATCATCATTTATTAAATATAATTTTACTGCCTACATAAGAACAGAGATCCATCATCTGAACTGCTCATAAAGAAGCTTTTTATTCCCCTGCATCTTGGCTGATACACTTAACACTGCCCAGTAATAAGCCTTTTTATTACATTATTGTGTTAAAAATGGAAATAATTTCAGCCTAAATCCTTGTCTCTGATGCAAATATACTCACTGATGGATGTGCAAAGCACCGAACTGTATCAAATACACTTTTCTGAGTCCCAGTCACGTCCATCTTCCCCCACACTTTGTGTCAATCAGAAAATGTTACAGCACAAAGCAGCTACTGAGAGATATCAAATTCCAGTGGCAAGTGATGAAGGGTTAAAGTGGCCTTTACTGGAGAAGTCTATCTAGCTAAAACATTCAACTGAAGTCTAATTTGTCTGAAGTCACTGCTCCTTTACAGCTGATTTGCATAACTGTGCCTTGCAGAGTTGTACACAAAAGCAAGTTCAGTCTTGTTTGTGCCAGAGCAGTTTTCCAGTCACTGGGAACAGAAAGTTCTGCTCAGAGGAGCTTCATAAAGCAAGAGAAATCAGAAATGTGCTCTGTGCCCCTTTGCTGAGCAGGGAAGCCTCTCATCACACACTCCTTTCTCACTTCACACCCTGTTTTCCATGACATTCCATGAAGTTTCTTTCAGACTCTTCTGGCTCATTCTCCCACTGGCTTGGGCTGCTCAGGAAACACCAGTGGAAGCGCACAACTGGCAGCTCCAAACCCAACTGAACTGGGCACCACGGCTCTGTCAGCACTGCACTCACACATTCAGGAGCAAAATCCAGGAGTGGAGTGTTTGTCATGTTAAAAAAGCCTGATCAAGTCTTGGCACAAAGGCAGTTGTTTAGGAAACTCAATCTATTGACTCAAATCCCATTTTGGTGGGCCAGGGCAAGAGCTACACCCTGAGAGCAGTCAGCAGACCTTGGCAGAGTGGTCCAGGGTGGGAACCTGACCACAACTTCAGGAATGGCTGGACAGTCCTGTGACCATGAGGAGCCTGGCTAGGAGGGGGATTTCCAGCTTAAAAAGGGAGAGAAGGCAACAGAAGCAGCAAATTAATCCTAAAATGTAAATAAGCAGCTTCACAGGGTGAGAAGAGGGGCTTGGGTTTAGCCTGTAATATTCACCAGGTTTGTGTTGGTGCTTGAGCCTGAGCTGCACCATTTCCCTGGGCAGCTTTTAAATGTAGAACAGCCAAACATCTGCTCAGGAGATGCACAGCTGGATTTCAAATCCATCTCAGCCCTTGCTCAAACTCAATTCCCAGGTGCTGAGACTGAATCAGCACCAATGGGAAGTAACTGTTTTGCCCAGATAGAATCACACAGTATCAGTATGAGTCCTCTGAGTTCTCTTAGTCTTGGGGCATTAAAAACCAGAACTAAAAAGGAGAAGCTCCCTTTGAGATCTCAGAACAAAGTGTCTCATCTCATTCCTTTACCCCAGGAGAGTAAACGTTGGACATGGACTTTCAATGGGACTGAATCCATCCCTTGAAGAGAGAGGGCTTGGAAATGTGCAGCTGCTTCTCTCCAGGAGCTCCCAACCACCTCCCTCTTACAGCTGCAGTTTGGCATTTCAGAGCTGTTGGTCTGGGCAGGAATAATTTCTATTCTATATTCTAAATGCTCCCATTGTGACTTGAACTGCCCAGTGTCAGAGGAATAAGCCAGGCTATTCTTACCATCCCTCTGCAGCCTTTAATCAGCTTAATAACATAAACAAGGCCTGGCCTTAACTAGACAGGTAAAAATACTTCCAGAAATAAAGAGGAGGAGCCAGTTTGCACAGCAATCATTTACACAGCAACAAGAGGGAACATTAGAGGTAGAGAAGTGGTGCAGCCTCAGCTTCCTGCTGCTGTCAGAGCTCTGACTGCTCTGTTTGCATCAGCCACCCCACACAGGGAAGGTCACTGCCCTTAAAAAGCCTTTCAAATGCACCTGAACTCTGCTCTGATCTACAGGGAGCTTCCAGAGCCCACCTGGTAGATGCTGAATGGGTCACAATTCCAGGAATTCCCTTTGGGGGCCACTCAACACTAGGGAGCTGCAAAGAGAGGGGGGAAAAAAAGTCCTATTAATTTTCTGTTATTGTTTTACAAGAACAAGGAGAATCTCTGGATCAAAGAGCTGATGAGCACAAATCTGAGCTCCTCCTTTCCAAATCTAAACCCAAACCCATTCCCAACCCTCCTGAGCTGACCATCCCAAGGCTGCTTTCAGGCTACACATCCCTCTGCCTCCTCATCCCACTTTGATTAAAAGATCTCACCAACCCTATCCAATCACCCCTTGGAAACAGTCCCAAAGGGGTCTGGATGCCTCAGCTGGGAAACCTGAGCCTCTATTTCCAAACCTTTAAGCAAGAGATAAAGTTTCCCAGCCCCAGAAACAAGATCCTGCAATTCCCAGGGCACAGCAGCCCTTTCCAGCCAGGGAAACACACTGAGTGGAATCCCAAACCACAAGGACCTTGTTATTTAGTCTGATGGGATAAATATTTTCCCCCAGCTTGAGATATAAAACCATTTTTGGATACTCAGCCCGAGTTTGGAGCACAAATAAAGATAATTATTATTGCTTTCCTAAAGGTAAAGCTCCTTCTCAGCTGTGGACCATCAGAGGTGACCAAACTCTTCTCAGAAAGTTATTTCACTGAAAAGAACTCCCAAGAGCAGTTTGGAGCCAACAAAGCCGGGGGAGTTATCTGTGGCATGTGCCACTTGAGGAACAAAACTGATAAACCTCCAGCCCGTGGCAGCTCCTCCTCCCCCGGGATCCCGGCGGGACGTTACGAAACCAGCGCAGGTTCCATTTCACTGCCCGCACACACGGGCACGAACCGACGGGGAGAGTGTTGCCAGCACAGGAGAACCTCAGCAAAGGTTGGAGGCAAAGGACAGCAGGCAAAGAGCACGGCCCGAGGGGAGTGCGACAAGGGGAAGCTTCAAGATCCCCTGCACGCCCTTGGCTCCAGACTCTCCTATTTTTTTAAAATAACAGCACGAAGAACAAAGCTTGTTGTTCCTTCTCTGAAAGAGGGTATTTCCTCGGAGAGCTCCACCAAAGCCTCTGTGTCTCTAACCCTGAATCAGCTCCGTTTTCTCTCTCCCGTCTCCTGATCTTTTTTCAGGAACCACCACGGGCTCGTGTCATCACAGTCCCGGGAGAACTGAAATGAGTAGTTTGGGAACTCCTGACAGACAAGTTCCCCAAAGTGCTGCGGCGTGTACAGCGTGATGTTACAATAACGACACGAGATGCTTATGGAATAGGAGGAAAAGCTAAGATAATAATTTAGATTCGGGCATCCACAGGGCTACCTGGTACTGCAGCAGAACTGCAGGGAAGGAGGGAGAAATGGGAGGCGTTTATTCCTCCTTCACCCCTCGTATGTCAGACTTACACGGGGAGGGACATCTCCCCTCCCAAAACAACGCCCCCGCAGGATTATTTTTTGAAGCACCGCTCGGAATGAAGCAAACCAGCAACATTTCGAGCGTGTATTTTGTGCAAGCCCTCGAACAGCTCCCGTGCAGCTCCTTGAGAGAGAACTAAACCCATCGCTGCCTCCTGAGACCTCCAGCCCGCCCAGGCCGGGGGGACCCCCGGGACCGAGCGAACCCCGGGCTGGGCTCGGTGCCTCCCGGGCCGGGCTCGGTGACTCCCGAGCTGCTCCAACCGCGGCGAACAAAGGGAACCGCCGCCCCAGAGCCCGCGCCCGCCGCTGCCCGGGGCTGGGGCAGCACCGCGGCTCCGAGACCCGCCGGTACCGAACAG
>VXBA01006016.1:1302227-1434298 GCA_013399895.1 Serilophus lunatus
GCACCGGCCAATCAGAAGGCGGGATGGGGCGCGGGGGGGCGGGGCGGAGGGTGAAAATCCCTTTTGTTCGCGGCGGAGTGAGCGGGCGGCCGTGATTGGCGCGTCACTTCCGCCGCGGGCGGGGCGCGGGGCAACGCCCGGACACCGCCCCCGCCCCTGAGGCGGCGGGAGTTGGGTGTGGGAACACGGGGAGGGGAGTGGAGGGGCAGCGGTGTGGCCCTCATGGTGCCTACGGTGGAGCAGTGCCCCTCACAGCCCCCCATGGTGGAGCACAGCCCCTCATGGTGCCCATGGTGGAGCAGTGCCCCTCGCAGCCTCTGATGGTGCCCATGGTGGAGCGGTGCCCCTCACAGCCCCTCATGGTGCCCGTAGTGAAGCGCAGCCCCGCACAGCTCCTCACGGTGCCCATGGTGGAGCACAGCCCCTCATGGTGCCCACACTGGAGCAGTGCCCCTCATGCTTCCCAGTCCCGCTCCCCTCACAGTTTTCCTGAGCCCCGTTCCCCTCACGGTGCCCAGGGCAGTCCCGTTCCCCTCACGCCTCCCAGTCCCATTCCCCTCACAATATTCCTGAGCCCAGTTCCCCTCACGGTTCCTGGGACAGCCCCGTTCCCCTCGCGGTTCCTGAGCTCTGCTCCCCCCCCACCGCCCGCTCCTGCCCCTCCTGCCATCCCAGCCCGAACTCGGCCTCACTCCCGAGACGGATGGTTTGCCCGAGGGTGTTTATAACGCTTATGTTTTCTTTGGAAGGACCATTATAACACCCAAGCGTGACTCACCTGGGCAGGCCCTCAGCACATCCCTCACCGCCTGTCACAACTTCCCCCCTGATGAGCTTTCACAAGCGCTGAGCGACTCCTCTGCACGGGGTTGCTGTGGAAAAAAAACCCCAGCATTTAGATTTATCAGGTTTATTTACCTGCTGTCAGCCGAGGAAAGAGCCCTCGCAATAGGTTGGAAAGGGTTGCTGGAGGGAATGTTGCCCGTGGATGCCTCAGTCGGAGCGGGGTCACCGACATTGTTGAGGGCAGCAGGTTTTTCACTGTTGGAGCTGCTTACCCAGCACTCTGCTAAGCCAGAAAGAGAACTGACCCTTTCTGTGGAAAACGTGGCAAATTATTCCGCCTCTGCCCTTCCACGAGATGTGCTCACTCGGCATCGCTGATGGGCTCAGTTCTGATGAGCTGAAAACTGGTTTTTAATGGTTTTTCCCACTGTTGGGAGTTTCCTAAGCTGCACTAGGGGAAGTTTTGTTTGGACATTAGGAAGAATTTCTCCACAGAAAGGGGGATTAGATGTTGGAATGAGCTGCCCAGGGAGGTGGTGGTGTTTAAGGAGAGATTGGACGTGGCATCTGGTTGACGTGGTGGTCGTAGGTTGTACTCCATGATCTCAGAGGTCTTTTCCGACCTGGTTGATTCTGGGATTCTGTGACTGGGATCACATGGAGCTGCAACACAGGACCTGCCCTGACATCAGCAGTGTCCGAATCCACTGGAAAAAGCAGTGTCACATGGTGAGAGGCCTTTGCACAGTGACAATGCCACCTCTAACCATCACAGTCTCTGTCTAGTATGTTCAGAAGATGGTTTTGTCCAGACAGGGTTGTCTGAGCAGTATTTCCCAGCCTTGATAAATCCTGGGATTTCTGCAGCACCTCTGCTCTTGCAGTCTCAGAGCCCAGAGGGAAAAAGCACATAGATTGCCTCTCCTGAGCACTGCCAGGCTGGAAGTGCCCTTGTGGCACTGCCACAAGCAGCTGGGATATCAAGAGCTGGAATTGTGATTACCTTTCTCTCACCCCGTGCTTCTCCCATCTCTCTGCTTTTTACCTTCTTTTATCCTTGGAATGTGGTTTTAGGGCAGACATCCTTTCATCACGTACACGAAAAATGGGAGGCAGCTCAAATCACAGGCTCCTCTTTATTTCCCACACACGAGGGAACTGGTGAAGCCCTTGGAGGAGCAAGGAGAGGGTGTAAGAGGAGTGGGATGTTCCAAGAAGACTGGGGAGATGCAAGGGAGAGAAGGCTGCTGGCAGAGGGAGACGGGCTGTCTGCAGGAGGGTTGCTCACTGTCTGTGGCTGCAGAAAAGGGGAAGGGGGCTCGTGGGGTGCCACAAATGAAGGAAGTCAGACAAAACAAAAGCTGACTTAACTCACCACATCCTGGTGTAGCCCGCCAGGGAGCTGTAAGCCGGCACAGCATCTCATCTTCCTGGAAAAAATGGGCTTTAAGGGGAAGTGGGTGGGGACAGAGACCACCGGTGACAGTCAGCAGGCGATTCACGTTCGCATCGGATTCCTGCAAGGAACATCCATTCCCATTCCCACAACATACGGACCGGCCCCACCACCTGCACTTCTGCATTGGCTTTAAGGGGTCAATCACGGCTTGAAATCCAGGTTTGCAGCCCCGCACACGGGTGGGTGGGATCCGCTCCCTCCTTCGCGTGGCTGCAGCTCCCCCGCGTGTCCGCAGCGCTCAACGGGAGCTCGGATTTTCCAAAGGGTTGTTGAGCTGGAACTGCTTTTTTTCCCCCACCCCAGTCCCACAAAATACAGCTAAAACGTTATTGACATACACATCTGAAAATAGCAAGGGAGGGGTTGTATTTCCAGGTTGGCACGGACCATCGGCGGGATCGTCTGCTGGCTGGCCATTCCTGCTGCAAACATTCCTGGCGCTGCCCAGTCCCACTCCTGGAAACACTGGAGAAAGGAGACCTTTGTGTGGAAAAAGCTTTGCGTGAGGCTGATTGACTGGCGATGAATTGAGCCTGGAAAGGTCACGGATACATGAGTTACATCAGGGAACATCTGGCACCAAAAGCTTCTCTGTTCTGGGGCTTGGGGAGGACACTCGATGAGCCCAGAGCAGCTGAAGAGCAAACATCTGAACGGGCTGAGAGTCCTAAACGTCCTAGGTGGTCTCAGGGATGGCAAATAAACAACTGCAGCCTTGAAATCCAGAAAATTAGTGCAGATGAGAGAAAAAAACCCCATTTGGTAGCTGAGCCCATAGGCCCATACAGAAAAAATATATTGAAAAATAAAGAATATATTCAGTTACCCACTGGTCTGCATTTGGGGGGCAATAAATCATCTGCACAGGAGAAAAAGAAGGCTTTCTAGGTCTGGAAGACATCTCTCTACAGGCTGTTTGGTTACCTTATATTTATTAGTTTAACATGCAGTGGAGGCCCTGGCACAGGGTGCCCAGAGAAGCTGTGGCTGCCCCATCCCTGGAAGTGTCCCAGGCCAGGTTGGAGCCACCTGGGACAGTGCGAAGTGTCCCTGCCCATGTCGGGGTGGAACTGGATGGGATTTAAGATCCCTCCCAAGCCAGGCCATTCCATGTTTCTGTGATTACCAGGTGTGTCAGATACAGGCAGAACAATCAGGTACCTGCCTGTGAGTGTGTACTGGGTGGATTTCTGGTTTCAGGAATGGCAGAGGTGAGGGCAGCTCCAGATGGCTCCAGTACCTGCACACACATGAGGATAAACACAAGTGTCTGCAGAGGGTTCTGGTTCCCTGTATCTGGTTGTAGAGTGTGACACAAGTCACAGATAAGAGTGAGGGGCTCTTGGGGGGCTGTGGGTCCCATAGGGTGAGAATGGGAGGTCTCACTTCTTTGGGAGCCCAGAGGAGGAACTAAGACGGGGTACAACCCCCTCAGCAGCACTGGGCAGCTCATGTCTCTCTGGAGATCTCATCTACCAAAAAAGTTTTGAGGGCTGAATGCAATGGTAGGAGAGATATTTCTCTCAAGCATCACAGGCAACAGAGACAAACCACAAACAATTAGAAAGAAGCACATCTGTCATGTTCTTGATGCTGTCGGAACGAGAATCCATCTTGGAAAAGAGCCAGCCCTGCCTCCCTGGGAGTTATGTATTTTTTCTTTTTAAATACAGTATGACATCCATCTCTAGAGCTGCCTGTTGTTTGTGCTGGCAATGTGGGTGTGTATTTCTGAAGGCTCCCCATATTAACACAAGATCTATAGTCTCATTCTAGAAATTTCGTGGCTATAAAAATATGTTCTGGGTTTGACTGAGTGTTTTTTTCTTCCCTCCTGAAAACCTGGAGCTGTGTAAAATAGCTTCATAAAACTTGTAGGGCTTTTTAAAGCAGAAGTTACTGCCTTGTCTTGCTTTTAAAAATACACCCTTGATTTTAAGCATTGGGATATTGTTTGCTTTTAAACAAGTGAATGTTGAAGTGATGTTCTAAATTCCTTTTTTATTTTTTTGCTTATTGAGAAAAATCTGATTATACCTCAGGGAAATGGGAATGAAGCATTTCATAAAAATATATGGTAGAAAAGCAAAAAACCAAAGCCTAAGTCTTCAAAGTAAGCATGCAAAACAGGGGGAAATCTTTGAATGGTGTTGGTTTCTCCGGGAGGAGTGATGGGCCATGGGAGCCCTGGATCCAGCCCTGGATCCCTGCTTCTGTCTGGCTCTGCCAGACTTTGGCTGCTGATTCCCAGCCCTTGCCCAAGCCAGAGGGGCTGCAGCTGGGGAACCTGTCATCAGCATAAATATCATTATAGACCCCACATAGGAGCTCTTGGAGCTGCTCCCAACCTCTGTTCCCACCTTGGGTAAAAGACACTCAGCTCAGCAGGGAAGAGATTCCTGGCTGAGGGTTCCCTGCCTGGAAGCTGGACTATCACTCCTTACATCTCTCTCAACTACTTGGTGAAGTGCTGGAGTATTCCAGCAGCCAAGAAGCAGCTCCAGTTCAAAGGATGTTGGGAAACCTCTTTTTCCAATCAGGCAATTTGTAATTTCAATTGCTAAGTGTTTCCCTTTCATTCCTTGGCACTCTACCTCTATCTGAATTCTCAGCACTTCAGGAAGGTTTGTGTTACATTATGCAAGATTTTACAGCCATCGGTTCTCCAAAGGTAACACAGAAAAGTCTTTTTTTATGACAAAGGAGGGAGATTTCTCATTTGGGAAGCTGATTATTTGTTGTTTTCAAATAACTGCTTCGGTGCATCCTGCATGCAACTTCGATCTAATAACTAATTTTTTCCATTGAAAAAATTAAAGAAATTTTGTTGACATTTCTGATAAATGGGAGCACCTGCTGAGAAGAAATTAAGTTTGCTTTTTTATCTTTATACATGCATATCATGTGTATTTATGTATCATGTCTAGATATAAAGACCCCTCAGGATGCTGCCTGCATTTACAGAAGAACAGAATGGGTAAGGTTGGAAGGGACCACAGTGGAGTCACCGGATCCAGCACCATTCATGCAATTTTGGAGCTGAACAAACCAGTCTCCAGTAAGAACTTGCTCATCCCAGCTTGTGCTGCTTAATATGAAGCTGACAGAAAACTCCTCACTCAGTCCTGTCAGACCCAGCCCAAGAACCACCCCAGGCTTTCTAATCCCTTCAGCTGATTTCTTATCCTCTCCACGAGTATTTATTTATCCATTGATTTATCCACCGGCCTTTGACATGAATGTATTGTCCCTTTTCTGGGACTTGGGGGAACATGGGACTGAGCCCTCTGTGCATCCCACAGCCTTTGTTTTCCCAGCACATGGCACTGACCTCCCTGGGCAGGGAGCTTCTTGCCACACCTAAAAGTTTAATTACAGACTGCAAGAAGAAATATGGCTTTGTTCTCCTGAAGCTCTTTAGCAATTTTCCAGGAAAAACACTCCGGGAGCTGCTGGATTAGCAATGACTTTCCCGACAGTGATCTGAGTGCTTTGACAAGGAACAGGAGTTTGTTGCCACCTCCTGTACCATGCTGGGCTCTTTCCCCAAGCTCATAATACTGTTCTGGCCAGATCAGGATGTAAAAGAAGTAGAAAACAGAAATATACTTGGAAATTACCCTCACCTAAGAACACAACCTGTGGTCTTGCTTTCTTTGAATTACCCTACTCTCCATCTGTTGGGAAATTGCTTTCCCTGACGGACGATTTCTTGCAAAAGCCCCGGGCCCCTGATTGATTTCTGTGCCTCTGCAGTCGGGAGCAGAGAGGAGAGCAGTGTGAAAACCAGGACAAAAAATGGGAAGGTCGAGTTCGCCCTGAACTGCCCAAGCACTGAGCTGATTGGATAATATTTCCTAATTATCCCTCTAAGTGGAAAAGAGAGGGAATACCAGGAGCTGTATTAGGCTCACACAGCTTCATGGCAGCACAGTGTAAATTACCTCTCATTTTTGAGCAATATATTTCTGCATGGCACCTGTTCTGGCCATCAATCCCAGGCTGTCTTTCTCCACAAGCTGGTTCATTCTGTTTTATTTCTCCCTCATGGAAACTCATTTATTATTTTACATTACTGTCTGAAGCCTTGAAGCATCTCTTCCTGCATTTAAAAGAGGAGGAGTAACCTCCCTCTGTGATATTCCCAGGCAGGGTTGGCTCTCCCAGATACATGGCACAGCTCTGAGGTTTGGGATGGGACAGCTTGGTTGAACCCATTGTGAGGAACAAAACATCTCATTTTAAATAGCAGCTAATAAAAGATGCTGTAGAAAGGCTGGCTGACACTTGATTAATTGCACTACAGAATAGTACAGGACAACTGCACTAAAACAAACACAAACACATTCAAAAGGACATAATTAACTCAAAAGCTCAGCCAGCTCATAGCACTGCCGACCCTGCTCACAGGGAACAACTTCCATCACATGTGCAGGTCTGTTCTGCTTTGAACCTCACTAGGGAGGAGCAAAATGCACAGAAAATGAGTGTTTTGCCTGGGGCCTGAGCTGCTGAGGTTCTGAATCCCAAGAGAAGGACGGGATGGAGGAGACCAGCTGCCTCCCTTCATCCCCTGCTTGTCAGTGCCCACAGATCCATTGAGTACCATGTGCAAGGAACTCTCAGGAGCCAGTGCCAGGATGGGACAGTTTTGCTGCAGAGGAACCACACAGGGCACAGGGGAAGTGCTTCACCCACCAAACATCCTGTGGCAGCACCAGAGATGCAGCAGCCAGTGACCAAGGGTGCAAAAATTAGAAGCTGTGCTATCACAGGTGATAGAGGAAGTCAGCAGACAACAGCTCCACCTTCTCCTGGGTGTTTTCTGAAAACAAGACATACCGACTGCTCCAGGAACTCGCTATCTTTAGGGGGAACTCTGCATCTTTGGAGAGGAGGGAGCCTCTCCAGAGGAGGAGCAGACCTTGCAGCCACAGCTCTGGGCTCCTTCCCCTGTGTCTAACTCACTGTAGGAACACAGGGGAACTCTGCATTCCATTTCACCTCATCTGGGAAAAAGAAAATGCTCCTGCAGACAGATTTCAAAAGGAATCTATCATTGAAGGAAAAAATAAATATGCTAAGTCGTGCTTTATGCAGAGACACAACCAAATAAAACAACACCCAGGATAAGAACTGCTCCCATTCCAGCCTGCAGTGCAATGCAGGTGTATTTTCTTACAAGACAGCAGCCAGGAATTTTCCTGCTTCACTGAGGTTTTTCATCAAAACAAGAAGACAAACAGCTGGTTCCTACAACAGTAACCTTATGTTCCAGTGACTCATGGATTGCAGGACTCCTGCACTGCCAAGTGCCATTCACACTGATGGCTAAGAAGGTCACAAAAATGTCCTACAGTAGAGGAGCCAGCCCAGGACACCATGGGACCATGTGTGACCACCCACACCTGAGGATGCCCCAAACCTGCTCCTCTCTGACTCAGTTTGTCTCCTTTTTCCATTCATTCCATGTGGTTTGTGTTCTCCTTGGAGCAGGGTCAGTGCTGCACAATGTGTTTGTTCAACCCTCACATAATGGGACCCTGACTTCATTTAGGGTTCCCTAGATATTACTGCAATATAAATGTTAATTAATAATAAAGCCTCCTGAAGTCCCACATCCTTAATGATATATGTGGCCTGACTTTAAATTTGTCTTTAAAAACACTTCATTGTATCTCCACAAGAAATAAATTCAGCACTCAGGCCCCTTCTCTGAGCAGCAGGAGTGTTGTAATCCCAGACTTGCCCTTGGAGTCACATAATTATCTCTCTTCTGAAAACAGCTAGACCTCCCTCCAGCCCCTTCCAGGGGGAAGTTCAGTTTTTCTGATCCTCTACTACACGAGTCCTTGGGATACTGCTGGGAAGAGGCTGGATCCAGCTTTGCAGTGGAAGAGGAGCCTAGGATTTTCCTGGTCTTTTCCTCTGGCTTTTGCTGTCAGAGCCATCTGCAAGATGCAGGGTAGGGACTTGCTCAGCAATAACTTCCTGCTGCAGCCCAGGTGAGGATGAGAATCCAGGCTTTCCAAAGCTATTCCCATGTGTGATTCTCAGATCATTGATTTGGATGGAACTTGAAACCCATCTCATTCCACTCCCTTCCATGAGCAGGGATACCTTCCACTATCCCAGGTTGCTCCAAGCCCCATCCAACCTGGCCTTGGACACTTCCAAGGATGGGGCAGCCACAGCTTCTCTGGGCAACCTGTGCCAGAGCCTCACCATCCTCTGAGTCAATAATTTCTTCCTAACATCTAATCTAAATCACTCCCTTTTCAGTTTAAAACTGTTCCCCCTTGTCCTATCACTGCCTGCCCATGCAAAAAGTCACTCTCCCTCTTTTTTATAAACCCCTTGTAGGTACTGAAGGGCCAGTGAGGCCTCCCTGGAGTGTTCTTTTCTCCACTCTGAGAAGATCCCAATGTCACGTTATCCAGATTATCCCACTTGCACGTTTGTGACGTGTCCTCTGCCCACAGAAATTTGGCCCTTGCTCCATCCCCAGCCCCTGCCTTCCTGAGCTCTCCACACTGAGTCTGCCAGCAATAGCAAAATCCTCCAGCATCTCCCTCTGACTCCACATTCCTTGGCTTCTGCTGGTTCTTTGTGTGCCAGCTCTGCTGTTACGTTAATGTGCTGAGGAGAGTTTCTCTCAGCAGGCAGAGTGGCACAAAGGGCTTTCCTAATGGGGATCAATGGGCCAGAAAGGAAACAGTGTGAGGGCTCTGCAGCATCCACCCTCCAGCAGCCTCTCAGGACCTGCTAAACCCATCCTCCTTCTCCAAACTGGGGAAGTCATACTATGGCCAGAAATTCTAGGTTAATTCACTGGTGGCTACTTAAACATGGATGTGCCATGAGGTTTTCTCTCAACTCTGAAGTGCTTTCAAGGTGAGAGTTGCTGGGAACTGGGCACATGGGGAGCAGACCCACATCAGGGAGGCAGTGACTGGCCTCAAAATTTCCAGCTTCCCCCTCAAAGCCAAGACTTGTGAAAAAACTGAGGGTAAATAACCCCCAGTGTTTCTGAGTATCTGGCTCATGGCTGCTCAAACGCACCCTTGGCCCCTCGGCCCCACACTCACCTTTGTCCACACCTCAGTCCAGATGGGAACACTCACAGTGGGTCCCAGTCCAGGGTGGGATAGATGGTGCAGCCACACCAAGTGATAGATCACTACTGATACTACTTAGATACTGATTGATAAGCAACATCAGTATATGTGCACAAGAAGTACACCCTGCAATAATACAAACCTTTGGGTTATGGAGCTGCTCAGACCCCTCAGAGTTCAGAGACTGGAGCAGGACACAGTCCCAAAACAACCTCAGCCACAATGGAAATGGAGAGAATATGGAAGGATATAAATAAACTTTACTTCTGCCTGGAAGGATTTTTGACTGTTCCTCAGTAGCTTCCCTACAGAAAAGAGGTGGATGGAGGAAAGCTGTGGGACTGAGGAAACACCTCCCAAAGGCTCTGTCTGGAGAGGCTGAAGCAAATACAAACATGTCTGAGGAATTTCGGAGCTATTTAATGCACCAGGCTCCCTCTCCTCCCTTTCCCCTGGCAAATCTCTTATCCCAGGAGCCTCAGACAGGTTCCTGTTCTTCCAAGGACCATGACAGACATCAGCCAACACTAATGCAGCTCTGAAAGAGGAGCAGGAGTCACCCAGAGCACAGGTCCTGCTTTCATTATTTCTGAGCTGGCAGAGGGAATATGAGAAGGAAGAAGATGTGAAAGCCACATTTTAAAGGCCATGGGCAATGAGGCAAGTCAGGAGGAATAACAAGGGCGCCGTCTGCATTAGGACTTCACTTACAAATAACTTCTGGAAGGCAGCTCTGAGATCACTGTGATTTCATACCCGATTAAACCGTGGTGCACAGTCCTGGAGGCAGCTGATGAACACGATTTCTGCTGTGTGCTGTTCACAGACGTGATGCTCTGATCACACTCACTAATTATGTGTTTACTTTGCTCACGTGCTTTCTCAGCATAACTGGGCTCAGATGTGACCAGTGGGCAGCAACGTGGGGGCACATGGGTGCCCAGATCCTCCCTCACCCAGCCCCACCATGCCAAAATCCCAGTTGGCACAGGATGAAACAGGGTATAATCCCCAGAACCCACACACTGCAGCATGAGTGAAGGTGAGAGCAGGGAAAGCACCATCACTGGTGGTGTTTCACCTGCAGCTCAAGGCTTGGTTTCCATTCAAAAAAGGATAATTTTATGGGCAGCTGCCCCTCATTCCCACCACCCATCGCTGGGAGTGGTGTGCTGAGGACCACCTAGCTCTGGCTCTGTCCCCTCCAGCCTCCCTGCTCTGCAGAGGGGACATCACCAAGCTGTGCCAGCTGCCACGTCTGAGGCCAGCCTCAGACCTAAACACCATTAATAAATAACACAAAAACAGCTGCTCAGGAGACCTAACACCCAAAAACCCAGCTCAAACCAGGTCTGGGAAACAGTAAAACCTAAGGCCGATATTTCCTTTCTAACATTATTTAATAGTACAAAGGCAGAAGGAAGTAAGCAAGGCCAGACACTCAAAATATTTCTTATTCTTCAGATTCAGACCTGTCTGGGGCTAAACCATGACAGATTTTAAAATATTAATGTGTTGACTGTTGAAGATTATTTTTCTTCTCCAAATGGAGGAGCAGAGGCGAAGCAGGATGGCTCGAGCACGATGTCAGTGCAGGAGATGGAACACAAGGGCAAGTCCTTGTTTAAATATGAGCACCACAGGGAGCAGGCAATGCCTCACAGGTGCACAGAGAAATAGCTGAGCAAGACACAGGGTGACTGTTTCAATCCTGTAGCTGTAAAGTTTAAAACTCTCTCATTAAATCCATATTCTTTTCCCAGAAAGCATAAATTACCCTGCACTTCAGCAAAGTCACAGTAGCATTTAATCAACATGTGAGGAGTCAGGCTTGAGCCCTCTCTCACAGTTTAGGAAATCACTGGTTCATGGGGAAGCAGCTACAGCCTCCAAGGTTGCTGTGCCACAGGGAGCTCCAGGCTCTTCACAGGCGATGGATCATGTCTTGGATGCTGCTCCAGAACTCAGTCAAGTTCTCACTTTATTACATCTGCTGAGAAAATACAGCTGAGTTTTTATTACTCAGGAAAGCCTTTCTATAGCACATATAATAGTTTATTGAAAACATGACTCATTCAGTTTAATAACGAGAGGATACTTGTGTGGCCACCCCGATTAATCCCAGGCCAGCCTGCCAGCATTTTGGAGTCTCTGCTAATTCTATGCTGAAAGTCCCTGCCTTGGTGTGGCCTCATGCAGAATTCTGCTGGCAGTTCTGCAGCAGCTCTGGGAAAGATCATCTTGAAAAGCCACCAGTGCAACAGGGAGCTCAGAGGACAAATTCCCATCTAGCCAACCCAAGTAAATCCCAGGATTCTAAGGTAAATCTATGACTCTTCTCCCAGAAAGGCATTGGAACAGGCTCCCCAGGGTTTGGTAGCAGCCCCAAGGCTGCCAGAGCTCAAGGAGCATTTGGACAATGCTCTAAAACACGTGATGGGGTTGTTGGGACATCCTGGGCAGGGCCAGGAGTTGGATTGGATGATACCTGTGGGTCCCTTCCGTCTCAGGGTATTCTGTGCAGCTATGAGGGGCTGACAATGGTCTCTGAGAACCACAGCAAACTCTTGTCCATCAGGACTGAACAGCTCTCCCCTCCCGTGCAGAGCAGAGGACAGCTAAGGAAAAGGTCTGAGAGGATGTATAATATTGCTGGAATATGTGTAATATTGTTATAAAGTGTATAATATTGGAGGGAACTGAACTAGTAGTAGCAGCACAGAGGACCAGAGGAACTGGCCTGATGTTACCATGCATGTCAGGCTTGCTGGCATTTAGCAGATTATTTTAGAATTTGCATTCAGACAATGTGAGTTGAAACAGCAATCACAAACTTCATCAGTTTAATGTATAAGGTGATTTGCATAACTTCCTGTTTGCATAGAGCTGCTGTTTAATTTTTTGGCCCCTTGTATGATCAAATATACCTTCTTCCAGATGAAACGTTATTTCAAGTTTAGAGGATTAACCTGCCTGCAAGCAGTGACAGTGCTGACTGCTTGTTATCTCCAAGACACAATTCCAGGATCCCTGCAAGCTGGAGAAATCTTAGCTGCCTTCATCTCTTAGGGAATTGCAGCATCATCACTTCCAGAGGTTTCAGAAAGAATTTGCATCCCAGGACCCTCTTTTCTCCCCTTCTTTTAGTACCTGGGTCACACATAGGCTTAAATAGGGATGATGTAGATGACAGAAAGCTCATGTGTGTCCACCCAGATATCCAAGTTTGATGTCCAAGGCTCCCAGTTCCCACAGGGGTGCAGCATTGCACCTTCTGCCCGGGGAATGGAGCTGAGCTGTCGCTGCCAGTGTTTCAGCTCCCTCTCACACGGGTTCAAATCTGTGAAGCAAAACTGCTGTTGGGAAAAGAGCAGCGTTGTGACCTGTCTAAATGACACAAATATGTAGGAGCAATGCAGACTAAATGATGGGACTGGGAACCAGGGAAACATGGCCTCTTTGGAGGGCACAGAAGAGATGTGTCATCCCTGCCTGCCTCAGTTTCCCCACATCAAGTATACCAGGATGGCAGAATTGGCTGACAGTGCAGGAACAAGGGCATTGCCAAGATTAATTAATACCAGCTTGCAAAATGCTTTGGGCTGAGCTCTCAGACAGTGCATTCATATCCAATGCCCTGCTCAAGGATACACCACCTCCACCCACACATGGATCCATGGACACATCAGCAGCTCGGCTCAACGCAGCATCTGCCTTATGGCTTGCTCAAGGAGTGGGAACTCCTCGAGGATGGCAGTGCCTTAGTGCTGCCAGGTCAGCTGCACTGAGCCCATCCCTGCCACTGCCACCCTCGGGAGCCCTTGTGGATCCTCCATTCACATCGCCCGAGGGATGGAAACGAAACGACTCTTTGTCTAACAGGAATGAATATTTAACACAGGCTCCCTCACACCTGCCGTGCTGGCTGGACAGCTCAGCTTGCCTTTTCCTTCACGGGCAGAAAAGCCTACATTGATCCACTGCTAAAAATAGGAGCCCCGAGGTTCGGAGGCAGCGGCACCAGCTCCGCCAGCGAGGCTGCGAGAGGTTCCTTTCCTTGCATCTGTTGCCTGGCAGAGGCCCAAAGTATTTTTCTGGTACAAGGGGCTTTTTTTTCATGCATCACCAAAGAACAGAGTTGCTATTTTTAGCTCTAATAAGCATATTTAATTTCCTACTGCCTCATTTCTACTGTTCCGTGCAACCAGCATTTCTGAGCATGTCCCTGGGGAGCAGGTGAGGATCAGCCCCTGCCTTGTCCATGTCCCTCAAACTGATGCTGTTCCCCTCAGCACCACCAAACCATGGCATTGAATAAAGAACGATCTTCTGGGGCTGCCTCAGGTGTAACCCCAAGGTTTCCACCTCCATTGGGGAACGTGGTTCCTCCGGGCAAGGACCCACACCCCCAAGTACCTCCGTTACTATCTAGGGCAGCCAATCACTCCCATTACACAAACGAATAATTAACACAACATCAAAGGTCACTCATTTGAAGGTGTAAAATGCAGAGTAAGGCATTAAGAGTCACTGTGAATTAAAAGTAAGAGCTGCAGTAAGAGCAGGAATAGCGGAGCCGTTTCCCAGATGGAAACATTGCAAGGAAAGTGGAGCCAGTGCTGCCCCACTGGGACTTGGCTCTTGCTTTGCTGTTCACCAGCATCAGTCCTGGATCACACAAGACAGACATAATCATGCCATGGGTCCCCCAGAGCTCCAGGTGGGCAGCCAGAGTAGTACAGACAAAAAATATTGAGAGTCTCCAGACAGCTGTGTTTTCCCTTATTTCAGGGAGAAAAAAATTTCTCCCTAACATGTAACCAAAATCTCACCTCTTTTAGTTTAAAATCATTCCCCCTTGCCCTACCTGTGTAAAACATCAACTCCTCTCTTTTTCTAAGCCCCTTTTAAATGCTGTAGTGTTCATAAGGTTTGAGGTGTTGTGACAGTAAGGAAAATTTTTAAAAAATCATATTGCATTCAAAAATGCCATTGAGAGACCAACGTGGTCAATGTGTGCTGTAACTCCCAAACTTCCAGCTGTCAGCTCATGGACACCCTGGGCTGTGCTTGCCACCAGCATCTTCTTCTATGGAAGCTGATTCAAAGCAGGGTCCAGATTCACTCTCTATCCATTACTGATTTTGGTGACAAGAGGAGGGGATAGAAATACTGAACTGTGTTATGTGAGAAGTAACATAACAACCCACAGCACCCCCTGTAACTCACTGTCAGGTGCGGGCTGCAAGCACAGATCTAACAACTAGACAAATAAGGAATATGGGCTGTTTATCCCTCAGTCCTCATCCTCCAGTAATCAATATGGCTCATTAGGTTTATGAGACAATCATGTCTTCTGCTACCCTGGCCCAGAACTTCTGAGTAATGGCTTGCCAATGCCAAGTAATTATAACGACGTCTTGCAAGTGAAGCAGAAACAGCCAAGTAAACGGATTTAGAGCAGTTTAATCGGGCGGAGTTTTCCTTGAGTTCAGTGTCATTGCAATGTTCTAGCAGCCCAAACCTGCACTTTTTGAGGAATTCCTGCTGGCTTTCAATGCCAGGGACTAGAGGAGCTGCTCTTCCTTTGCAGCTCTCTGCTCACTGGCCCTCCCCTCCCCCTGGGAGCAGGAAACCAGCTGGTGCATTTTAAAGCAGTGTTGTCGTTCTTCCAAACTGAAGGGACAGCAGGTAATGCATTTCTTCAAACTGTGTGTGGAAAAGGCCAGTGGCACGTGGTTTCAAATGAGGACTGGACTCCTTCAGGGAAAGCCATTCCCTTGCCAGTGGCTTGGCAATAAATGAGGGATGATCTTGGGACTCAGTATAATGATTAAAGTAATGGCAATTACATCCCGTCATTCTCAATCCCTCTTGGCTGCAGCTGGGCACAGCCCCTGTCCCCCCAAGCATCTCTCCCACCATTTCAGAGGCAAACCCAGCTCCTGCAGGCTGATAACTCCGAGTGTTCTGTGGATTACTGCCTTGGCAGGGCTTAAATGTTTGCTGCAGACATAAGCCTTGTCATGGCTGATTTTATTTATTGTTGTGTAAGTGTATTTCCATATAAAACAGAAAGTGAACAAATAAACTGGGTGACAGAGCTATAAACCCCACGCCTGCTCATTCACTTGAAGAAAAACCTGCTTCAACTAATTAACCCGTGCAAGCCTTGTGCTGTTCATAAACAAGCCAGGAATTAATAGTGTGTTTTTTCAAACAGCCAACATATGCCACTAATCTTTATTGGGCAACAAAACAGAAATAGCTTCTCTTTTTAGGGTAGGTACTACGACAATGACAAGGGGCTGAGTTCTTAAATGAGAATAAAATATTACAAGTTTATTCCATGCTATTTCTGAGCACACCTGGGATGTGCTGGAGTGAGAATTGTGTGAGTGGGAGCTGCAGCCTTCCTGGGATTGGGAGATTACAGAAACAAGCACCAAAACACAGCTTTCCTACACCAGATCTCCTCACAGATCCAGTGGGAGAATAGATTACATGGTATAAGAATCTGAGAGCCTGAGGGGAGCAGAGAGGAACCTGTGGAACGGGTAAATGAAGCTGTGGATCTGTGGGGAATGAGGGGACGATGGTCATGAGATGTGCAAGTAGCCTCTAGGAAAAATAAACAATGAGAAAAACTGGCAGAGGATGCTCTGGATCTGGAGGCAGGGATCTCCTGGCCCTGCAGATACTGCAGAAGGTGTCTGCAGGCTTTGCTTTAGGACAAGCCCTGTGCATTCACTGGCCACAGACACATAATGGGAGACTTCAGGGAAAGTAGAGAGGGGGCAGAAATACAAATCAAGGAGTAACACTTTTGAAGGAGAAATTATAAATTGCAGTTTAATCACATAATCACTTTGACACTCTCAAGCAAGCTAATTTCTTCCCTTGCCTCATTTCACCCACTTGGCAAAATGAATCTTGATGAATAATGTCCTATGAATATTTAATTTTTTGATCAATTTGAATTTTTTTCCTCCTATTCTTACCTGCTGGATAAATCATTTCTTTCCTCTTTTCCTCTCATAAACATACAGAGAACAATAGCTTCTCCTTCAACTTCCATTCTGCACTGCTCCTTTCCTTTTTGTCTCCTTTTTTCAGGCTTTTTGGCCAAGCAATGACCACTTCCATCACCCCTCACCTATCCTCTAGCAGCTCCTTGAGGCTCAGCCTTACTGGGAATTCTGGGACAGTGAGACCAACCTATTTGACCCTGAAAACCACCTGCTGGCTCCAGGGAACTTCCTCAACCCAGGAAAACTTTGCAGGCAGATAAGCAAATTGATTGCAGAATGGCAGATCTTTATTGTGAATTGATTATCTCTAATGGTTTTAAAGCAATTTAAGTATAATCAGATTGTTTGTGTGCAAGGATTTGGTGACTGAGGAGAGGGGAATAATGATCTCCCTGCCAACAAACATTGACAGCAGCACCCTGTGATGGGTGGTCTCATCTGTGGGACTCTCAGGGTCACCTCTGCCATCCCCACAGCTCTCATTCCTTCACTAAACACAAATAATTGCTGTTGGGGAGCAGTGGGAACCTAGCCAGCACAGGCTTCCAGGAATTAGCTGGATGTGCCTGCTAGGGCTTGCTTAAGAACAGCCAACCACCTCTTGGAGCAGGAGTGAAGGATGAGTGGCCCTCCCTAATCCCTGTCTATTTTATTTCCTGTTTTTCTTTGTCTCTCCCGACTGTTTAATCCATTTCTGCCCAAAATTACCAAATTAGGAAGCTCTTTTCAAAGTTAACACTGATTTCAAGCTATAAATCGATGCCCTTGACTTTACAGAACGATCCATCCCCACCACTGCTGCTCCTAACAAGCTGCAGGGAGTAACCAGGCTGTGCTGAGGCCATGAGAGGTACAGAATAAACTCTACCCTGAAAGCCATTGGATTTAGGTTCCCTCATGTTTGTGCTGCTCGCTGAAATCTCCTGTCTGCAGGAAAAGCTGCATTTCTGGCTCAGCCTGAAAGGGTATTTTCTAAGCTTGCTAAACAAATGTGGCACCCAAAGAAATGCTGGAGAAGTTATTGCAGCTGCACTCTGGGATGGTGTAATTTTGTCCCTAGGTGGGGTCTCACAAGAGGAGCCTATTGAACAGGCTGGGGCTCCAGCCTGTCTTGGAAGAGATGAGGATGATGTGTGGATGCTGGGAGGCTCTGCTGGGTCCTTGGTGTGCTGTGCATAGCAGTAATTTCCTTTCCAGTGCCTGTGCCAGGGTGACAGAAACACCTGCAGCTCTCAGAGGACTCAGAGCAGGATAAGGCAAAACAAGGACAGGACAAGGAGAAATGCCTTTGAACTGAGAGGAAGTTTAGATATCAGGAAGAAATTGTTCCCTGTGAGGGTGGGGAGGCCCTGGCACCAGGTTGCTCAGAGAAGCTGTTGCTGCCCCATCCCTGGAAGTGTCCAAGGCCAGGCTGGATGGGGCTTGGAGCAATTGGGATAGTGGAAGGTGTTGCTGCCAGGGGGGATGGTCTTTAATATCCCTTTCAACCCAAACCATTCTGGGATTCTACGACCATAACACTCCAGTCCTTGATGGGTAGTGATAATCTGTGTACAGCTCCTCACTGGCTATGAGCTGAGAGGGGTTCTGGGACATCCTTCAGTGTCAGCCTGCTCATTCAAGCAGTAGCAGAAGGATATAAGAACCAAGAGTTCAGGAGCCATCAAAAAAATCATTCCCAGGAGAGCTGTTACTGCTCACATTGCTGGCAGGTTATTGCAGACTTTGCTCTCGACTAAGGAGAGACTCCCAAGCACACCAAGCTCTAACAGCATTACAACTTATGTTTTTGGACACTTGATTTATTAAATGAGCTCTCCAGGCCATTTGAAGGAATTCCAGCAGTTTTTGGCTGGTATATCTGGAGCGATAATGAGCCTTTGGCCATAATTCCACATTTACAGCACCCAGGAAGGTTCCCACTGGCTTTAAAATGCAGCTGCTGTAACCATGGCCTTGGTTAACTCAGTATTCCCCCTTCCTTCTGCCACTTCCTAGCACACAGGAGAAGACTGCTTAATGTGGCTTATACCTCCTATAAATTATTCAAAAGAAATCTCAGATTACAACCCATGAATGTACTGCAAAAGGCAAACATGGAATTTAAGGCCTCTTTTGATTGAAAAGCAAATAAGCTGCCAGCCTCATGAGGAGGCAGCCTGAGTTCTGTGTTACTCCATCAACATCCTACCTGTTATCTGATCTTATCCCATCCTTATCTGCTTCTCCCAGTCACCTCCCTCATGGGAAGACTTGACCACTGAACTCAGTCTGACAGAACTTGTGTTTGCTGCCTTTTTAATACCTCAGGTGACCTGGTGATCTTAAAGGTCTTTTCCAACCTCAGCAGTTCCATGGAGGAATGGAGCTGCACAGGGGAAAGGGAAAAGCATCCAAGAGCACCAGCCAGGGCTGCAGGAGCCCTCAGATCCCCCCTTTGCCTGCTGCTCCAGCAGAGCTGTTCCACCAGCAACTGTGCTTGGTACATGAGCACAAACACTTCCCTTAAATCCATCGCCCAACATTCAAATCTGCCAAATGTTTGAGCAAGCGAGAGGCTGCAAGAGTGGTTGGCACGTGCTGTTTGTTTAAGCTGTTTATTAAAACTGACAGTCAAATCACTACAAATCCAGCTGAAACGCCTCCATGGATTTAAGGAAGGAGAAGGAAGCCTGAATGCTGTGGCACAGAGGGTTTACAGGCTCAGAGACTGTGCATTGAGTTCTGCAGAGGGACAACAGAGTAAAGTGATGTCTTGGGAAGCTGCCCAGACCCATGACCTGTTCCTGACTCTGCCCCACACTCCCCATTTCCCCTGTGCTTTTGGGAGGTTCTGAGCTCTAATCCCCACTTTCTGTCCATGATTTCTTAGAGGCTGTGCTTTCCCTGAAGCTCTTACAGGGTGAAATGACCCTGTGCACACAGAAAATGCTGTTGCAGACCAAGCTTCCCACTCTGCTAAGCACCAGTGCCAGTGCTCACATCATCTGCAGAGCACACACGTTTCCTCATTCCCTATTTTCCCCGTGTTTTTTTTCTGGAAATAGCCATTCATTTACCAGTTCCTAATCCATCCCTGCATTCAAGGCAGCCAAGCTCTCAGTTTCCTGCATGCATCATCCCACCTTCACGAATTCTATTGGAATTTCTCAAGCAGCACAGGCAAGAGAGTGACAATTTATAAACAGAGATCAGTCCCTTTAGGATGATCAGAGGAGAGAGACAACTATTTTCTCTCTCTCGTGTATAAACTTCAGCACAGAATTTGTCTCTGATGATGGAGGTCCCAGAGTGGGCACCACTGGAAAGTGGATTGTGTGGAAAAATCAGCGTGAGTGGGGAGACTGGAGGGAATGGCTGAGGTTTGTGTGCCTGGTGTGGTGGCTGAGGTTCTGAAGTTGGTGCTGCAACCAGGGGAGAGGCAGAACCGCCTGGAAGGAGCTGCTTGGCCACAGCACATCACCTTCTGGCTTCCAACTGCTGCTGTCAGACCAGTGGCCTGATCTTGTCAGTGCATGAAAGTGAATCCAAAGGAAATGTGTTTTAAAGCATTTGTGACACAACACTGTCTGAGGCTGTGATCGTGTTTCATTACTGTGGGTTTGCTATGAATCAGGGTGACACAGTCCTTGGTGGCTCAGCCCATCTGGCATCGGGTGCCTGCAGACACCTCCCATCATCAGGAAACAAAGAACTCTACAGGCTGAGCTAATGTCCTGCATTCCCACATTTTCTGGGTGTAGACAGTCACAGTCAGAGTGAGTTTGAACCTACTACAGACCTGGTGTGCAATAAACCTATTCTGAAAGGCCTAGAAAGGAGCTTCAGCACCCAGACCTGAGTCCTGACACCCACTGACTGGGTGATGATGGTTTCTCTGCACAAGGAACAGTAAAAATCCCCCACAAAAGCCTTTAGAAAATCTCTGTGATGCCCTGGAGAGCAGAACAACTCAAACAGGCATTTCTGATGTGCAGTGGAGAAAGGAGTGATTACCCAGGGACATGCTCTGGAGGGAATGAGAACAGAAGGGTGTGGGAATAGGAATGAGGAAATGAAAACAACGAGAGATGGAGATGTCTGTGGGAGGAAGGGCAAGATTTAGATCTCAAGACAGTCAGACAAACCATTCCTGCTGGAAATCAACATGCCAGCATGGCAGCCCAGGCACAACCTAAAGCAAATTTGGCCAAAGATACCAAAAATTTGACAACAGAAGAAGCCTCATTATAAATTATTCACATCCAATAGATTCTAATACTAAAGAAGAGAACAAGAAGAGAGGCTGCCCTGGTGTAATTTTCACATCTCAGACATTTTGTTGCTATCCAGAACTGCTTTCTGTGTTATTTCCCCAAGCACTTGGGATTCCCCTTTTCCCCTGATGGTGTCCAGGACAGTGACAGTTCAGCAGTAGCCAAAACCACACCTGCATCAGGAAGTTACCAGAAAGCCCCTTTTTGGGTGAATTGGGTTCTACATCCAAGGCTGCTGTCAGGCCCCATTACCAGGATGTGCTGAGCAGTTCCTGGCTGAGTGGTCCAGAGTGGTCCAGGCCTGGATGATGGAGGGTCAGGGAGCAGGGCACCACTTTGCAGGACATGCACAAAAGGTTTGCTCTTTCATTTGCCCTCATCATGTTGCCATTTGCTCTCCTAAAAGGGGAGCAGAGTCGTGCCTTGAGACAACTGATGCCTGCAAAAGGTTACCCTCCCTCTGACATTTTCCTAGTGGAAGTCACAACACCAGGAGCTGAAGTTCACAGCCAAGCTGCAGAATTAATACTTCGTTGCACTCACTAGTTTGTTCACTTGATGGATTTGAAGAGTCAGGGATGGAATTGAAAACAAACCCACTGGAAAAGCTTCCCCATCTCACCTGCTGTTGGGACACCCCATGGTGAGCTGCTCATACAGAGGGTCCACTTTCCTGCCTGGCATGGTGGAAAACTTCCCTGGAGCAGCACCCAGGCCAGGCTTGGACTGGGATCTCAGTGGACAATGAGCTTCTAGAAGGGTGTTGCTGGGTGTAACCACAGCCCCTCCACCCCAGCTCCCATCACTACATTGTTCCAGAGCACCTTTAAAATCTTCCTCCCTGGAACAAAAAAACATCTGACAAAACTTCAGGACAGAGACCAAACCTGCTGTTTGTGAATGAAGATGTTTGGAAGCCATTCCAGGGATGCCAGTGTATTATGAATAATTAAATAATTTGGCACATGAAGTAGGGGAGTCTCTTAGTGGACTGGGGACATCATGAGTGCTTCCTCCCCCCTATCCATTCTTCCTTCTCTCCCTCCTCAGCAGTGCCAAAGGAAATTCCTCCTCTGCCCACAGCATCCCATCACAGGCAGCTGGCAGCTTCCCCTCCTTCTCCTCCTCCTCCTTCAATTATCCTCACAGTTCCTGTCTCCAAGCTCTTCCTAGTGACCTCTGCCTCTTGACATCTTTCTCTGGAGCTTATACTAACATGAAGTTAATCCTGCACAGACTCTGGGAGTGAGAAGTACTTCCCAGTTCTGACAATTTCAGCACAAATCTCTCTCTGAGTTATTTTAAAGTCTCATCAGCACCATTCCTTGCGCTGCTGCTGCACAAAATCACGTCTCTCTGAAGTCACCTCAACTTTGGCACCTTGGCTGTTCCTCTCCATGCCCAATTATGTCCAGTCTAAAGCATTTTTCTTCATTTTCAGGAGCAGTGGTGCTGCTTAATGAGGGACACAGAGCATGGCCATCCCCTGCTAATGGGACTTACTTCATTATGAGCTGGGCTCCACTTCAAACCACAGCTCCACGTTACCAGAGACCTAAATCCTACCACAAGGATTTTAATTTGGGATTAACCAATCGGGAAATTAGATCACTTGTTACATCAGTCATCCCACTCTCCCTGTTACCTCGTGCTCTGGAAAGCTTTGCTACAGCAGGGCACTGGAACAGGCTCCCCAGGTCAGTGGATGGCTCTAAACCTGCCACAATTTAAGGAGTGTTTGGACAAAGCTCTCAGGGACATGGTGGGATTTTGGGGTTGTCCTGTACATAGAGCTGGACCCCATGACCTTTTTCAGTCCTTTCCAGATCAGTACATTCTATAATCTTTATGCCTTACATTGGAACAACTCCTATATTGTGACATGTGCCTTTATTTCTTTGGGATGAACCTATCCCTTAGGGTTGTATTTTCTTACTTCCACAAAGAAATTTTACTCAGAAGAGTAATTCCTTAAGTCTCAGTGTGGGTATTCCAAAGGCTTCCATGGCAAAGGCACAAAATTATGTCTAGCATCTACACATGGAATCATGGAATGATTAAAGATCATCCAGTTCCATCCCCTGCCATGGGCAGGGACACCTCCCACTATCCCAGGTTGCTCCAAGCCCCATCCAACCTGGCCTTGGACACTTCCAGGGACAGGACAGGCATAGCTTCACTGGGCAACCTCTGCTTACCACCCTCACAAGGAAGAATTTCTTCCTAAAATCTAATTTAAACCTTCTCTCCGCCAGTTTGAAGCCATTCCCCCTTGTCCTGTCACTCCAGGCCCTAATAAAGCATTTCTCTCCAAGTTTCTTGTAGGCTCCCTTCAGGCATTGAAAGGCCACAATTAGCTCAGCCCAAGTCTTTCTCTTCTCCAGGCTGAACAATCCCCATTCTCCTGGATTTTGTATTACTTGTCGACAGCAATTCTTTTGGACTGTAAGCTACTTCCAAAGGAAATCCAAGTGAAATATTTACATGCTATAAGCAGTATGTTAGAATCCCTTGTCCAAGGTCAACATCAATTTATTTTACTGTTAAAACCAATATCCTGGTGTACACATCACTGTTTTTGTGTCTGTCCTGCATAAACATGCACAAACACGTACACACCCCTTATCCTGTAAATTCCTGCTTTTTGCTCTCATTTCTAGGGCAACACTTAATAGAAGATGCAACATAATAGAAGCCCCAGCTGGGGAAGCCACGATACAGCCCAGGCTCTGCAAAGTCAATTACTCTGTAGAAGAGGGTGGCGATAACTAATGAGATTTGCATGGAAATAACTGATCTCCTGATACAAAGGATCACACAGGCTGTGCTGGCAGACAGTGCTGAAGGAAAGGTAAAGGCAGAGGATCAGAATACATCAGACATGGCTGTGGTAATCAGCATCTCTTTGTTCCTTTGTTGGAGATGGCCTGGCAGGAGACTGAACTGGTGGAGATCTGGCTGCATTCTTGCAAAAGCCATTCATTGAAAATTAACGACAGCTTAAGTTTTCAATTAAATTTTAATTTAAACTCTGTGACTGGTGCAAATCAGCCTAGTGCCACTTGTGTCAGTGATTTGTGAGCTGAGGATTTGGCCCCACGTCTCGAGTGAAAGCTCTGCCAAAATATGCTGCAGCAGAGATGCTGTGGCCAGATTCTGGAGTGTGTTAAAGCCCTGAAAGGTGCTGATAGGAGTGAAATCAATGCAGACAGGCCCCTCTGAAAACCCCATACGGTGCCTGTCCAAATCCCCTGATATTTAAAAAAGTGTTTCTAAGTAAAACTTTGCAATAAAGGAAAAAAAATAAATCCTGCAACTCTCAAGTCCTCTTTTCTTTTCCAAGTGGGATCTGTCCATGGTGCTTCTCAGGATCCTGATGAAGATCAGAGAATCATAGAAGAACAGAATAGTTTGAGTTAAAGGGACCTTCAAGAACATTTAGTTCCACCTCTGCCCTGGGCAGGGACACCTCCCACTATCCCAGGTGGCTCCAACTTGGCCTTGGACACTTCCAGGGATGGAGCAGCCACAGCTTCTCTGGGCAACCTGTGCCAGGTCTCACCATATTCTGAGCAAACCTCTGAAGTCTTGAGGGTCTCTGCTGGAGCCATCCCTTGTGTGGCTGAGGGAAGGTGACATCTGCAGCAGGGGACAGGCCCCTGACCACCAATCTCCATAAAATACAGCCCCTGGGCTGAGCAAGTGCCTGACTCAGCAAAGCCTTTTATGTTTGAAGGATTTAATTTGCTTTTCTGTAGCCCTGTGCCTGTTTTTCCATGTTTGGCCTATTTTGACATTAGCCTTTTAACAACCTAAATGGACTCTGTGATAAAAATCAGAAGTCAGATTTTTTAATGTTTGAAAAACAACTCCTCCACGTTGGGCAGGGCATAAAATAATCAGCCACTGTGAGATATTATAAACAATTAATAAGCCATTACTCTTGTATTTTAGGTAAATAATTCATTTTAATCAACTCATTAATTGTAGAGGAGCTGGATGGCTGAAGTGTTGGTGAGGGCATTTGGTTTCAGATCCCAGCCTGGCCCTGCACAGCCTCTCCTCAGGCTGCAGCCATTTGCTCTCCTGGGGATGCTCCAAGGAATGATATTCCCATGTGTTGCACACAGATAACTAAGGCCAAGTGGGGAGTGGAGACTTTCTAGTGATGTGCTAGACAGCTTCAAAATTATGGACTAAACACCACAAAAGTTGTGAAAAGCAAAGAAATTTTGAAAAACAAAGCTCCAGCCCCCACCAGCACGTGGAGGCAAGGGGAAAGAGCTGGGCACATTCCCAATGGATTCATTAGAGAGCAGGGACTTGATTCAGACTCAGTGGGTCCTTAGCATCCTGTTTAATAGATCTGTGGCAAGAAATTTAATAAGTTAGGAAGCTTTACACACTCTTTTTCTTTTTTATATTTAATGTAGTCATTTCTCAATCTGTCATTCTCAAGAGGCTCTTTTTTTCTCCTTGCTGTTGAAATCTAGCTGGATTGGATCATTATTCCTGGCATTCCACAAGTCCCGTTCTGAACATTTTCAGAAGAAAAAAGTGAGATTTCTGCCCAGGACTTTTTTTGTTTATACATTTTGCATAAATTTCCAACACAAAAGCAGCAAAAAGGAATTTAACTGAATCTTTTCAAGAACAGGAAGAGCTTATGATGTGCAGTGCAAAACCATGGGGTTTAACAGGCTGAGAGGCTGGAAAAGAATGAAGCAATTAAGGGGAAGGAGGGATGTGAAAATGAGGGTCACTCGCAATTTACAGAGAACCAGCCCAACATTTCGTTATCTCTTAAGCTGTGAGGGCTTGGAAAATCCAAAGACAGTGAGGCAAAGGCTCTCAACATGACTACTTTTATTTTTACTGAGGGTGATGGTGGAATCACTTGTCACTGCAGCTTTAGCCCTCAAAGTTCATTTTTTGTGCATTAGGCAAGAATAGCCAGTTCCAACTCATCTGGCAATGATTGGGCTGCACTAAACTTGTGGAGGGAAGTTCAGGAGAGGTGAATCAAAGCCTTCCCAGCATCAGAGGTGACTGGACAAGTTTGACTCACAGCCATAGACTCAACAATATGAATAGAGCACCTTGAAATGTAAGTCTGTGACAAGTGGAATTTTTCAGGCTTGTTTGCACTGTTTGGAGAAAACATGTTGTGAGTTTGCTCTCAGTGATGCTTGGAAAACTTCAGAGCGAGTGGCAGTGATGGATGGGCCCAAAGGATCAGAGCAGGCAGTGCCAGAGTCTCCCAGCTGAGGTGGAAGATGGGGAGCTGAAAGGCAGGAAGGGCTTCTCTGCACATCTACTTCTTCCCCCTGGGGTTCTGCAAGTGGAAACAGGCGTGGGAAGCATGGGGATGCTCCTCCATGCACAACACAAACCAACACTGTCCTTCCAGGTGCCACTTCAGGCACCTTTTGCAGAGCTGGCCAAGAGGGATTCTGGTCAAGCCTGGCACAGCACTTGACCACTCAGCCAAAATAGAAGGTTCAAATAGTTTAAATATTTTGAAATCCAACTTCTTCTCCAGTCCCAACTTCTCCTACGGCCAGTGAAACCAGCTGGTGGAGCAGGGAGACTCCTCTCCCTCTCACTTGTGCTCAGCCTGCTGGAAGGAAGATCCCCAGGAAAGGGTTAAATCAACCACAACTAAATTCACTGGCCTTTTATTAACAAGTGTATCAAATTTAAATAATTAGCATTTTAATGTCACATGCTGTACACAGGGACACCGAAGGGATTGCAGGCACTCAGCAGAGCCATATGGTCCTGTGATTAATAATGTCAAGCAGAGGCAGGCAGAGCATCCAAGGGAAAAAAACATGCAGGTTGCAGAGGCAATGAGCTCTGACATGCCTTAAGCAGTGCTATCCCTATGGAAAGGAGCTGTACCCATATGGTGGGGTGGGATGGGCTCGGGAGCTGCAGTGGCCAGAGCCCCCTGGGAGCCAGCATGTTCCCACTGCCAGCCTGTGACCTCACTCGGTGCCTGGTCCTTGAAAAAACAGGAGCTGCTGTGAGTTCCCTGTGACTCATGTCCCCAGAATTCAGCACAACTGGATCACTCAGCCAAGGTCTAAGGTGGGAGCAGTGTGGGCTGGGCAGAGCTGGGCACTGTCCTGGGCAGGGGGACACACGGGGGCAGCAGCCAGACCCCCTCCCACAGCTGGGAACTGCTGGTGTGAAGCTCAGTCAGGTCAGAAGGTGGATGGTGACATGTGGGATCAGGCAGACTTGGACACTGTCTCTCTGTTTCTGAGTCAGTTCACCAGTAATGTACCTTCTGACACGATGATGAAGCAAATAACGTGTGGGAGAGCACAAATGTCCCTCTCCTGCTAAGGAGTGCACAAGTGGGAATGGCTTTAAGCTGAAAGAGGGTAGATTTAGAATAGATGTTAGGAAGACATTCTTTACCTAGTGAATGGTGAGGCCCTGGCACAGGTTGCCCCCTCCTTCCTCCACTGCTGCAGCTGATGCCTCTGGTCCCACGGGTAGCAGGTACAGGCTTTACCAAGGTGGAGTTCCTAAGAAGGGGCTTAAAGCTTTTAATGCTCCCACATTTCTGAACAAAGTAGATAAGAAAGGAAAGTCATTTTCCATCTGTCTGCAAAGGACTGTTATGTTCTCATTCATACGTAAAGCAGAGCCAGCAGAGATTGTTACAGGCTCAATGACAGTGCTCTACAAATGTTAATATGGTTTTTAATTGGGAGGAATAATAGCTTACTGCTGCACACTTGGCAGACCAGGCTCTGCAGCTACTCAGTCCTTCCCCTTTTCTAAAACAGAAGGGAAAAAATGCAATTCTGCATTGCAGTCAGGATTTATTTTAAGTGACTGAGGTGCTCAGCTGACACAAGTGGTGTCCCTCTGGTTACCCTGGGGATGGCAAAAGCAGAGCCACCTCTCCCACAACTCGAGGGAGCATCCAGCACCTGCCCACACACTGGTTCTGTGGAGGGGGACAGGACTCAGAATCATGGAAAGGTTTGGGTGGAAAGGACCTTAAAGCTCATCTGCTGCCAAGGGCAGGGACACTTTCCACTATCCCAGGTTGCTCCAAGCCCCGTTCAGCCTGGGCTGGGCAGAATTTAGTGGTGGAGCTTGGTCCATTGCCAAGTTCTGCTGAAGTTAATAAGGGTCTGTGTGCCCAAGGAGATCAGGAAAATAATCTGAATTAACTTTTAAATGGATTAGTCAAATTGCATTTAATACCTTTGTAGACACTTTCAGTTAGAGTCAAGGTGGACTAACTTGATTTTGACCCCCTTGTGTTAATTCCAAGTAGCACCATCCAAATGGAAACTTAAAGAAGTTTAACCAAACTTGCACCTTAATTTGTGAGCTGAATCTCCCTGAGCAGTCAGAACAGAGTCTGGGAGGACCCTCCAGCTGCCCATGTGGGATGGATCCCCATCTTGGGAAACCTCTCAGGAAGGCTCTGACAAAGCCTCAATCCCGATGGGCTCGATCTTTGCACTCCAGCCACCCTGTTTACATCTTTTATCGGGTTTTTCCTCCTCATTCCCGATTTTGGCACATCTGTGGTCCATGGCTTTGCTTCAGCCAGAGCTGGGAGGGCAGACAGTGGGCACTGGTGCTTCCCAGGGAGCCCCCACCAGCCCTGGGGCCCCTTGCCATGTCAGGAGTATCTGACCTTCCATCAGGGATTTAATTCCTTTCTCCATCTGTGTGGGGAAAGCAGAGGCAAAGTGAGAAATCCCCCCACAGCCACCAAGGCACGTGGGATAATCAGGGTAATTGTTGGTGCTGGCAAACATCAGTGAGTCTGTTTGCTGCCAAACCCCTGGCACAGCAGCTTGGCTCAGGAAGTCTCTGTGTCCTCACTGGTGGTGTCCAGGGCAAGGGATGGAGAAGAGCTGGCATAGATTCTCCTTGGGAAAGGGGAAACACTGGGAACATGAGGCTTACTCTGTCCGTGGTCCATCCTCAGCTGCTTCTCTTGTCCTCCCATGATATGGTTCATCCTGGGGAAGTGTGGAAAAAGAGAATTTGCATTCACCCAGAGCATGCTCGGGGTTGGGAAGCAGCTTGGCAGAGCCATTCATGCCCCCCCAGCCCCACTCCTCCTCCTGGCACACAGGCTGTGCCCCAGGGCCACTTTGTCACCCCCTGGGACACTGGTGAACAGGGATGGAGAGGGGGCTCAGAGAATTGCAGTGTTGGATGGAAACTGATATCAGCTGACAGGATTTTCAAGGACAGAGAGATAATTCCTGCCCAGCTTCATTCACCGTGCAGAACAGAAAGGACAGCCATGCAGCTCTCTCCCTTTTTGGAAGAATTACAACGCAGCCAAAGTATTTTTAGTAGGACCTTAATTAAATCATCAAAATATTTCAGGCTTATGTTCATCAGCAAGTAAATTCAGAGACAGGACAAGAAAATCAGCTGTGCATTATTTTTCTGAGTAATGATATTTGAATCTGTGTTACAGAAAGTGGGGGGAGGAAAGTAAATTTTACAGAAATTGCACTCAGGAAGATTTTAATGTTATTACAAACCTTCTTTATGATATATGATCAAGCATGTAAGTGAAAATCTCAGGACTCGGGGGTAACACATCGATTCTGGCAGATGTTAAAATTTCTGTTTGATGCTCTGGCAAAATCTAATCTGACTTATGATTTTGCAAAATATTTTAGGGTAATTAGGCATGTTTGTGCTTTATTGATTCTTAAAATGAACATAAGCACATGGGGAATTGCTACCACTCTCGATTAAAGAAAACAAGACTCCTTGCTTCGCAAAAGTTCCTGTAATTAAATCACCTTCTGTTAATGTGATCCTCATTATCCTGGGTGAAAACGAATGCATAAACAGGTAAGGGAATTTAAAATAATAATGATGATAAAAGTGAAGCTTTAGAGTTTAAATCAAAGTTTGGTTTCTTGTAATTTTCCCACAGATTTTCAGATAAATCACTCATCTGGAGGACTGGGGATCTGATCAGCCTGGGATAGTGCAAGGTGTCCCTGCCTATGGCAGGGGATGAGATGAGATGGGTCTTAAGGTCCATTCCAACCCAAAATATTCTTGGATTCTGTGATAAACCCCCAAAGAGCTTCAAAGAACAGAGTGGAGGGAGGATTCCCATTGGAAATTGGCTTCTGAAAAGTCAAGCTCAGAGCAAACACTGAGGGCAGGGTCAGCACTGACAGCCTGATGCACTGACAGGATCCAGATGGTCCCTGTGCTGTGCTGAGGGAGGAGATCATCCAGCACCATCCTGAGCATTTCCTAGCAAGTGACCAGTCCTGCCAATCCATCCTCGAGCCTCAGCAATATTTACCACTCCATTAAATTTTGCTGCCTTTTCCACAAGTACTTCAGATGACAGAGGCCAGTGTATAAAGCTCATGCAGGAAACCACAGCACCTCTGCAGAGCTGCCTCTCCTGAGGGGGGAGCAGGGACCTGCCACTGCATCACCCCGTGACAGAGCCCTGAAGCCCCCAGCCCCACTGGAGCCCCCAGCCTCACGTCCCTGCTGCACCCAACATCACCAGCTCTCCCCTTCCCTGATCCCACACTGTTCTGAAGGAAGCAAAGCCTTAACAGGTCATTAGTCACATTTATCTCCTCTGCACCACTGCTCGCTCGAGACCTCCAGGGGTTTTGTGGAAGAAAATGCCTTATTCCTGATTTCATACACAGCATTTCAGACCTGGTTTATCCCAGTCCTGCGGCTGGAGAAAGCTGGTGATGAGGAGCCTGTCGGGCTGCAGGGCTGGGCAGGGTGAGCCAGGCTGATGGACACTGAATCCAGGGTCAGACCTGGGGTCAATGCACGTTTCATTAAGGCTGGGAGAGACTCGGCTCCAGTTTGCTTATTAATATGATTATGAATAATCTTTCTTCTCAGAGACAGGGCTGGTTCTTACCCTGCCCGTGAGTCAGAGCGCTCTGTACAGACCATTTGTATCTCCTCCTCTTTAGCAAGCACATGAGGCTCCTCCAGATTTATATTTTAGCCTGTGCTGTGAACCGCAGATGAAACATTTTGGAGAGAAAATCAATACGAGGACATGTGTATTCCCACCCTGAGCTACAGCAGCACAGACAGTGGTGCAGAGTGAGCCTCCATCTGCTCCCACCCTGCATTTATCCACGAGTCCCTGCATCCTCCAGTGCATCAGCTTTACATCCAGCATTGAGTGAACTCAGTCAGAGATTTTAATGGCAGAATGAACAGTTGCAGGCACAAGAGTGCATGGAATGCAATGTCCCAGTTTAATTGACGGGCTCTCAAGGCTGAGTCACAGCAGGGTCCAGCTCCCTGATCTCAGGAAGTGTAGTTTTAAGCTCAGTACTTAAAACAGCGTCCCAGGGGCTGTGCAGGGTGGTGCCACATGGCTCTGCTGCAGGGTGCAGGTGGGGCCATGTGCTGCACAAACACCCACCATGAGCATCCTCATGCAGCAGCATCTCCTCCCTCTCCACCAACCCCATGGGATACAGCCCTGGGGGCTGCACATCCAGGACCCGGGAGCACAGTGCACAAAGTGCCCTTGGGAGCGAGCCCTGTCCCCACTTTGCAGGGCACCGGCTGCTGGAAGGGTGTGAATTCTGCTCACAGTGCACAAAAGGACAGAAGTTCAGCCGGTCTGAACAGATGGCTGAGTAACATTTGCTGCAGGAGCCCTCGGGTCCCCAGTAAGGCCTTTCTGTTATCATTTAGTGCGCTTGCTATTTGTCATGGCGATGCAGGGACACGCAGACACACGCGTGTGCACAGCTCTGAGCTGCACACGACTGCGAGGGGCAGCCACGGCCCCCCCGAACTGCAGCTTAAATGAAGTCATAAATAAGCAATAAGCAGAGATAAGTGTCTGATTTATTGGGGAGCTCAAAGGAAAAGACAATCAATAGCAAGGTCACATCCACGGTTAAGCACGTCCCTGACAGAGCTCCTCTCCCTCCTCCTCTCCTGCTCCTGCCTGGTCTGGGAAGCAGCAAAACTGAATTTTTATCTGCATTTCTCGCTTCGGCTTCCTTTGCATATTGAGAGCAGCTCATTCTCTCCAAATCCAGGCAGTTTTTGCTGTTGAAATGCCAGTGTACCACAGCACAGAGGGCTGATGGCCGTGCAGCTCCTGTAGCGTGGCAACAAGTGCTAAGCAACACAGAGGTTGCCAGCAGGACCTCGGTCTGGCTTTTATCTGGTGAGGGACCACTTAAGTGAGAGCTAATCTCTATACAAGACACTGCCCCTGTGCAGGGCTGACAGCTGTATTACTCATCTGGACCTGCTTGAAGTGGATGCTCATTTAAAATATATATATATGTATCTCCTCACTCTGACAGGCAATATGTCAGTAAGGGGAGCCCACTTTTATCCACGTTACTCTGACTTGGGTGCCTGGTCAGGATTAGAGCTTGTGATTTTCCACCTTCCCTTCCAAAGGAAGAGGCTGCTCTGGCAGAACAGGGATTTCATGTGCAGTGAGGTTTGTCTCCCTGAAGGTCCCCAACTCTCCCCCTGGGGAGGATCAGGGCTTCCCAGGCTGTGATGGATGCACATTCCCAAGGGAGAGGGCAGTGCCCATGCAGCCCTGTGCCAAGGCATCCCCTCTGCTCCCAAGACCATAAAATCATGGAATGGTTTGGGTTGGAAGGAACCTTCAAACTCATCCAGTTCCAAACCCCTGCCCTGGGCAGGGACACCTCCCACTGTCCCAGGCTGCTCCAACCTGGCCTTGGACACTTCCAGGGATGGGGCAGCCACAGCTTCTCTGGGCATCCTGTGCCAGGGCCTCCTCACCCTCACAGGGAAGAGTTTCTTCCTATTATCCAGTCTAAACCTACTGTCTGTCAGTTTAAAGCCATTCCCCCTTGTCCTATCACTCCATGCCCTTGTGAAAATTCTCTCTCCAGCTTTCTTGGAACTGGAAGGTGCTATAACAGGGATGGTCCTGCCAGGGTTGTCCCATGCAGCAGCAGGGCTCTCTCACAGCCCAGACACATCCCTATGGATCCTTGAGCTGCAGAGCAAGAAAAAAGAAAAATTTTCGTCTGGTAGGAAGAACCTTCCTTGTCTTCTATCCAGAAATGTGGGCTGGGCAGGAAAATCACATTGGAAAAAGCAATTCCTGAAAGATATCTGGGAAGACAGACTGCTCTCTCCTGTCTTTGTGCTCTCTGTCATCACCTGCAGCATTAAATAAAGCCAGAGATGGTCAGAGAGAGAGGAATGGAAGTGATGCTTCCCTCTGACACACTGGATTTTCTGTCACTTGGTACTAAATAAGCCCCGGCAGATTTAAAAGCGTCTCGATTGCTGAAAAAAATAACCTTAATAAAGTGGGAATAAATATCTGTATAGCAGTATTTCTGCGTGTTGGAATTGTTTATGCAGGTAGAATTTAATAGCAGAGGTGTGACCACATTTATAATGGAGTAATCAGTGTGTAATTCCACAGACCCAGTGTGTTTGCTCACAGGAGACAACCTTAATGTCTTTTAAGAAGAGTCATTAGATTTAAGTAATAGCCAGCACCCAAGTACTCGATCAGGCAGATAGAGAACAAATCAACTTTTATTGCCAGGCAAAAAGTAGAAAACCCAATTCCTCGGAAGCTAATAAAAATTTTATAATTTCTTTTTTTTTGAGTCAAATAAGTGCAGGGTTTATTACTTTGTAGACGTCTTCATAAAACCTGGAGCAAACCTAATCTAGATGAAAACAACAGCTGGGAGGCACAATGTATTTGACCAAGATGGATGCCTCAGAGGTGTGATATTCATTAGCTCACTAATTCCAAATGGTAAACAAGGTTTAATTAATTTTCATTTCAAACTACAATGGTCTGTTGGCCATGCAAGGGTGTACAGAATGTACAGCTGCTGGAGGAGCAAGTGTTTTGTGGATAATTTCCCATGTTCCCTTGATACTTTTTCTGGGAGAAATTTTGGGAAGAAGAGGGGGAGCCTCCATCTCCTGCTTTTGGTTGGTGCAAAAGCAATACTGAGGGATGCATCTTCCATGAGGATTCCCTGGATTGATGACTAGGCTATGCTTGGACATATTTAAGTAGAAACTCAGTGCCTAGTTCATTATTTTTATGTCTAATTCGTACTTTCAGTGATGGGCTACATTGGCAATGTTAGATATCTTCCCTGTGAGAGGGATGAAGGCCTGGCACAGGTTCCCCAGAAAATGGTTTGATTTGGAAGGGTCCTTAAAGCCCATCGAGTTCCACCCCTTGGACACCTCCCACTACCCCAGGTTGCTCCAACATGGCCTTGGACACTTCCAGGGATGGGGCAGCCACAGCTTCTCTGTGCCAGGGCCTCCCCACCCTCACAGGGAAGAATTTCTTCCCTATATCCAATCTAAACCTACACTTTGTCAATTTAAAATCATTCCCCCTTGTCCTGTCACTCCATCCTCTTGTAAGAAGTCCCTCTCCAGCTTTTGGAGGACTTGCTCCCTGTCCTTCATTTCCAAGGATCCCAAGTATTTCCTGTGCAATCACATAGAGAATGACCTTCATTTTTCAAAGTAAGGTGGGTAATTATCACACTCCACCTATGAGTGCAGGATCTGCCCTAAGACAGGTGGATCCTGATAGACACAATGATCTTTGCATTTCACTGGGCCACGCTGACTTCCATTGGTTTTTCTTCCTCATGGATAAAAAAGCAGACACAGCCTGAGATGATGTGCAACAGCAATTGCCACAGTGATACTGTCATTCCCAGGGGCTTCCCAGTATCCACTGTTTCCCTTTCTCAGCTGCTCAGCTTTGCTCTCACCAGGGCAGAGCCTGTGGTTTTGGCACATGTGATGGTGGTGCCTGGTGTGCCAGGGCCCTGCCAGGCTGCTGCACCCCAGCCAACTGCTGCTAATAATAAATCTTTTAGTGATGGATTTGAGAGTCTCCTGATGGGAAACATTTACTCAACAAGTATCTAAACCAGGAAAGTCTGAAAAATCAGATTTGTGTTGCTGACATGAGTGACCCCAGAGAACCGAACACTCCTGCAGACAACAATCAGATGCAGAATGAAGATGCACAGAAATAGCAGCCAAGCAGAAGGCACTGCCCAGCACTCCATGGTAATTCCTGCCTGTTCCTTCCCAGGAGAACAAGGAGAACATCACTGTGCCCTGTCCCGCCAGCCACTCACTCCAGCTGCATCCATTTATCACCCTTCACTTCTGATTTGAAAAAAAAAAAAGACTTTGTTGAACTCATGGGAAGACAAGGGGCAGGGAGGAGCACTGGGAAGCCCGTGCTCCTCAGGATGCTGCAGGCTGCCATTAAAATAACCAAACAACCACCTCTGAAAGTTCCTTGCTGTGCTCATAAAAAGCTGAATATTATTTCCCATTTCTGGCAAAAAGCCCTTCTGTGGTGGCTCAAGAGACAGATTCTCCATTTTTGGGGAAAACTTGAAACACCTCAAGCAGGACACTGAAGGGATGAGGACAAGTGTCTGGCATCATTTCCCTTGTTGTCTCTCCATGCCATTAACTGTGCTTTGCTTGCACTTGTGAAAGCTCCACGGCTTCAAATGAGACTCCTGGGAATGGGAAAGCTTAGTGCAGAGCTCTCCAGAGAGAACTTACAGGGTGAAGGAGAATCTGTCACTGAGCTGTGGAAATGCCCAAAGAGAGGGAGCAGGCCAGGTTTCACTGCAGAACATCTGGCCCAGGTGCCAACAGTGCCAGAGGGTGCAGACAGAGGTTTGGAGTGGGACAATGGCCACAGGCACAGCTGAGCTCTCCCAGGGCTCTGACTCCCACAGGTCAATTCCTAGAAATAAGCTTACAACTCACATCTGACTTTGCTGCCTTTTTTTCCAGCTGTATAAAAGCCCCTGCTCTGCACATTCCTGAATTGTGGTGTATTCCCTCTCCAAGCACCACAGCTGGGCCCACGGCAGTCACCCCCCTCCAGCAAACATCACCTGGCTTTGAGATGCAGAACTCCCCTCGGGCTCCCCAAAATAGCCCTAAACACAGCAGGGGGGAGATTTAATTGTCACTCTGATGGATCTGAGTGCCTCCTCTGCATGGGTGCCCTCGTGCTCATAAGCAGCTGAGCTCAGGAGAGGCTTGGACAGGCTTGGAAAGCCACTGCAAGCCCAGACACTCAGCATTTTCCCCTTCAGTGCCACCTCTGGGCAAGGACATGTATTAATGGGGCTGGTTATAAAAGAAGCTGCTCTTCAGCCTGGAGAAGAGAAGGCTTCAGGGAGACCTGAGAGCTACTTCCAGTGGCTGAAGGGGCTCCAAGAGAGCTGGAGAGAGACTGGGGAAAATGACATGGTGTGACAGGAAAAGGGGGAAGGGCCATAAGCTGAATGAGGGCAGGTTTAAGTTGGGTATTAGGAAAAAATTCTTCCCTGTGGGGGTGGGGAGGCCCTGGCACAGGGTGCCCAGAGAAGCTGTGGCTGCCCCATCCCTGGGAGTGTCCAAGGCCAGGTTGGATCAAACTGGGACAGTGGAAGGTGTCCCTGGCCATGGCAGGGGGTGGAACTGGATAATCTTCAAACTCTCTTCCAACCCAAACCATTCTGTGGTCCTATGATAAGGTGCCTTTTCCAGCTGTAGGACAGCTCCAGGCTGCAGTGTGGCAAGAGATTCGAGGTGGAGGGGATCTCATAAGGGCTGCCTCCACTGTCTCTCTGTGTTTGGAAATGTCAGCACTGCCCATTGCTACTGGCATGGAAACTGCTTTTCTGACATGAATCACTTGTCATGGCCAGAAAACCTGACGCTGAAACAGGCAGATTTATTACCAGGATGAAGTAACTCAGCACCTGGTTTGCATCCAGGTGTTTTGTTTCAATGTGTGTAATTTTGATTTTTTTTTTCCCTGTGAAGATCTAAAGCTGTAACTGAATCTTCCCACCCTTGGGCAGATTTCACAGTGGACATATTAGGCTTATAGACTCTTATTCCTCTGCTCTGCTGCAACATGAATGGAAAATAAGCTGGTCTGCAACCTCAGAGCCTGATACCAGCCATAGCCTCAAAACCTCCAGCCACACCTCAGAGCTCCCACCAGTTAATATAGTCAGTGACTATTGGTTACTACTGGCCAACACCTTGGTGTGCAATAAATGCCAGTATCCTCTTTCTGCCAGCACTTGCAAATCAAGCCTTACAGCCCAAAAAAATAAATAGCACAGAGCTGCTCAAGTGAAAACAGAGGAGAGGAACAGGCTTTGCCCCAAACTTCCATGGATGGATCATTAAAACCTCTCAGTACATAATTTGCTAGAGGATTTCTGAGTTAATTACATTAAGTGCTGCATTTATCTCGTCCCAGTGTCCTCCAGCTCCGTTATCCTGCGGAAGGTTGGGATACTCTGCACCCACCACAAACACACCCATGGAGTCGTCTTGCTCCAAGGGGCCGTGGAATTGTTTACTGTCACCTCTGAGCGACACCAAGACACGCACTTGTCTTGTACTTGTGAACTGGAAATGTATTTAATTCAGGCTCGAGGCAAAGTCATGGCTCACAGCCCTTTAGTGCGCTGCTGAATTTGAAACCAGCTTGCAAAACTGTTCCCAAAATAACCCCGCGAGCCTCTTTTCTCCAGAGAAATGTATAAAATATTTTTGTTCAAAGACAGAGGGTGCAAAGAATTTAAATGTCAACACTTTCCCTGGAGAGAGAGGACGGGTTTGGAGGACTATTTCCAATAAAAGTGAGATCCGGTGCCAGATCCCTGGAGGATGGTGGCCATGGGGTGGCAAGTCCTTGTCTTGGTAAGATGTGCCTGTCTCCAGAGCAGGGTGATGGTACCACTGATAGAAAAGTTATCAGAATGTACAAAACCCCCACCCCAGCACTTTTTCCATGGTTTTCCTGTAACCATCACTACATAATCCCACTTGCCTGCACCCAAGGCTGCGGGAGGCTCGTGTTCCCTGCTGCAGGAACAGCAGCTCTCTCTGGATCCTTCCCAGGGCTGGGGACCTGCCAGAGCCAGTGGTGACACATCCAGGGCTGGAGTGATTCACCTTCCACTCAGCTCACCAGGAACCTCATGGAGATACGTTCATTTATACACAGGGAAGCTTTGTTGATAAATAACCAGAACTGGAAATATGCTTTAATGAAGCACAACAAGAATTAGCTTTATTCACATTTTCCCCCCCCTCACAACATAGACAAATATATGCACTTAAAGAATGATGATGTTTTGGGTAATCACAGCTAAATAAATAGGATGGAAACTTTGCATATGTTATGCAAAAGAATTTGCTAGCTGTAATATTTCATTTAAAAATAATCAAGTGGTTGGAATGAAGCCTATACACCAAACCCATAACGTTGCATTTCCAAGGGCTGTAGCCATAGTGCAATAATGAATATATTTGTCTTCTTCAGAACATCATCCTATACTTGCTGTGTCTAACATAATCTGTTTTTGGTGAACATCTATCATAACACACCAACAGAAGAGCTGAAACACATTAAAAAGAAAATTGATCCCCTTGCAAGCCTCTTTTTGTCTGGTTTCTTCATTTGCCTATTAATAGCTCACTGTACAATTAATTATACAGGGTTCAGGTACAATCCTTGTACCCTTGCTGAAGGAGTTGATAAAGTTTTGCAGATATTTCCAGCCTGGAGGCAATATTTCTCCTTCTGAGCTGTGCTGTGGTTTTCTGCTGGGAGCTGGGCATGGCAGCTTGGAGAACCCAACAGCACCAAGGAACATGCAGGACAAAAAATGTTTGCTGAAATATTTGGGACAGTCTTGACGAAGAATGAATACATCCACAGAAACAGGGCTCAACCACACACAAAACAGTGGTTAAATTAATCAGGTAATTTAATGGCGAGGAGCAATTTGACATCTTGTGTCTCATGGGTGCTCCTTGCACAGCTTCTCTCCAAGCAGCCTGGCTTATTCTCATTGCTTCAGGCTGGACTTTCTTAATGCAAGGCTTTTAATTATGCAGACTGGACTTCCTTAATGTGAGGCTTTTAATTATCCTTAGATCAATACTTCTCATCAGCTCTGAGAAAAACCTCCTCCCCTGGACTGAGGTGGGGAGTTACAGGGGCACGTTTGGTGTGTTAAACATCCACCTTCACTTGGAGGAAAGGGGCAAAGGGAGTCTCTGCCCTGTGTTTTGAGGAACCAGGGTGTCACTATCCCATGTTTTGAGGGACCAGAGTGTCACTGTCCCATGTTTTGAGGAATGGGGGTGTCACATCCCCTGCTTTGAGGTACAGGGTCACCATCCCATGGTTTAGAAAAGCCACCAGCCAGGCTGGAGGTACCTCAGATCCCACAGCACAACACGCACAAGACTGATCTGTGGGAAGTGGCTGCATCCTCCAGCCTGGATGAGATGGTAAAAAACCAGCTCTGAAGAGCAGTTCCTGCTGTTGTCCCACTGAAATACAGGGAGCACTAATGACATTGTTATTTTTCATGTAGAGAAACTTGAATTATTTACAAAGCTCCCAACAAGACTCTCAGCCTGGCACGTGCTTTTTCTCCCTCTTGTTCTCCTTTCCAACTCTCACTTTGAAAACAGATCCATCTCCCCATGTGGATACAGGCACTGCCATATCATTTCCCCATGCCCAGAGCCCACTGGGGTTGGATCCTGCGTGCCCAGCACTGACTGGTCCCAGTCCTCCCCTCCCCTGCTCTCCCCAGCATCCCTGGCTCCATGCCAGCATTTCCAGCCCCAGCAGAGGAGCGATTTCAGAGCTAATGAGTTTGGCCTTGGGCAACCACCTCCCTCACTTCGTTATTTTTATTTTTTTGGAGTCTTTCAGCCCAGGGTGCTTGTTGCTCCTCCAGCATCAACAACATTAACAAGCTCTGACATCTCATAAATTTCCCTTGGTAAAACAAAAAGAAACAAATAGAAAAACAAGTTTCAGCAGTACAGGGGGTTTGGTGCTTTGAATGTCTTTCCTTCCTTTTTGGTATATTGGATTTTGTTGTGAGCAGCCCCTTTTATCCTGCTGGTGTCTCTCTCTGCTGCAGCCAAACTGCTTGGGACAGCTCGAGCTAGAACATTCTCACTTTGGCTTTGGATAGAAAATGCTGAGGTCAAATGATGCCTGATTAAAAAAACCCAACAAACATAAATAGATCCAATCCAAGCTCAACCACAAAAATGTTACAAGCTCAGAAATAATAGGATTAATCTCCTTTCTTTTAGTTTTCATCTTATTCCACACTTCCAGTCCACCTTTAAACCATGTCCCCAAATGGACTTTGCAGCTGAGCAAGCATCAGCTGTGGGGTCATTCCTAAGTTTCCCCTTTTAAAAAGTATGTGCAGTAATAAATTATAATAATAATAAAAATCTTTGGTAATGCTTCATTTAGAAAGTGAGAAGTTAAGAATCAGGATTGATCATCACTCTCACGAGGATTTTGTTCAAACAGTCCCTGCCATGGCAGCCTCAGGCCCTCTCCACACTTCTCTCCTTGCTTTCTCTAATGCTTTGCCAGTGCTCAAAGTATAAATTGGCTTTCTTAGGCAATGAGAAATGTCCTGCCTTCGAGCCCAGCCTGTGCTCACAGAGCGGGGATGGAGCCACTGCAGACACACTGCATTCCCCTCTCCATCACGTTTGGAAGTGCAGCTCCTCCGAGGGGCTCTTAGGAACTGCAGAAGGATGAAGCAGCCACCAGCCATTCCTTCTTTTCCATGCAATTGATTTTCTTTAAATATATATCTCAGGGCATCTTGAAGACACTTTAAGCAGAGCTCCCCTGTAAACTTATTTTGCTTTCAGGAGCTGGATGAGGCACTGCAGCAAGACAAGCACAAGCTCTGTCCTCCCTGGGCTCCCTCTTGGATCAGAGACTCCAGGAATCCAGCTGAGGGGCCTGGATTTTCCAAGAACACTTTTTTATCAGCATTTGCCCGAGTGCCAAGGGAGTCTCAGCTGGTGCTAAACCAGTAACATGAAGCTTCATGGGCACAAACCACAGCATTAATTACAATGGACTTTATCAAACCTTGTCACCCCCTAACACAGGTCCTCAGGTGGGTGTTTGTTTCCAGTCACTGCCCCATCAAAAGAACAGCATAGAAATTATCATTAAAATAATGCTACTGGGAGGGAATGTGAGGGGGAAGAATAAAACTGATTTTCCAAGGATAAAATTATTCAACAGCAACACAGGACATGTTCAATGGCATTTTTGACTTGGTATCCACTGCTTTAAGACAAGGCAGAATATTTTCCTTAGGGATCCAGTTCCTTAAGCCCTGAAGCTCCTGCCTGTGTCCTCTGCCACATCACAAATATCAGGAGTTATGGTTGCAGCAAATACACTGCACGTCGCTGAGCTGCTTTGAATTTAATGTGAATTTAATATCAGCATCCCATAGTGCCCTAGCAGCTGTCAGGAGGCAGCTGTGTTTGTCATGTTTTGCTTTCTGCATTCAGCCTTTGGCCCCAGACACATTGTCACTGGGCTCCTGGGTGCAGGAGGGGAGCAAGAAGAGATTTCCAATTAAACCTCCCTGCAATAACACCCAGGAGTCAGAGGGGTGCCTTGGGAAGGTGGACAAGAAATGCCTCAGGTTCTCATGCTTCGGGAGAACATTTGGAAGGTGTTTTACTATCACTCTCTGCTATTTTTAAATGGAAATATTTTTTTTGGTATTTAAATACATTTTAGTTGATTAGTAGATTAAACTAAAAGTTTAAAATGTCAGAGAAAACAGAATCACAGAAGGGTTTGGGTTGCAGGGGAGCTTAAAGATCATCCAATTCCAACTCCCTGCCATGGGCAGGGACACCTCCCACTGTCCCAGGTTGCTCCAAGCCCCGTCCAACCCAGCTTTGAACACTTCCAGGGATGGGGCAGCCACAGCTTCTCTGAGCAACCTAATGCCAGTGCCTTATGTCCTAAAGAATGAAACTACAAAACAAGATTATTTGAAATTCTGACTCTTATTTTCTATCCATTCACCCTCAAACTCTGCTTTTACAGACCTTCAGTCTGGAGGTGGCTCAGGACTCTACTGACATCTCTCAATTTGGCACCACAGTATTGTGTGGAAGAGAAAAAGGAAACACACCCCATTGCTGCTCCCTGGGTGCACTAGGATGTGTGTTTAATACCGTGGCAATACTGTGCCATGTTTTAGTACAGAGAAACTTCTCTGTTTGCCCAGAGAAGCTGTGTCTGCTCCATCTCTGGAAGTGCCAAGGTCAGGTTGGAGCAGCCTGGGACAGTGGGAGGTGTCTCTGCCCGTGGCAGGGTGTAGAACAGGATGAACTTTAAGGTCCCTTCCCATCCAAACCAGTCTGAGATTCTCTGAAATGAATGGGACACGTGGTACCCCTGCCTGGGGAGGCTCCTGTGCTGAACCAGCTGCTGCCACGGGATGGAGCAGAGCTGCAGGATTAATGTCCCTGCCTCTTCAGGAAATTACTACAAGATCTTCAGCAGCACATATCTCTTTTACCTCTGAAAAAAACCTCCACCAAAACCCACAAGAGCCTCACCAAAAATCCACATCCCATTTCAGCAGTCGGACTCAGAGGCTGCTGTTCCTCATGGAGCCTGAAGGGTTAATCACCTGATCCCCTCCTTATTCATCTGCAGCTGGTTTAATACAAATGAAGAAAAATCAGTAGCTACTACATCACCCATCATCACATATCACATTAATACAATAGTGGAGGGTGTCTGCAGATCTACTCTGGGCATAAACCGTCTGTTATGCATCTTGTATCCCCTGAGATTAGTGCATTTCTTCAAGTAATGTGATTTAGGGAGAAAAGTTTATTTCTGACTGATCTAGTACAAATAAAATCTGTGTTCCATCTATGAAAACTTTTTGGGTTTTCCTTTATATTGTGTTAGAAAGAAAGAAAGAAAAAGGTATGGTTCCACGGATGAAATCCCACTGCAGCAAGAACAGATTTGAAGCCCCCAGCCCTGTAAGCTGTGATTTATTGATCAGCCAAACCCTAGGACAGCTCCACTTTGGCCCATCCCATGGTTCTATGAGCACAATAAAGCAAATATTTCACAGCACAATCATGAGTTCTGATGTTTGGGAGACATATAGAACATCTCTGTCAGTTATATGGGCTCAGAAAATGAACCCACCTGAAAGAGCATATCTGACTAAAGAGAATAAAACCCCACACACATGAAGAGACATTGGAAATGGAAAAAGCAGCAGAGATTGGCAGTACTGTGCTGCTCAAAGGAGTGGAAAAGGGATGGATGGATCTTGCAAATGTTTATCATTAAGTCCTGTGCTCAAGAAGATGAATATAATTACGATTTTAATGTAAATAACTGACTATACAGATCAGATCTCGTGTCAGAAGTCTGTCACCCTATCCCAGGCATTCAGCCTGCCTGTTATTTAACCAGTAATATTCACATGGGAAGAAACTGGAAGAGCAATTCCTGGGTGAACAGTAATTGATTTGAACATGAGTTCTCCTCCCTCCAGGGAGACTGAAGTCACAACTGAGATAAGGCACATTTTAAAATTAATTCCCATGTAATTGTATAATGTGCAAAGGGAGCACGAGCACCAACAGATTGGTTCTCCCATCTCTGTTGGGAAGGATCCCAGTGCTGGAGGATACAGGATGGGAATGCTTGGATGGCAGGAACGGGCCTGGATCAAGAGAAGCTGCTTCTGATGGGATAGAGGATGGGAATACCTGGACATCAGACCCAGTCTGAACCCAGAGGTGCTTTTTAACAAAGGGCTCAGCCCTGTTGAAGGGCTGGTGCAGCTGATGCATCACAGGCAAAATGATGCCTCCTTCTGCCAAAGGACAACTTTAATGGCAATTTTTATTTTCCAACAGAAGAAACTGAACTTATAGTCAGAAACTGGAGGTGAAAATTGGAAAAAAAAAAACCCTCTCTCCATCAGCAGAGCTGACCTCATGTTGGCTGAAGATGCTTTTGCCCCTTTTTTGGAGAGCATTGCCCTGAGGCACAGCCAGGGGATATCAAAGCCTTGGCTCAGCCCATCCCTGAGCTTAAACCTCTTCCATGATGGCCAATGTCCAAGGTGAAAGAGTCTCAATTATACCGGGGGAGGTTCAGGTTGGATATTAGACGTTTCCTCACTGACAGTGGTCAAGCATTGGAATGAGGCAATGGTGGAGTCACCAACCCTGGAAGTGTTTAAAACATGAATAATGTGGCCCTTGGCAATATAATTTATTGAGCACAATGGGATTCAGCCAGAGGTTGGACTTGATGATCTTGGAGGACTTTTCCAATGCTGATGATTCCATGATTCCATATATTCCTGTGATGCTAATGGTATAAATGTGCTGCCCAACATTTCTTTAAATCCCTCCCCCAGACAAGAACTGCTGAGTGACACATCCCTCCCCACCACAGCATCCCCTCTGAGCAGGATTCTCCTGCCCTCCAGGAGCCCGGCTCTGCCCGTGCTCCAAGGACACTGCTGAGGACCCACAGCCTTCCCCATCTGCTCCTGTGGCTCTGTGCCCACTCAGCCCTTCAGGCTCTGCAGAAGGGTAAGTGCCAATCAAAAGAGGATTAAATGGGCAGCTGGTGAGAGTGAGCAAAAGTCACCTCTCCTGCTGGGAGTCCCCCCTGCACGTGCCTCCTGCCTGGCATCTCTGGCTGGCACGGAGTGGAGTGCCCTGACAGAAGGATGGGCTGCAGGGGACAACAATTAAACCCACTTGGTCTGTCAGTGCTTCCCCAAAAGGATTTTTTGGCACTTCCTCTAAAAATCAACGTCTCACAGAGCAGCACTGGCTGCCCTTTGGGAAGAGATGGGCTGTGTCAGGGCAGCACCTTCAGGGGTTTTGGCTCCTTTGGTGGTGATTCCATGGAAAGCACTTGCCAGTGCCCACTGAGACCTTTTACAGGGGGTCATGGCAGCCTCATGGGAGGGCTCTTCGTGCACAGCAGAGGAGCAGGACAGATGGAGCTGCAGTGGCAGCTACTCAAGAAGGTGCAGAGTAGCTGCTCAAAGTTAAATACACAGAGAAAGGATGTTCTGATTTCTGTTGGAAGCCTGTGCTTGTTACTATCCCATAAACACGGCACCACAATGACATGAGCAGCTTCTTTTTGTCTCTCCAGGGCTCACATCTTTCAGATCATGGCTGGCATTCAGATCAAGGCTCAGCCCATCCCAGAATCATTATAGCTGGAAAAGACCTTCAGTATCATCAAATCCAACTTTTGTCTGAATCCCTGAGTCACTTCCAGTGACTCCACCACTTCTTTGGGCAGCCTGTTGCAATGCTTGGCAACCCTCCCACGAGGAGGGATCAGGGAGGGCAGAAAGCTCAACCAGCACCAGTAACAAACTGGAACTCCAGCAGAGGCTGAAGGGGGTGAAGGATGAGCACACACATGCACAGCAGAGAGGTCCCCAGGGGACAGAAGGAAGGATGGGGGTTTTTTTTCCCCTTGGCTCTCAGAACCACTGTCTGGCTTTGCCAAGAGGAGATAAATTGGTACAAACCAAAAAGATTTGAGAAGGAGTTCTGTATCAGGCAGCTTTGGCATTATTAAGCTTAGCTGAAGAGCAGACAGAAAACTAAGGGAGAGAATGTCAATTAATTTGAGTGCAAGAATTCCCCGCGCCGACGGCTCGAGGAAGGCAGGAGAGCTGCCCAGATGGCAGTGTCACAGGGAAATGGATTTCTCTGCACAGACCCAGAAACTTGAAACCCTTTTCATTTCTATTTGTTTAAAGATTCAGCTCTGTGTAGAACAATTTGGGCTGGATGAATGCTGTCTTCCAGCAGTAACTGGTGCTCTAACAGAGAAGAAAACTCCACATGAACAAAGTCAGGCTGAGCAGTGCTGGGAGGTGAAAGGATACATCCAGCAGTGCAGGGACCTGCTCCCAGCAAAACCATCCTCCTTTTGATCCTCTCCACGTTCTCACTGCCATTCCTGCTGCAAGGACAAGGGGACCTGGGGCTGGCACAGCCTTCACACTGCACTGTGAGGAAAGTGCTTGGCTTGACTTCGAACTTGATCTATGGCAGGATCTTGGGCTCGGGCCATAGAGGAGCTCACAAATAATGCACATCTCACTGCCTGGCCCTGCAGATAATTGATCAGCTGGGACTTGCACACACATCGAGGATGAACTCATTTAATGTACTCCCAACCTGCCTCAGTGTAACCACAGCAGGTTCAGAAATGCTGTTTACAACTGGGAAGTCCATCACCAGTGACAGGAGCCAACGAAGCCCATTTTAGTCATTATCATTAAATCCAAGAGAACAGAGAGGCTCCTCTGCTTTGAATTTTTTTTTTCCTGCTCAGACACTGAATTTGGTGTCTCTGACAATCCCCAGGTATTGCAGTTTTGCTTTTCACCTGCAAGGCAGGTACAGCTTCACTGATGCCAGACAGAGGATCCCTTGTGCTGGTTTATTCTCCTGGGCACAAGGTGCAGGGAAGAGGGGTGAGGCTGGGAGGTTGTTCTTGTCCCTGCATACTGATCTAAAATTCAGGGTACAGTACCCAAACCTCTTTGAACTTCTGTGTTTTTGTGTCCAGTGGAGCACCTGAGCCAGCATAACCGAGGTCAGACACTACCCTACATAACACAGCTCCTGTTGGGGTTGGTGAATCAGTGACCCACAGGCACAGCCTCAGTCTTGGGATGCTGCTCCAGAGCTCTGAGTGCCACAGGAAAGCTGGCATCCCCATCTCCTGAGGCAGAGCCAGACTGTGGCCCAGCACAAGCCACGGCAGAGCACAGCCCTTGCCCATGGTGGGAAGGATAACAGGGGCCATCCTGCCCCTGCTGCAGAGCCCTCAGAGCAGCTGCATCTCACCACTGCAGAGCCTTCTTTTATTTCAAAGCCTCAGGTGTTGCTGCAATGCAATTGCTGACAATAAACTCTTTGAGAATACAGATACATCCAAAACAGAGAGCAGTGCTTAACCCTGACACGCTTTCCTGCTCACACACAGCTCCCTCCCCTCCTGCCCCGTCAGCTCTTGCTGCAAAACCACTTTTGCTAATCTCAGTCCCTTGGTGCGTGGTGCAAAGGCCTCTTCATTCCTCCCAGGCAGCTTGGAAGCCCTCAGGGCAATATTTAACTTCTCCTTTATCACTCTCCCATTCTGTACAACGTGCATTCATGCAGGTTTTCTCTGGAGGATCATTCCAAGCAGCCATTCCATATACTTACACTTAACATGCACTTTAAGGAACTCGCTGTACTTGCAAAGTGCCCCTGCATGCAGAGATGCTCCTGGAACAGTGGAGCTGCCACAAGCTGTTTTCCCTTAAACTGCACAGAATAAACACAACCTGAAAGGGTCAGATCTTGCACAAGCACTCTGAGATTTGCCACACTATGAGAGTTGACCCAGCAGATCACCACGTGTAGCACAGTGGACAGCACTGCAGGATCCCAGCACAACATCTACAGGACACCCTGGATGCCCCGTGGGGATCAGGAGCAGGTGTTTTTGTCCAGACATACCTGTAAAGTGAGGCAGTGTCCAAGTCAGGTCAAAGCTGCTATGGGTAAAGAAGCAGATATAATAACTTCTTAATGAATTTTCATTCCAAATAAACTTGGAACTCTATTTTCCCCAGTAATTGTATTAATGGTTCCACAATGATAGTATGATCCTTCCCAGGATAATCAAGGAAAAAATACTGCTGTCTCAAACTTCCCTCCATGAAATTAGCTTTTACACTCAAGCAAGTCATCAGGAATAGCACTTGCCTTGGAGGAAAGGACACCCTTTGAGAGAACTTTGAGCTGAACTGGTGGAATTACCTGCCAGACTGACACCACCAACTGTGGGGTCACACAGATGCCCTGGCCCACTGATAAACTGGTGGGGGATATTCCTTCCAGCCCCATTTCCTTTCAAGCTCCTGCCAAGCAGCTGCCATGGCACCAAATTGTTCAAAGATCACTTGGGGTCTGAGCCACCTCTTTTGGTATCTGCCCTGACGGCAAATAAAAATTAAATGAGCATGGAGATGGTCTGTTGTCTCTTTCTTCATCCCTCCAAGATATTTCACAGTCAAGATGTGCAGAAAATTTGTAGTTGACTGCCATGAGGCTCAAAGAAAGGCTCCTGCAGATGATTTTTCAGCAACACCCTGATAAAAAGCCACATGGACCATGTGCCTCCCTCCCACCCACCACTCCCCAGGCACAGCCCACTCTCCATCAGCATTTTCTCCTCTTGACTTCAAAGCTGCTTTTCTCTTGTTACAGTGAAGTGCTGTGAGCTTTTGCTCCTGTTCCTTGTTTAGGCCCTACAAGGCTGGTGGAAGAAATTTTAATTAAAAGCTGTTCTGCTTTTATGTCCAACATACTTCAACGGGCAATACATCTTTCTGATGCTGGAATTTCCTACTTAGTATTTCTTACACCCTCTGAGCATCTGGTGTAAGGCAACACTTGAATTAGGATGGGGAGCTGGATGGAAACCTCGTGGTGTGGCCACAAAACCCTCTGCATCTCTGGTAATGCTGCTAATTATAGGAGTGGCTGGATTCCAGCTGATGTCCTGAGAAAACAAGGCTGTGGGCCCAGAGATTAGGGAAAAAGTGTTAAAACCTGCCCAGCCATCTCCTCACGGGTGGCTCGGTGTCTTCTGCCACCAGGGATTCATTCAGTGACACTCAAAATGTCTCAAAGAAAGGGTTGCTGCTGTGCAGAGACGGAGAGGTTTCATGGATCAGGAGGAAGCATCCTCCCAAATTTACATCCCCTTTGGCCTCCAGAGGTAGAGCTGGATCAGCCACAAGACCCCCTGGGTCAGCACAGTGTGACTCCATCGAGCTGTTCTCAGCTCATGGATGACCTGCAGGTCATGCCACTCCTTTTGGATTAAAAAGAAGTCTTGTCACCTCTAACTAACGTGGTTTGTTGTGGTGCCTGGTTTGTGGGAGTAATTGCTCGTAGCACTGGGAGGGGCACATGGTTTGGCCAAAAAGAAAATGTTGAGGAATGAAAGAGAATGGGAAATAAGATGAAAAATCAGCTGCTGAAGCTTCTGGGCTCCTGAACGACCTCCAGGACAGTTTTCCAGCTGCTAAACCCAGGCACTGACTGCCCTTCTGCAGGGGAAGCTGGCTCTATCACTCATATCCTTATGGAGAACCAAGAGAGTTCTTGGGATTTCCTTTGGGATTTGCTTGTGGCTGCTTTAATTGCTGAGCAGGGCTGTCCTCTGAGTAGGCAAGAGCCAGCAAATCCCAACCATGGCTAAAGAAATTGCATTTTCCCCCCTCCTTTATCAAGTGCGATGTCAGTATCAAGCTGCAAAACGGATTCTTCATCTCTTTATCAAGTCAACCTGCACAGCCTTGAAGTTCCTTCCCCTTTCTGGTTCCACAGGTCTCCGTGGGAGCTTCCAGGAGAACAGACAGCCCATCAAATGCCATTCCAGGTAGGAACACTGTCAGGCTGTGTACAGGAATATAGACATTTAAGCTGAGAAACTACTTAATAAATTCAGAGCAACACTTTGTGACATTTCCCACAAGACTTTAGTGCTGTTTACAAATTCCAAAGAACACCCCGAGTCATTGCTGGCACGGACTTATGATTTATTTCAAAGCAAAATGGGTCGGAGTGTGTGGGTCTGTGTCTAATGTGAAAAGGGATTTGGAAATGAAAAGTCAACTGGCATGAAAGATTGCAGGGCAAGTGTAAGAGCAGTAAAGCGTGTGGGTGGTCTCTGAGCATGTAATAGGATATTTGTAAGGAAAAGAAACATGCAGGATTGTAAGCTTTGATAAAACAGTTCCTTTCACCCCATCAATAACATAATTGTAATTTTCCGAGGCAAATTGCCTCTAAACTCCCGTTTCTCAAAGAAAGAGTGGTACAAATGGGACAAGGATGAAAAATCACTGAAGCAGCAGGTGTGGGGAATGACCCTTCCCTGCCTCCCAGGCTGGGTCCTGCTCCTGCAGGAGCACCCAGAGCAGGCAGAGCAGGGTTTGGATGATCCCAGGGATGAGCAACCCCCAGACAGAGGAGGGTTTGAGGGTTTTCTGCTCCATCTCAGCTCCATCTTCCCACACATCGCTTTAGTGTTTGCCAAAGGATGTTCTTGAGCAGCCCAAGATGTGGCCACACTTGGAGAGGGCTCAGAACGTCAGGGAAAGGCTTCACAGGAGATCAAACAGGGTCTGCAGTGGCTCATTGAATAAGCAGTGGGGGCAGTGGAAGGGGTTATGGGTCTTCTGGAGGTGGTGGAGTTTATGGGCATCGATGTGGAGCTGGCACAAGGTGCCAGAGCCCAGGGAGGGGGAGGAGGAACGCACAGAGACAGGACAGGAAAATCATGGATACAAAATGCAGACAACAGCAGGGTGTTATTTCTCTCCAAAGACTAACCAGGCTTCCCAAATTTGCCCAGTAGAATAGAATCATGGAATCATCAAGGCTGGGAAAGATCTCTAAAATCATCGAGTCCCTCTGTTAGTCCAGCACCACCCTGTTCACCACCAAACCATGGCCCCAAGTGCCACATCCACACACCTTTTGAACACTTCCAGGGGTGGTGACTCCACCACTTCCCAGGGCAGCCTATTCTAATGCCTGACCACCCCTTCAGTGAAGAAATTTCCCTTAATACCTAATCCAAACCTTATGAAAGCCCAAGTTACATTCTGAGCTACTTCATCAGAAGTTCCAGTGCATCACATTGAAAACAAATTAATCATTATACAACTCCCTCACATGAAACTGAGCCCCACCTTCTGTTTCAACACTTAAAGAGCATCAGCATAACTTACTTTTCAAAATTCAGAAGAAACATTTAAAGATGAAAGGCTCACAGGAGTATCTGTGACTGCATCTCCACTCCTCAGCAGCTCTCATTGTTCACTGCAAAATAGAAGATACCACATTTTAATTGCTATAGATAAGTGTCAAGAGTGTCAGCAGTGAGCACATCCTTGGCTCAGGCTCATTACTGGGCTCCATCTCTATTTTGCCTCACAAGGGTGATTTCCTTCACTCCTTTATTAGGATGCACATCAGCTCCTAATGGAGGAGATTACACAGGCCTGGGGAGGGAGTGGTGCCTGTTCAATTTTAGCTTTTAGAAAATAAAACAATTTCAATGAGAAGAAAATGCAATAGCTGTCAGATGTTTTGGATTTCAGTCAAGCAATAAAAACCAGCACGAAGATTAATGCTCCTGTTGGGATAGAATCATGGAATGGTTTGGGTTGGAAAGGACCTTAAAACTCATCTCATTCCCTCCCTGCTGTGGGCTGGGACACTTTCCACTAGACCAGGTTGCTCAGAGCTCCATTTCATTATGATTTCAGGTCCTTCCTGGCTCCAAGGAGGCCCTACCACCCATTTGCCTGCTGGGCTTATATGCTGGTCCTGCTGGAGATGGGGCTGTGGGATCCTGTATGGCCAAACCTGTGTGATAGTGGGAAAACCTCACCTGAACCTGTTCCTCTGATAGTGACTCCCCTGGAAGAGCAGCTGGAAGTGTCCTGTGGGCTGTGGAACAAAATCTTCTGCAGAGGGATTCAGCCTTCTGGGCAGTTCACAGCCAGAAATTGGCTTTAGGTGGTTTTTTTTTTCTGTAGAGGAAAAAGGAAGACAGTTTGAAAGACTCTGCCATTATCCTCCAGGACAATAACACAACAATTAAAACCATCCTACACAGTCCATTTTGCTTCCAGGACAACTATAACAGAATAATGATTGCCAGAATCCTTTTCTTCTCCCCCAACCAGAAGAACCTCACAAGTGACAGAGACTTGAAAGCTCAGAGCCTGCTCTCAGGGAGAAGACAAAATGCTGCTCAGAATATGGATTTTGGTGCCAACTGGGAATTACAGCCCTGATCCATCCTCCTCTGTCATTGGAGTCTGTGTTTCTCTGTGGGCTAAATGGAAGGGAATACAGTTACTTTCCCTGTCTTGGGGGAAAAAATGACATTCCATTTTGTCTCCAAAAAATACACATTATTTAACTTATAAAATATTTAATCTGTGTAATTAATCCTCTCATGACAGCGCTTTGCACATTTTTGCTGGCAATCCATACTTTGAATGGCCTATAGTTATAGCTAACTTTGTTTCCCTTTTCTCATGAAATTAATCAAAGGCTTGTATTCTAAATTATTCAGGAACTGAATGAAGCCTGCTTTCTATGGCTTGCAGCAAGAAAACTCCTATTTCTTTCATGTGCCAGCAATACAGCAATTCCAGTTTTCCAAGGAGGAAAGGACTGGAAAGTGGAAATGATCCACAGGTTGTGGTGTATCACTGCTGTGTCCTGGTGGCACAGCTGGGGCTGAGCAGGGGATGGGTCCACACATATCCTCCACCTGCCTGGAAGGGACAACAGCATCAAATAAGGGCTTCAGGTGCATCATCCAAACACCAGTAGCCTAATTCCCAGGAAGCTGTGCTGCTGCAGCTCCTGCTCAGCTCAGTTTGATTCGGCATTCCAGCTGCAGTTATGGGGCTGAACGAGGTGGTGTCTCCTGTCAGGACACCCCAGGAGAGGTGAAAAGTGGTGGTAGGGACCATGAGCTCTGGGTACTTTGACATTTGTGGAGACAGAGCTACAACCCAGAGTGGGATCATGTCCTTAAAATTCACGCCCTGTGCCCTAAGAAAGCAGGATGGCAGCGTGGTGCTCGCGGGGCTCTTGAGCAATGCCAAGCCAAGGTGTGTCCCCTTCCACTTGTGCTGCCCACCCTGTTCAGCTCCTTTCTTCAACAAGATTCTGGACTGCTGTGTCTCCTTTGGGATATGCCAATAATTCAAGGAAGGCAGAGATTTCTTGAGGTCCCTCAAGCTGAGGGGGAACGTGTTACACAAACACAGACACTCAGGGAGCTGAAACCCCCAAAGGGCTCTAACAGACTGTATTTCAAACCTGGGGTGCCTGCTTCCCCCTCTGAAACCCCCTGCTCAAAGCATCCCAAGTCCTGAAAAGCACCCCATGTCTTCACCAAAAGAACATGGATCTCTCATGAACATCCCACCCAATTTTGAGCCCTGATCTTTGCTCCAAGCCCTCGTCACTGGGCTGTCCCCAAGTGTTCCCTTAACCTGTCCAGAACCCCAGACTGGGCACTCTGCTGTGCTCCCCTCCCATCCTCCCCTTTCACACAGTTTGTTTGAGTGATTCCAGAAGATTTCATTAGCATTTGCTCCCCACTGGTGCTCAGGGCTGGCCAGAGCCTGGCTCCTGCCACAGCAGAGCTGCAGGAGAAACCTGATCACAGGTTTCAGACCTTGGTGAGGTTTTGAAGTGCTTTATCAACACTTGCTCCCTCAGCTCCTGGACGTGCATAAGGCTCTTGCTGGATTCAGAGTTCAGCCCCTTTGAAGTTTTCACCCCCAGGCTTATTATATTTTTTTTTTCTACAGCAAATTCTCTCTATCACCACTTGTGGAAGAGTCATATGGAGTCTGTCACTGCAAGGAAGAGGCACTTGCTGTGTCACTGAGAGCTGTATATGAATTTCTTGAGATCCTTTTATTTTTCTTAATGAAAATATTTTCTTCTCTCTCTGAGCAGACATCATTTACAACCCCCAGCTGTCTTGGCTCACCTTTGACTCTTGCCCAGCATCACTCAGGATTTTAGTGACTCCACCAAGTGAAGGCAGCAGGAGCTCCAAATCAGATGTGGGGGCTCTGCAGATGAGGTTTTTGAAACAGGCAGCCCATCACCACGTTCTGTCACACAGACTCCAGGAAACCAGAGCTCACGGAGTCTGTCCCCTCCAGACTGACAAATCCTGTTCTCAAGGAAATAAATTACCAGCACTCACCACTGAAAGGAGACCCAAAGGGGGCTGACAGTTCATTAACTGTACCCAGGAAAATGTCCTCGCCTGCCCTTTACTCTTCAGGCTTAACATTGGATGTCACTCTTTGCTACCAAATAATATGGGAAATGGATAGCAAACTCTGTTTTCTGGCTGTCCCACTGCCCAGTGGGTTTTCAGCTGCTGGCACTTACAAAAGTGCATCCCCCTCATGTCAAGAGAAGGGCTGATGTTTGCTGGAAAGCATTCTCAGGGAGCAGTGGGCTGGAACAGCCACAGACTCAGTAAGAAAACCTTAAGAGGAAACACAAAGCATCAGTGTTGGCTTTGGGAGCCAGCAGCTGCTTTGGCACAACACAGCAAAGTTTCAATCTCTTGTAGTGTTAATGAGCTCTGAAATTCATAGACAAAGAAATAATAACAGTAACTATTAAAAAACAGAAGCAAAGCCTTGGTTGAAGCATCCCCTGCTGCACCACAAATTTCAGTGTACACAGCTTTGCAGGGCTGTGTCCTAATGCATCAAAACCTCCAGTGCAGCACCATGGTCCAGATACAGGAAGCCTTCTAATGATCAACCCAGCATTAGGAGCATCATTGTTAATCAGGTTTTATGGATTTATGAAACAAATGTACACACTTGTCTTGTTTAATATTATTTTCCACTTGGAACCTTAGTTTAATACAGATGCCCTGAAATTATACCATTCATAAATAATGCAAGCAATAAAACCTTTCTCTTATCCCCTGGTGCACACAAATACAAGATTAAATGTGGATTTAAATGAAAAAATGGTAGAAGTTTGGGTTTAAAAAACAAAAGCAAGTCTAAAACACCAGCTACTCTGAGAAAGTGCAGCTTCCAGGCTCCAAGGCACCAATTAGAGTTGATTCTTAAGGAGGGAATTCACACCCTTGGTTTTGTGGTTAGATTTATATGACTAGATTTATATATTTGGGGTTTTTTTTGGACACAGGATATGGATGTGGGACCCAACTGGCAGTGGAAGTACGTGCACACACCCCAGGTCTTATCACCCTGCAGAGCTGGGGTTGTTTTTCCCCTTTGCCCACGGGGTTTTCAGAAAAGCCTCCACGTTCACACTCTTTGGAGGATGTTGGGATGAGAGGAAGCTGCTGGAGGAGCTGCTGGAGGAGCTGCTGCAGACAGGTGGAGCTGGACACCCGGCTCCAGGAATGCTCTGGCTGTGCTGAAATCTGCCAGAGCTTCAGCTCATTTGTTATGCATCTTCTACATAATTCATAGTCCAGAGACTGCTGAAAATCAGGAACAATAAATAAATAAAGCAGCCAAATTAGTATTTTTGGGCTGGCTTTCAAAAGGCAAAACACATCTAAAAGAAAACCATGGTCTCCCTCTGCTGAATTCGGCCAGAATTTAACCATGTGTTCCAAACCAGTAAGAGGCAACTGCTTTTTTCCTTTCAAATTGGAAGAATCAATGTGGCTTTAGAGCTCAGAAGCCTGGGACTAATGGGGAGATGGAATGAAAAAAATCTGTGACCTGTGGAGCATTTTGCAGGCACTGAAAGGGCTCAGAGCAGGCAGAGGCAGAAATGGCAGTGAAGTTCCCTGCAGCCTGATCTGCTGCCTTGTTACTTCCCTGCTGCACATTTCCCACTGTTTTCTAGTCATTTCTCCAGTCCAATTCCAGTTCCTAAGCCATAAGTCTTCCCCTTCCACTCAGTGTTAACAAGGGCTCAAGGGCTCTGGTGGCAGCAGGTCCCACTCCAACTCCTCTGGCTGTGACACTCTTCCTCCATCCTTAGACATGCTGGCACATGGATGTTTAGAATTCTTTGGGCCCTGGATGTGAGAAGCCTATCCTCTTCTGCAGCCAAAAAAGATGATTTCCCTGCTGGAAAGCCTGGCCATGGTTCCTGCAGGCTGGAGATACAGCACAGCCCTGAGAAACTCAGGAGATGTGGAGCTGGAAGGATCCTGAGGGTTTGGGTAAACGGCTCTGGTGGATATGGCACAAACCCTGTGGCATTAAAGAGGGTTGTATTTTGGAGTGTCAGACTTTGGAACATCAGACTTTGGAACATCAGGCTTTAAAGTATCAGACTTTAGAGTATCAGACTTTCTCAGACTTTGGGCTGAACACCAGCCTGGGGAGGTAAAGATAAAAAATACGGTTTTGTAGCACATAAAAGACCTGCAGCTTCTCTCCTCCTGCCTGCTGGACAGAGGATGGGGCTCCATTGCCTTCCTGGCGAGCTGCAGACAGCAGCGACAGGAACCTTCATTGCTGCTGGCAGGTCCTGAGCTCCAGGCTCTGCCAGGCTGGCAGCTCATCCAAGGGCTGCCCCCCAGCATGGTCCATATGTCACCCCCCTAGGATACCTGCCTGCTGACAGCCCCTCCTGCTTTCTTTCTGCCTCTGCACGTGTGATTGCACGTGTGAAATGAAATCTATCCATCACCATGAGCGTGTGCATCGTCCTCCCATCCTTCCTTGAATCCCCCACTAGCTCTGCAGCCCCCTCCTCCTTCCCATCCACGCAGCTCCTGCCCCTGCACACGCCTGTTTGGGTGGGAGGCAGGGGATTGTGAGAGGCTGCCGAGATTAGAGGCTGATGTTCAGGAAGGGCTGCTGACAAACCGCACAGTCATCACTCCCAGCAGCCGCCTGCTCAGCCAGCAAACACGGGAAGAAAATAGGCTCAGTGGCTCGAATAAGCCCCAGAGCCTGCATTTGAATTTACAATGAGCTGCTCAGTGGAGCTCAATCTGTCAAGCACCATGTCCCATTAAGATGAAAATTTGAAGGCCTCAATAGAGCAGACAGATAACCGCTTTTATTCTCTTTTATTAGAGGGCGTTTGTGAGGGTGGCAGGTCAGGCTGGCTCCAACCATGGCAAATGCTTCCCCCCACTGTTTTAGTGACCATGTGCTCCTTTTCTTGCTTGTTTGTTTCTTGGGCTTTTTAAAAATCTCAGATCATCACATTTGCATGTGCACATGCCAGTGCCTCAGTCCTGGGGCTCCCTGTTTTTGTGATATCATTCCAGGAAGGATGTACTGGGATAGAGCCCCCCCATGCTGAGCTCACCTGGCTCTGCCCAGACCCTGCCACAGTTTGTGAGACACCTGGGCAGTGCTGCCTCAGCAAAACCAGCAAGTTGTGGTGGGTCTGTGGCTTTGAACAAGTCTAAAAGTTAAAAAATAAGAATGTCTGGATTCTAAGTCACGTCCCACTCAGGGTGTGCTGGAGCTGAGCACTCACAGCCTGAGCAATACTTTCCATCTCACCTCTCTCCTTTCTGACAGTAACCCCCGAAAATCCAGTCCTGATTGAAGGCAACTTCCTGCCAAAAAGCGAGAAAACCCTCACTTTTCTGTTTCCCACATCTTTCTAAGAAACAAAACTCTTTATATTGGCCCTGCTCAGAAATACCTTGCAGAGATGCAGTTAGAGGAGCTGCCTTGCCCCCAGTTCAGAGGTGTTACTGCTGACAGCTCCTGTGGAAAACAGCAAAGGATGCCTTTCCCAGTGCCAAAGAGCCAGAAGTTGTGTGCTCAAACCCTGTCCTGCTGCCCACCCAGGAGCACTGGGCACCATTACTCCTCCCTTGCCATGTGTTTTGGCTCTTGCAAGCACAGAATATTTGCAAAGCATTCGGTGTTTGTTGAAATACTCTCTCTGGATCAAAGCTCAATATTTCTTGGCTTCTCTACACTTTCTGAGCTGCCTTCTGCTCACTGTTATATATTTGCCTTTCTCTCCTAGGTTGTTAATGGATCTGAACAGCTTTTGTTTATTGGTTGGGCTTCTCTTCCCAGAGAGGGGCAATGGAGCTGGAAAAGGGGCTGGATCCCCAGGAGCAGCTGAGGGAGCTGATGGGGCTCAGCTTGGAGAAAAGGAGGCTCTGGAGGAACCTTCTCATTCTTTCCAACTCCCTGACAGGAGGGTGGAGTCAGAGAGGGCCAGGCTCTGCTCCCAGGGAACGAGGGACAGGACAAGAAGAAACAGCCTCAAGCTGCACCAGGGAAGGTTTAGGTTGAATATTAGGGAAAATCTATTCAGCAAAAGGGTTGTCCAGCCCTGGCACAGCTGCCCAGGGCAGTAGTGGAGTCACATTCCAGGAGGGATTTAAAAGACATGTAGATGTTGCACTTGGGAACAGGGATTAGTGGTGGCCTTAGGGGGAATGGTTGGACTCGAAGATCTTAAAAGTCTTTTCCAACCTTAACAGTTCTGTAATTCTATGATTTGTACGAGCCACCAAAGTGCTTTGGCCTCTCTCACACCTTCCAATCCCCTCTCTACCAATGTGCAGCTGGGATGAAGGAAACCAGCAGGCAATTTCTCTTTCTTAGTGTTGGATTTACTGGTGCGTTTTAAACCACCAACAAACTACCTTTATGGGAACAATTTTGACACTTTAAAAGCCAGGTTCTTTGGAAAATAAAACAATGCCTTGTTCTTCTCATTCTGCTTTCAGCAGCTCAGGAGACAAGTGATCTGCTTAACAGTAAAAAAGTCCAAGACACTGAGCTCTGCTCTTAGCAAAACCCTTGTGCTTGTACATGGAAGTCACTTAAAGTGAAGTCTTGATGTCTTGGTAACAGCACAGGGACCTAAGAAATGCTCTCTCTCTCTCCTCCTCAAAATCATCTGAGTGAACAGCAGGACTTGCCACTGAATTCCAAGGAATATCACTGTCAGACATGGGGGAGAACAGGAGACCCCACCCCTGCAGGGACATCCAAGGGAGGACAGCAGCTCTCTGGGGCTTCCCCTCAACCTTACCCTGCCTGGAAACCTGCTGTTGCCATGCATTTTTTGAGCAAAAATGATGTGGTCTTGCCAGAAGCTGCCAGTTCTTTTTATTGAATTTAGAATCAATAGTGCATCAAGTGGCTTGGGATGTTATTAATCAGAAAATTGGCACGAAGGACCAGGAGGTAATAACACTGCAGCATGCCCACTCTTTTCTTGTGGAGTGGCTGTTCATGGCTCCAGGTAGTGCTAATTACTCCTTGGGACCTGCTTTTCAGCTGCTTTACAGACAAGGCAAACTCCTGCTACCAGCACTGCAAAGCTCAGCTGCTCCCAGTTATTTTCCTGTCGTTGTTATTATAACCTGCAGCAAAATATTGGATTGCATTTCCCCCAGCCCAGGAGAAGGGATGTAAAAGCTGAGGGGAAAAGCACAATTATTTTGGGTCAAAAGACACTAAAAAATATGGGGCATTCTGCCAGTGCTGGGAGGGATACACAGGAGCTTCCCCTGACATTGCTATTCCCCAAGTTATTAGGGATATATATACATGTGTATATAAAATCATAGAATAGTTTGGGTTGGAAGGGACCTTAAAGCTCATCTTTTTCCACCCCCTGCCATGGGGAGGGACATCTTCCACTATCCCAGGTTGCCCCTGGGTCCTGTCACTCCATGCCCTGTGCAAACTCCCTCTCCAGCTCTTGGAGCCCCTTTAGTCACTGGAATTATTGTTCTCTACATGTTTTCATTGTCACAAGAGAAGAGAAGCTCTGTAATGTGTTGGGAATGAAGGGGAACCTGGGAGGACACCAGAAGTTATCTCAGGAGACAAGGAAGGCTTCAGGAAAGCAATATTTTCATAATTTGGAGGTCCTTTGATGACAGAGCAACTCCTTATGGCCACGTGAGAGCTGAAGGGATGATCTGGGAAAAAAAGTCATCATTTATGTGCCCCACATGCCCTTCAGTGGGGATAGTAGTTATGTTTGCCTCCGTTCCATTTGGTGTTTATTAATCACAAATTTAGTAACTCATTAGGATTAATAAATTCATTGGGAGGTTACTTCCAGGGTAGGCTCATGATGAAATAAATGGCATTGGAAATCCAATTAGACACAATCATATTATAATTATATAAGAACATCATCCCCTGTCTGCAAAAGCAGGACAGGTAGAGCATTTAAACCCTTTTTCCATGGCAAACCAGTAGATTACATGCAGTCAAATGGGATTTGCAGCTGTAAATTCATGCCTTCATGCTTATCCTAAGGTGATGGTGCAATAACATTTGCTGAAGACAAGCCCAATGATAAACACACTTTCAGGGTCACAGCCAGGAGACCTGAGCTTATTAAAGTACGTTCTAATACTTTTCAAGTTATTTTCCCTTCCATGGTGTGCTGTGTAGGCCATGAATTCAGAGGCTTAGAAATTACCTGTTATTTTTATAGAGATACTACTAAATCTGTTGACCCTGAACAGGTTCTGCAAACAGAGAGCTTTTTACAAAAGGTAAGTGAAAAAAAGAAATGAAAAGGTTTAAAATCTTTGAAAAGAACACATGAAAAGCAGAATGGATTTCCTAATGTTCACACTCAAGCTAGGAATGTTGGACTGGATGATCTTGGAGATCTTCTCCAACAGTAATTATTCTGTGCTTCCAGCACACTGGCACAGGGGAATTGGGGGGGTAAAACTTGGATATGGTGCAACAAAATCTCAGCAGCTCTACCTGCTCTGTAAAAGGCAGCTCTAGATACCACAGTCATTTGTAATCAAAATGTCTGATCTTCCCAAATGCATGACTTGGTTTCTTAGGTAAATCCACAGATTTTAATTTGTAGCCTGTTCCCATTTCAGGATTACACTGGAAGATCAAACACACGGCAGTGAAGCCCTGTGATCACTGCTAGTGAAATTTCAGACGCTTCAGATCTCTCCTCCTCACTCAGGTTTATTTATTTATGCACAATAATGTCTTTTCCTGGCAAGCTCTTGACCCTCCTGTTTCACAGCTTGCAGCAAAACTTCCCCAACAATGACTGCTTTCAGTTAAACATTTCACCATCAAGTGGTATCGAGATCAAGCTCTTGATTTTACATCTCTCTGTGGACTGTGTTTTTCTCTCTGCTGCTGCATTATGTGATTTTTCATATTTCCTCCCAGAAATGGGGCTGTTATGTGGTCAACCTCACAGCTCCCCTTTGTGCCCAAGAGTGGATCCTCATTTCTGCAGCTGCTGCAGCATCTGCCTTGGATTTTCAACTCCCAGCATCCAGACATCCTTGGGCAAAGACAAATCATGGGACCTAAGTGGAAACCTGCTGCCTCCACAACAGGAACAGGATAAAAAGTATAGATGACAAAAGCACCCAGAGAAAGAGATGCAGGAGATGGGGGGACACTGGAGGGTCTGTACAGAACCCAAAGGTGCTGGGAGCTGTGGGGAGCTGGAAGAGTCTGGAAGGGAACAGCAGGGCTGCCACTCCTGTATATCCCTTCCAGGTGAAATACTCTATTCTGTTCTGTTCTGTTTAAATTTATTCTCTAAATTCTATTCACTTAATTCTATTCTTCCTCTCCTCATTTTAATTCCCAGTGCATGGACAGGAGGGAGATGGGGATGGCAGCCCACAGCCCCAGTCCCAGGAGCCTGGAGTGTGTTTTCCTTTTTTTACAAGGATCTATTTGCTACTTTGGATTCTTATAGAAAGCACAGAAAGAACTATGAGAGATACTAGAGATCTAAACCCAGCATGCTCAGCCTTGCACTACAAATCCTGCTGGTTTACAGCAGCTCTTCTGTTCCAGTCCCTACTATTTCTTACACTGGTATCTGATCACCACGTAGCAGTGACCTAAAGATGCAATTAGCATTCTCCCAGGTCTCATCTGCAGCAATTCATAGCAATAAAAGTGGAAGAAAAGCACATCTCTCCAAGAAGTGATGAAAGCAGTGCCCAGCACAGCACCCACCCCACTCGCTGCCTGGGCTGCAGATTTGTTTTAAACCCTGGAATTTCTGACAACCACAAATAATTGGAGTTTCAGTTTAATCTAAAATATAGCAATGGCTCCCAGCATCAAACAGGGTGTTGGTTTGTTATCAGAGGTGAATAAACAGCACTTCTTAATGCTTTTCCCCTGCAGGTTCCCCATGCAAACGCTGGCCCATTGAGGTTATAAAAGAAAACCTGTGGTGGTTAAAACAGAATCACCTTCTGGAGAGGCACAACTGCTTGTTCTTTACCTGCCTGTAAGCCAAGGTATTGTCTCCCTGCCTAACAAGAGCCCTCTGGACACACAGAGGACAAGGCAGGAGACCCAAGAGCTGCTGCTCAAGAATGTAGGCACATTTTTCCACACAATTCTCATCCAGGCCTGTTTGGGGAAAATTAGCACTGGCACCATGTCAACGAAGAGTTTAATCTCATTATGAATATTCATTTGTTCATATTCTGTGACAGTTTTCCTTGGAGTCTCGGAGTGGTGGTGGCCAGAGATGGGCTATTTCCCTGCAGTCCTTCTGGCTCCAAATGCATGGAAACAACTGTGGGGGGTGGGAAACTCCAGCATTCAGCAACTTTATGGGCAATGCAATTTATTTTATGATCAAATTACACCAGGGCAATGCTGCCTTTTGCATCAGACAATTCAGTTCTAGTAATTGCTACCCTGGGGGTCTCTTCTCTCCTCTGTATACCCAGCCCATTTATAACACTAATAGTAGCAATGTGTGAGCAGAGGAAGGATAATAGACTTTAAATAGCAGCACATATTGCTGGAGGAAAGAGAGAGCTTTGTCTTTATATTTCTAAGACTTGTTGAGCCTTATGAGGTGTGTGCCTGTCCCAGTGAGTCCCATCCCACTAGAAAGTGATGTCATGTGAATGGATGTGATCAGATTGCTCTCCCTGCCTCTGCACAGGTCAGTGTGCACGTGCATATGCACATATCTACTGACTGAAGAGACAATGTGGCTTGAATACTTGATGTGGATGTGTTGGAGAGAGTCCAGAGGAGGCCACGGAGATGCTCCAGAGCTGGAGCCTCTCTGCTCTAGAGAAAGGCTGGGAGAGCTGGGGGTATCACCAGGAGAATGCTCCAGGGAGACCTTAAAGCCCCTTCCAGGGCCTAAAGAGGCTCCAGGAGAGCTGGAAAGGGACTTGGGACAAGGGATGAAGTGGCAGGACAAGGGGCAATGGCTTCCCACTGCCAGGGGGTTAGATGGGATATTGGGAAGGAATTTTTCCCTGTGAGGGTGGGGATATCCTGGCACAGGTTGCCCAGAGAAGCTGTGGCTGCCCCATCCCTGGAAGTGTCCAAGGCCAGGTTGGACAGGGCTTGGAGCAACCTGGGACAGTGGGAGGTGTCCCTGCCACACTTCCAGGGATGCCACAGCTTCTCTGGGCAACCTGTTCCTTCCAAAGACTGCATTTGCCTTCCTCAGAGGTGGCTGGTGGAGCTCTGCCAGGTGAAGGTCAAAGCCATCACGTTCAGCACAGATTGATGGGGCTGGGAGGGAGCAGGAGGATGATCTGTCTGTGCTGACGTCTGTCAATGGGAAGGAATCTGAACAAATGACATGGCATAATGTATTTTGAAAGAATGCCCTCTATTTTGGGGAAAGTCACACCACAAGCTGTGTTGGAAGCAAGTCTTGATCTATTTAAACTGTTTTGCTTTGGGGTTTCAAAAGAACAAAAATTTCTTGAAGGGGGAAGGCAACTGCAAACTTTCAACCAGCTGTATAATTTCCTATAAATATTCCATAGTCCCTGGGATCCCAACACCCCCGCTGAACACATGGCATCGAGCACTGTGGATCATCTTTTTGGTGTGACAGGGCTAGAAAGTGGCTAAAGGAGTCCTGGAGGACACCTGGATGATTCCAAAGATGAAATGGAGCCCCTCAACGATCACATTGGCCTCCTGGCACTGCTGAGAGATGGGCTAGGGCAGCCTTTTAACTTCGGACTCTGAGAGGAAGGAATTACTGATTAAATTTTGCCAAGTTCCTCTGTCTCCACCCTTGAAAAGTTGGAGGTGAAGCAGTAGACACACCACAGGCTCCTGGAGAAGGTTTTTCTCCCATCCTCATCCCTCGCCTTTCATCCCACCCTCACATTTCTCTCACCTCAGCTGACTCCTCATCCATGGGGTCCTCCCTGATGCCCCTCTCCCCCCATCCCCTCCACCTTCCATGCATCCTTCCATCTGGGCTACCTTCCAGCCCTTTTTTTGCTTTGATCTGGCCTATTCATGTCAATAAGCTATTTTTGGGAGCACCATTCCAGATGCCTTCAGATCTCTTCCACCATCCCCACTGGCACACCTGGCCATGGCCAGCAGGGCTTGGAATGAAAGGGAGGGAACACTGAGTGTCTCACACAGCACCTGGCTCCAAGGACCACTCCAGAGGGTTTGCAGGAATGTATGTTAATACGAGGCTGCTGTGTGCCCTCCCCCTGCAACGTGGCAAGACCCCTGACAGCCTCGCCACAATTTATTGATTTACTTTTAACACTTCGTTCCTCCCTCAGCAATAATATAAATCAGCAAGAGGAAAAGAGGAATAGGAAATAGCTTCCAGCAATGCTGAATGGACTTTCGTGCTGCAACCTTGGTTTTCCCCAGCAAGGTTAAAGCTCCGAGGAGCTGCGCCAGGAACACGGAGTTATTCCCCCCCCCCAGTATTAAAATAGCTTAAAGTGGTTAAGATATTTCTATAATATCTCTGGGTTAAGAGAAGATGTTCTGCTGGCAGGAAGCTGAAGGGACTGGGGGTCACCTGGAGCCATCAGAGGGGCTGGGGACACACTGGGAACACCAGCAAAACACAGTCCTGTGCTGGTCATGGGCATCCTGCACCCTTTGGCAGCAGAAGAGGAATCTCTGAGCTGCCCCAACCTCAGCTCTCAGCAGAGGGGAGCAGGAAAGGATGAGCATTTTGAAGCCAAAGAGCTAAAAGGGTTATTTTAAGAATTAAAGAGTTCCTGTTAGGAAAAATAAAAAGATTTCACTGATAGTCTCCCAGGTGTAAGAGACCTCGAATTGCATAAAGTAACATTAAAAGCAGAAGGAAATGGGGGACCTGCTGAAACAAAAAAATAATAGACTTTCTCAGCTGAAAAATTCTCATTTCTTGTCACATGTAGACCCACACACTTTTTCTATGGAATTATTGATCCACATCTGCTGTTAAGTGTAACTCTCATTTCTCGTCTCCTCTCTGCTAAACAGTCATTCTTGATAAATCTCTGTTTCATGTATATGTCCCTACACCCTGATGCTCACAAGGTGTGTGCAACACACACAGAGAACACAGAGTCATAGAATGTCCTGAGCTGGAAGGAACCCACAGGGATCACTGAGTCAAACCCCTGGCCCTGCACAGGACACCCCAAAATCCCACCATGTGCCCGAGATCCTCGTGTGCCTTTAAGCACAACAATTTCCATGGCTTCACATACTTGTATTTGGTCTCATCCTCCCAATCCTAAAGAGATTTCCTGAATAAAATGTCAGTCTACTTATGGAGATGAAGCTAAATATACATCTAATACCTGCCTGAGCTCCTGAGCACTTGGAAGTGTGGGATTTTTGGTGTCCAGCCCTTTTTAAAGCCTGGGAAAAGCACAGCCCTGCTGCTCCATGTCTTGGCTGTATCCCTGGCAGACTCCTGCCTTTGGACAGAGGATGTTCACATTCTGCAGGCAGGCCAAAATAATCCTAATTGCAAAGGATTTTCTGAGTCTGCACCTCCCATATACCTGCAAGGGTGGATGGGAGCAGTGAGACATTAATCTCAGCCTTTTGTATCTTTTATCAAGTAAAATGAATATGGAAACAACACTCCCATTGGTGTTTTCTTACCCTTACAGCCCATGTGTCTTGGCTGAGGGGGGTTTCTGATTTCAGGAGCTCAAGCAGTCTGAAACCTGCCAGACCTTAAATTTATTATTGATTCCTTCTGCTGTCTCCAGGGATTGCTGTGAAAGAGCCAAGCTAAACCCCTTTTTTATGATGCATGGCATTTTTAGCACAGGATGCTGATTGAGAAGGATTTTGGGTGCAGCAATTATTCAACCACAAACACGCTGCTGTTTAACTAATAATCTGTTTTACCATAAAGTCCTCTAATCCCCAAGGACTGGGACATGTCATAAATCATCTCACAGTGCTGTGGCTTCTTGGCCTCATTACTATTTAAACAGAATTAAGTCAAAGATGAGCTGGGTGGGAAATGCAGTCCTTGGAGTGTCCTGAGCAGTCTCTTGGTGGGATGAGGGTACAGGGAGAGGACCTGGATACCCTGTGGTATCCAGGACAGGCTGCCTGGACAGATCCTGGCCCTGCTGGAATCAGTGGATAGGCAGAGAAATATAAAGACTGGGAAAAATCTTAAAGGACCAAACTCAACCAAAGTCCTATTCTATTTTTTTTGGCAGAGATTCTTTTGGGAAGAATGTCCTTGGCCACCATCTGCTGTCGAATTTTAGAGCATTTGGGGTGAAAAGTCTTAAGAGGTCTCACTGCAGGAGGACAGTGAGAAGCCAAAATAAGACCATCTTCATCAGTGACTCTGGAAGAACCAGTACAAGCAACACCATCCCATATGTGCTTGCAGATTTTTAAGCACCTTTCAGTATTTTAATGAGCTTTTAGATTTTGCAATGAATGTTTTCTATTGTGGTACAAGGTCTTTAATGGCTGTGCTGACAGCAAGACACATGTTTGCAGGAAAAAAACAATTTCCAGAGAAATAGAGACCCTTATGAGCAACTTCTACTCATAAGAAATGAATCTGATTAGAGAACTTCTCCTTCCCTTTCATCTTGGGAGGAGAAGGATGATAAAGGATTAAGATAGAAAGTGAGTACAGTGCCAAGGAGGTGCAGCTCAGCATATGGGATCCAACCCCTTCATTCCTCAGAGCATCAGCACACTGTGGCAAACCAAAGAGGGAGGTTTGATTGTGCAGCTTTGTATTCCATTTTCATTTAAAGAGAAGTGTGTTTTCTCAGGATTTTTGCATCATTCACTGTACAGTGACTCCTTAATAATTGCCTTTTCATGTGAGGATAAACACAAAGCTGTAACCTCTTCACAGGGTATTTATTTATCCTGGATTAGGTTTGACTTGGAAATGCCACTCTGTTCCATAAATGATTAGCAGCCCTTGAAATCCTGCAGCCATCTCAGAAAACATCACTTAGAGAGAAAACCCATTTGTTTTTATGAGTTTCCCTTTCATCACATGTTTCTGCCTTGCTCACTGAGAGTCGTGCTGGCTGCGTTTGCCCCCTGAGGACACATCGTCGTCCCTGAGGGCAGACACAGATCTCACATGAGCCCCAGTCACCAGGGAGCTTTCAACAGAGGAATCTCTTCCAGCCAGCTCAGAGCACCTCCACACACACAAGTGTCACAGCTTGAGCTGCAGGTTGCATTAATTTATCTTCTCTACAAGTCAGTTCATCACCTGGACATGGGCAGTGGTGGAAGCCCATCAGGTGTCCAGACCTCAATGACCTAAAATCCCTTTGAATAAACCCCATGACATGGGAGGGACTGAGGGAGCTTTTCATCTCTCAGCTTTCCTCATGAAGCAAAAGATGAGAGAAAGAATCACAAGTAAGAGCACAATCAATATCCTTCTGCCTTCCACAAATTAGATATCTGTTATATTTCATTGACATCCATGTCCAGAGGTTGCCCAAACACCACAAAGAGCAGCTTGGAATTTTGGCCCCTGTGCAAGAGCAGAGACAGAAACACCCAGTACTGTTCAGCCCTTTTCAGCACAACTGATGCTAAAACTGCTCAGTTTCACTTGAGAATTCCTCGATGACAGTGTGTGGTTGGGACTTTTTTTGTCCTTCTTCATCTCTGGTTGAACTCTCTCCACCAGCAATCCTTTCAACCCCAGACCATGCTGTGAGGGAGAAAGAATCTACACATCATTCTCTTTATTACTTTTTCCTGCCCTAGAATTGTGGTTCTCGATCCCAATATGGAAACATGTGGTCTGAAATATAGTAATGGTTTTTATTTCTGTACCTGGAGTACGCCTGAAGTCAAATATAGATACAAAATTTACTCTGCTGCTGCCACTAAAGATCTTTTTCCAGTAAATTATTCAGTTTTATTAAGCACATAAAGACCTACAAAGTTGGTCTTTTAATGTACTTATATAGCCATAAACTTATATCACTGCAATAATTGCATTTTAATGATTTTTTTTATCTTTGCATAATTTGTATATTTAACAATCACACCAAAAGAAAGAGAATTGTTCAGTGTAGAACATTTTGCTTAGAGATTAGCTGCTTATTCCTCATCCCCGCACTGCTGTTGAAAGCTCCCTAATTCCTACTCCGTGCTCTTAATGGCTCCTGTGAAGATAACCCAGTGTTTGTAGTGTCCTGCCTGGGTCTGCTCCAGTGCTCTGCACACCAGGTCTGAAAGGCTCAGGCTGCTCTGGAAGTGCAGGTTCTATCACATTTGGGCACATTTGTTTTTCCCTCAAATCCTGTGCAAGAAGCACCTCAGTTTTACATGGAAAAAGAAAGAATTCTGTCCTAACTTCTTTAGAAAGCAGAGATCCAAATCTGTTTTCGATGGAGCTGTCTCTGGTGGATTTTGGAGTGATTTTTGGGATCACCCCATGGCAGGACTTTGTGCTGAAGGTTCCCCACCCTCTATGGGCATCCCAGTCCTGTGAGGCTTGTGCTCCTCCAGGCACAGCACCGGGAAACTGCCCTGTTACATTGGCTCCATCCCTGGAATTCTTCCAAGCCAGGCTGGATGAAGCCCTGGCACAGGCTGGGCAGAGGAGCTGTGGCTGCCCCATCCCTGGAAGTGTCCAAGGCCAGCTTGGAGCCACCTGGGAGAGTGGGAGGTGTCCCTGCCCTTGGCAGGGGGTGGAATGAGATGATCTTCAAGTTCCCTTCCAACCCAAACCATTCTGGGATTCTGTGATTCCATGAAATACACAGCACTGATTTAAACCACCTAATTAAAGCTTTAATTTAGAATTAATAACAGTTTAATAACATTTATATCTATAGCTGGATATAAGCGAGCCAAGAAGTGCTGTTTGCCAACAGCCTATAGGATCCTGTGAGCTGCCACACCATTCCCAAACAAGACCTTTTTGCCACAAATGGTTAATTAAGTTCTCAGCTGAGCATTCCTTGTAATAATTTCTGGTTACTTAGCGAGATCAGAATTACAAATTATTAAACCCTGTTAATAATTACTCTAAGTGGACATTAATTAGCATTGACTAGTCATGAGATTCTTCCTACACCCACTTGCTTATCCCGAGACCTTCTCCTGTTTAATGATACAGAAATGAAAGCCAGATGAATCAGTAATATTTAGAGCTTATGGAAAAGAATTGCCCGAGTCAGAAGGAATAAATTAGCTGGTAATTCCAGAAAAGTCAAATGTATAATTATCCTGCCATAGGGTGTCTTCTCCTGTGTTGGGCTCCTGCTGCCGTGGGCAGAGCACGAGAGCTCTGGTACTGCATGAGCTGCAACCAGCCCCTTGTTGGAGGGAGATCATCCCTTTTTGAGGGGCTGTGAGTGGTCTGTCAGCCCTCGGAGCACTGGGGTCCCTTCTTCAGCGCTGCAGGATGAGTTCAGAAAAAACCACTCAAGCATCTCTAAGGGCAAAGGAGCTGGGAGAGGATCCTCAGGTTCCTCTGATTTATTTTTTTTTAAGTAATTGAGGTCGAGAGGACTCGAGTCTCCCACTGAGCATGTGCTTAAGTGGAGATAGGAATCAAGCCTCCATCTCCCTCCGGCTGTCGGGAGCAGTTTTGCTTTTCCAGGAGCAAAGCTTGATGCCTTTGGAAGGCTCTCTCTGCGGCTGTGCCCTGCTCATCCAAGGAGCAATAAATAATCCCCCTCGCAGTTAAACTGTAACAAATAAACCAGTTAAACACCTTATACAATGAGCTGCAAAGCCTGCATTCCAAATCTATCCTTTCTATCTTTGTCGTGATTTCGAAGTCTTCACATGTTGGGGTTTGGGGTGGGGTTTTTTCCTCTCTTTCTTTAGCAAGCTGCAAAATATTTTAGCACACTGAGCATATCCTCCCGTTAACTTCTTATGCACATGTTTCATTTTTCTGGGTTTTTTCATTTAATCTCTTAGATTGATGCCCAGGTCTCCGCAATCCTTTTCATCTTGGCTCATTGCACACGTGGAAATGGGGCTGCAACACAACATGTTGTGGCAAAGTTTCCCCTTTCTGCCTCAGGAATGAATTACATTGCAGCAATCTATATTTGGAGCTCTCAAGCACTGCTCTCCATCCTGTGCCTTTTGATGTTTTATACATTTGTCTGAGCTGCCTGTCTGCTGGTTGAGCTGGCTTGAAGTTATCAAAGTTTTATTATTTTTGAAGTAGAAAAACACTTTTCTCCAGCCCTTCCCTTTCAGTGGATTTCTCCCAGCCTTCCAGAGCCCTGGCCACTGCTCCCACATCATGTTGTGTCACCAGGTATCAGCTCATGGCTCTGTCACAGCTTGGGGAGGGCTGATAAAAGCAGCAGCTGTGACAGTATTTAGGTGTGGGAGGATGAGCAATGATGCTGCTTTGAGCTCCCAACACAGCCTGTATCCAGAGGCCTCCATGTGTCTTCCCACCTCCTGGCCAGCCCTGGACTTCTCAAGAGCGGGGGGCTCCTGGTGAATGTGGAAACTGGTGGAAGTTCATCAGAGGGAAGCTGAGAATTGCTTAATTCCTCGTATTCTATTCCTCCTCCACTTGTAAGTTTGTTAGTTGCTTGTTCCATATAATTCACAGCAATTTAGCTGTAGGGAATTCCAGTGGAAGTGCTCACCTCGATGGGCACAGGACACCTGAAAGCTGCTGTAGCTTTGTTCAGTACCTGTGCTCTGAAATCTAAACTAATCCCAAACATTTCTCCTTCTATAGCAAGTGTTGCAGTTATTTAAACTATCCTGGTGTCTTGAGATGTAGCCCACACGACCTGCTTTTCTTGGCCTTCCCATTTGGAATTGGCAGCACTCTGCTGGAGCCTGCAGCTGCCTGGTGCTACTGCCAGCATTGGCTCAGAGCTGGGGAGAAGGTGAGGAAAATGCCTCCTGCTGTAAGTAAGGTCTAACAAACTGTAGGCAAAAATGAATTTTCATTGCTTCTTAATGATGGTTAGTGATTTTGATGCCACTGATCACACGCACTCCCAGAACATTTGATTAATGAAACTATTTCTAAGAAGAAGTAATAAGCCTGTGGCAAAAATATGACAGGAACAGAAAGATCTGCCTGTATTTCTCTCTCATAAAAGGCCCTGACTGTAAAGAAATTCCTTTTGTAAACAAAATGGTTTTCTTCCTCTCATTTCCCTTTCCATCTCCCCCAAGTTTCTCGCATCATTAAAAATCAAGGCATTAACTGAAGATCTCCTGCTTTGGGGTTGCAGGCAGGGAACAGCAAAATACTTCTACTCATAACAAATGGGAATTTCAAAAGGAAAGGGGAATTAGAAGTTGACCCCTGCAGATCAGTGGGAGTATGTCACACCACTGGAAAGGCTCTGAGGGATGGAGCCAAGGGCTGGTGACTGCAAGGACAAAGCCCCTTCATGGTGGGCAAGGAGAGAGTGTTGGTCAGGGCAGAAATGGCCCCAGAACATCGGCTCCACAAATGCCACCCCCTGCAAACCTTTCCCCACCATGCCAAAAGACACCTCTGAGCTGGTAAAACAGCAGGAGAGTAGGAGAGAGGAAGGTCATGGCGACAATTCTGTGTCCTTGGAGCAGTAAGGAACACCTCTGATCCATTTCCCTATGTGCCATCTCTCACCCAAGGCTCCTGAAGGGCCTCTAGCAACTCTCATTTAAACTAAATTATCTGGTTTTACAACAGATTTTGTGTAAGGAACTTGCATTTGGACTTTCAGCAATGACCAACCAGGGGAATATTATTTGTCCTTGTTTGTACCACGATGACAATACAAGCCCAGTGGGAATTGTCAATACAATTAGGAAGTGGCAAAAAGTAGTGAAAGAATTGAGTTTGTGCCGTGCAGAGAAAACGGATACACAGGTGGGATGAGCCTCAGGGTTTATACAAATGCAGGGGATGTGCAAGATTAGGAGGAAAACAGACTCTCCAGGATTGTTATAACCTGTGATGTGATAATATACTTCTGGGTGTAATCCTATCTCTGGATAATCAAGGTGGAGAAAGCAAAACAAAAATACAAGGGGAAATGATGGGACAAGGGAGAATGGCTTTTAACTGAAAAACCAGTATGTTCAGATTGGATATTGGGAAGAAATTGTTTCCTGTGAGGGTGGGGAGGCCCTGGCACAGGGTGCCCAGAGAAGCTGTGGCTGCCCCAACCCTGGAAGTGTCCAAGGCCAGGTTGGATCAACCTGGGACAGTGGAAGGTGTCCCTGCCCATGGCAGGGGGTGGAATGAGATGAGCTTAAAGGTCCCTTCCAACCCAAACCACTTTGGGATTCTATGAAAATGTCTGGCAGATGATCATTCCAGGCCTGGCTACAGTGAGACAAGATCTCTCAGACACAGACACCTCTTGAGGTGGACACTTGCTCTGCCTCATACCTTCAGCTTGTGTTTCTGGTGAGTGAGAGTGGGCAATAAAGGTGCAATTATGCTGAGACACAAGAAGAAAGAAGATAAATTATGGTCTTGCATTTATAGAGAACATTTCATCCCAAAGCATCGAGTTAAGTGATTGATATACAAATTACATTTTGAGAGATCACTCTATCCATCCCTGACACGCAGATATATATAAAGTAATCATTATTTTTTAAAGCAAACTTACTTATTAATGCAAACCCTACAATTGGGGTGAGCTCTTCTGGGCAAAGATGAATCAGAAGTGACAAAACTCCACCATCTCATGGCGACCATGCTTAGGAATGAATGGAATAATTTAGATACTTAGATCCCTCCAACACGAAGTTCAAAGCCAAACAGAAAACGCCTCTCTTCTCTAAGGATTCAAAACAGAGTTTGCTAAAATGTAATTAAGGACTAAGTCCCTTGCAATCAATCACTTCAAGAAACTAATACCCACCTTGCTGATTAGATGGTGGGTAAGCCAGGGGCAATTAATGCATTAGTATTAAAATTGTTAACCATGAGATAAACCAGTTTGGATGGGATAATTGCTTTGAGGAAGACTACTCGATGGTTAATATCAGAAAAAGTGATGTACTTGGCAGAGGGGGAGCTACTGTGTTAAACAGCAGCTAATTAAAAGTGACCTAATTCTCATTAATAATCTGTTTGATTTGATACAAACTTGAATCTGGGAGGCTAATTGGGACCCTCAGCACGTGTCACCTCAGCTGATGGAAGCTGGAAGGATTTCTGCTTTGTCTCAGAGAGGAAAAAGAGGTTGGAGCTGCTCTCATGGCAGTGGGAAGCATATTTTGGACCTAGAAAGGGAAGCTCTGAAGGACCATCCTGGGTCCTTCACTGTCCACCAGCTCCTGCAGCTCCCAGCGATGTTTTCTACAAAAGTGGCTCTAACTGGGGTGTAACCCTGTAAATGTGGCAGCCAAACTCACTTCAGGAATTAGAAAACAGACCAGGAAAATTAAACCCATCATGTTTAACCACTTTGAATAATGTGTTATGTTTCTAAATTTTCCAGCATGTGTTTGCTCAGTGTGGCTGAGTGGAAGTGTCAGGGAAAAATGTTTGGTTTTCATACTCCTGCAGTTAATGACCAATTTTCCACAAATCATAATAGTCTTACGCCATTAGGTTTTATAATGAAGTCTTTATTGTGTGATCCTGTTTACTCAGCACACACTGGAATCTGACAGCCACCCCATGAGCCATCAGGCCAGAAGTGACTGTGCTGCAGCACAACTTCCCAAATGATGGCTGAGCTCCTCCGACAGCACCAGAGACCACGACTCCAGGCAAGGAGGGAGGCAATTCCAGCAGGAAATATAAAGCAGCCCTGACAGGAACCGACACTGGAGCTGGTGTGTGGCAGTGCAGAGCTATCCATCTGTATCTCTTGAGAATCAACACACTGGAGCATCACCTACCTCTGTGTTAACTTCCAGGGAGGTTCCCTCTTTGCTCCAGAGGGGAATCAGCTCTGATGGTATCACAGACACCTGCCTAAAGATGGGGAGGACGCCTCATGACTGTCACTACCCCAAGCAGAGAGCAGTTAAATGGTTTGTCCTGCTGTGATCACAGAATCCCAGAACGGTTTGGGTTGGGAAGGACTTTAAAGCTTATCCTGTTCCACCCCCTGCCATGGGCAGGGACACCTCCCACTATCCCAGGTTGTTCCAACCTGGCCTTGGACACTTCCAGGGATGGGGCAGCCACAGCTGCTCTGGGCACCCTGTGCCAGGGCCTCCCCACCCTCGCAGGGAAGCATTTCCTCCCAATGTCTAATCTAAACCTGTCCTCTTTCAGTTTAAAGCCCTTCCACCTTGTCCTATCACTACAGTTCCTGACGTTGTTGTATCATCCTAAGAGGATCAGAAAGGAAGGTGTGCCAGCTGGGTACACCCACTGCATGGAAAAAGACGTGTTGCAGGTTTTCCTCTAACCCTTTCTCTGCAATTGTTTTTTCCTCTCTGGAAATCACAGCCAAATAGCAGCTTTGCTACTTGTGAATAAAGATGTGGGTGATGCACTGGGCCATCAATATTCATTCCAAAAGGAAACAAAGCCTGCACTCATTTATGTGCAACAGAGAGTGAAAGGTGGTGATCATTGAATTGATCATTAATTGAGCATTATACTGCTATTTATATGGTTGGGCAATTAATGACAAGAAAAGCAGCCACAGATAATGTATTGAAGGAAAATATTGAAATTATTTGTGTAAACTATTGGCAATAAATAACCTGACCAACCATTATCAACCCATTTTTTCATTTCATACAATCAGAGAATATCCTGAGCTGGAAGGGATCCACAAGGACCATCCAGTCCAACTCCAAGCCCATCACAGACACCCCAACAATCCCACCCTGTCCCTGAGTGTTGTCCAAACCCTCCTGGAGCTCTGGCAGCCTCAGGGCTGTGACCAAACCCTGGGGAGCCTGTTGAGTGCCCAACCACTCTCAGGGGGAAGAACCTTTTTCTGAGATCCAACCTAAACTTCCCTTGGCAAAGCCCCAGCCCTTCCCTCGGGTCTTGTCACTCTGGTCACAGAAAGCAGAGACTGGTGCAGACTGCTGTGCCAATGACTTCTCATGCCAGGTAGGATTTCTGATCCAGAGTCAGCCCTCCCAAACCACAGGTGTCCAGGGAACAGAGCTCAAGGAGCAGCACTCCACTGCTGGATAATGAGAGTAAGCTCTGAGCACTGTGCAAAGGTGTGTTAATACAGAAAAGTAACCCAAAAGGCACATTACCAAGGGTCAGGGTTTGGTACTCCTTCCCTCTGCTCTGTCCCTACAAGACCTGATCTCCCAACCTCATTCCCTCCACTGCTGACCCAAACCTCTGCTCTGATCCGTTTCATGCTTTTCCAAAACTGCCTCAAGTCTCCTCTGAGAATATTCGCCAGAGCAGAGCTGAAGAGGAATCAAGATATGCTGGACCTGCCTCATTGATTTCACACCATTGTAAAGAGGATTCAGAGCAGCATAAAGTTGTCATGGCAGTGTAGGAGCTGAGCTGGTCTATGTATTTACATTGCTTTGTTCTGCTCGAAATAAAGCCCAACTTAAAATCCCTTAACTCTTTTTGACAACAAATTAGTTTCAGATCAAGGGCTCCTGCTCTGTCTCAAAATATGACTTTCACTTCCAAATTATTCATCTTGCCAGAAACTGTTGCTAACCAAAAAAAAAAAAAAAAAAGGAATTTTTTAATGGTTTGTATAATGTCTTGTTCACTTTCAGTTTTCCTCATAGAAAATTCTCTTTGTCACTTTGTGCCAGAGAGTAAACTCTTCTATCACGTTAATTTAGCAGGGCAGCTGAGGCTTTTGGGTGGAAACCTGTCAGTGGGTGTTTTGTGCCACCTCAAAACTCAGCATCCCTGGCACCTGAGCTGCAGGCTGGGCAGAGTGACCCACGATGATCCACAGTCCAGATAACAATGATACAATTTATTCCAAAGGTCTCCAACATCGGAAATCTCAGGCAAGGCTCCGGTGCTGGTTTGGCAAAGAGTGTGTTTTCAGTTCCTTTAATTGCTCAGAGAGAGAAAAGCGACTGTAAAAACCTCAGGAGCTCCACGTGTCCATGGGAAGGCACCCTGCCCTCCTCCTCCTCTTCCACACACAGACCAGCCTTTTGTCTGGGAACAGCACGTTCCAAGAAGCTGAAGAAAGAATATCACACAAATCAGGGAGAAAGAGGATATTTTCCCCCTTTAAATTGTTTGCTGCTTGGCTAGTTATTGATTACCTTTTTTGCAGAGTTGCTATTTATTTTCTTTGCAATATATTGGATTCTTGAGGCTTTTAATCAACTGTAATTGACTGTGATTACCATTAGCTGCTCCCCAGCCTCCTTGGCTTATTCCACGTGCTCAAAGGGTTGTCTTGCTCCATGTCTGCATCTCCTGCATCCCCTCCCTGTCTCCTTCCTCCCCCAGCCAAACACCATCAGAAACAAAAGTATTTCTCCTAAAAATTCCCAGTTGCCCTTCATTCCTTGCAGAGCTCACACTGTCATCCGTTTCCTTCTCTACTTTTAAGGGGAACCCTGGATTTTGGGATTAAACTTTAGGCTGGAGCCTGAGTTTTTAAACTTCCCGTTTGCTGAACTTGGACGTTTCAGCAGGTGTTCTGGCTGCAGCTGGAGCAACACTGGGATAAGTCTCCTGTTGGGCTTAATGATTAATTGTATCCAGTGGAAAATTATTCCACAGGCACAACAATCAGCACTCAGTGTTTCCAAATGTTAGTTTCTTCTATAAATGGGTGTTAGCAAAAAGCAGATGGCAAAGATAATTCACTGTCTGCTGCACTATCCTCTCCCATTGTCTTTGCCTATTGCCGTGCTCTCCAGTCAGGCTCTATTTGCACTTCTCCCTTCAGCTGCCGGGGATCTCGCTGCGACAGGCTGTGATTTATGGTTATTTTGTCTGCTGGTTTAATTACAAACTCACTGTGATTTGAGATAGGAAAGGTCCCTGTGAGGCTGGGAGAAAGGGGTTAACTTCGATATTCTTCTCAGACCTTCAGGTTCAACTCTTTCTACTCAGGCAGTTGCTGGAAAGAAGCAAACACTGGAGGAGGACAATGACTACCCCCAGGGCCGGTGACATTTGGGCTTTGTGGCTCCTTAGTCACCTGCTTTGGCCACCTGAGCTAAGATTCAACCACTCATTAACAGGGAGCAAGTGAGTCATATAAGTCACCTGTAGTTCCCTAAGGTTTCTCCTGGTTTCTCCCTTCTGTGACTGCAAGGTGTCTTGCAATTCCTGATGTTAAGTTTGGACTGAAAACAGTCCTTTTGCAACAGGAAAGGGTCCTGTCTGGATTTTGAGTGAAGAAACTTCATTTTTGGTATTTCACTGTCCAGATAACCTGGAGTTGCCACTAAATGCCCACCCCCTGTCTCTAAGGGCCTTTCCATCTGGATTTCAGCATCCCACCTCTGCAGCTGCTGCCATTTCTCCCTGGTGTCCCTTGAGTCAGGTATTCTCTTTGTTTACTGTCCTACTAAAGGTTCTTTGATTAAATTATTACCCAGTTGCTTTTTCTGTTTGCTCTCCCCTTCAGGCTTTTCTCCACCAGACTATCTACCACATAAATGCTCCTGTAATCTGAAGTCAAAGTTGTTCCTGTGAGTTGTTCCTTTGCCCCTCCGAGACACTGATCATTGAAAAAGCCCCAGCAACCTTAACACTCTCAGCTGTCAAGATGTCACAGAGATTCTGAAACATGTCAACACCTTTTTAGCTGGTGAGATGAGAAATCAGCTACATGAAGGCTTCAAGGAAAGCAGGAGAAATCATACCCCAAACTAAACAAGGCCATCAGGATCATCAGAAGATTCTGTTTTCAGCTGCTCCAGTGAGAAAACCTGGAGCTGCTTCATTGCTCTGATTTCTGTGACAGCCTATTAAAGATCATCGCTGCCATCTGTTCCCTCTGGTAGGTGAAGGGCTCGTTGGCTGATGGTGCCAGAGCAAGGACTGTGACCATGGACACAGCAGAATTAGCCCATGGAGGGAGCTGGTCCCTGGAGAGCCCAGCCAGAGCCCAAGCAGAGTGGTAACATCCCTCTCCAGGTCTGCAGAGCCACCCACAAAACTCTTCAATGGGGACAAAGTTTCAATTTCCCAGTATGGTTATCATTCTTTATTTAACACTCTACTCCTGTAGATGATTTCTTCCAAAAGCTGTTGTGTTCCACAGAAACCTCCCTAATTTAACCAGTATCAGTGAAAAATTCTCCAGGATACCTTGTGCACACCAGCTGCAACTGGGTTTTAATGGCCATTTAACTCACAGGGCTTGAGACAGGTATGGGGATCTTTCCAGACCAGCAGTCCTGGGGCAAGGCTTGACCCACTCGTCCTGATCATGCAGATCCTGCTGCTCCTCAGCTGATGTCACACCTGCCTTCATGGCAGCTCTACCTGCTTTCTCCTAAAGGCATCAGTGGTTTGAAAGGAAACTCAAGAAGTCACAGAGGGTCAGATCAGCAACACTGAGAAATGTGTTTTCTTCTTCAAGGAAAAAAATCTTGCCATTGAGAAGAAAAACAGAGCCTGTCAGGGATCTGTTAAGTGGATGCAATGAAGGACATGCAATCCCTCCATTTCTTATCCCAAACTCCAGGAAACAAGAGCACTTAATGCTGCTCTCATGGACTTGAAAACATTAAAAAAAACCTCTCAACAAAACATCAAAGTTTCTGTTCAAACCTGTTCACTTTGGTACTCCAGCTGCAACTTTTCATGGTACAAAAGCATATCCTTCACGAAATTCACATCTGAGTCCTCCTGAACATTAAACTCAAAGTCAAAACACAAAGCCTTGAAGTCCATGTATATCAAAAAGAGAGAGAAACGTCTCTCATCCTCAGAGCCAACGAGTGTATAACTCTCTCAGAGGCCAAATCGCCTGTGTAGGATGTCCCTCTCTGCTGAAACACAAATAGAAACTTATTTTTGTATAGCATCAGGTCTTGGAGACAATCCAGAGGCAGCTTTTACAATCCATGCTGACTCCAGGCTGACTCACACCCTTAACTCACACACGCCATTGTCTTTATTCACATTTCCCACTTATACTGCAGGCATCTGACATGGCTTAATTACAGCTTTTTTTCCCCCAGCAAATACTCCCTTTGTTTCTCCCCTTTATATTTAGCATGTTTATAAAGGGGTAGAGCAGGCATTAATGAAGATGCTTGGATTTCAAAAGTCTGCACTGGAGAGGAATGGAAAAAATTCCACATATAGAGTAAGCAGAGGTTGGGAGCATCCTCTGCCCTGATCCTGCTGTGTCAGAGAGCCACGAGAGCATGGATGGCCAGGCTCCAACCAACCTGGCATTAAACACTTCCAGGGATGGGGCATCCACAACTTCCCTTGGCTCTTTCTATGGATGGAGGAGACAGAGCAGGGAGAGCTCAGGAGAGATCACTTTAACACCTCAACAGAGCTTAAAAAATAACAGCTTTCCCCTGGGCTTTTTAGAGAACTGCAGACAGAAATATATTTTTATTACATTCTAGAAAATGGCTTTACCTCACCAAAAATTGTACAGATTGATACAAGATTCTGGTGACAAACACTGTGCAGAGGCCATCTCCCATGAGGGGCAACCATCATCCTTCCAGGATGGGCTGTGTGTGTGAGGGGATGCACTGAATAGGAGATGGGGAAGGGGAAACATCCCAAGGGGAAAGGGAATCAATTCCTCCAAATACTAAATAAAGAGATGTGCCAACTTCAGGGAAAAGACATAATTGAGGAAAGGGCAATTTATAGACAAGGAAAATAACTCACTGCTGTTAACTCAAGTGTACAAGCTGATGGTGTAACAGGAACAAGGGAGGGAAATGAATCACTCTTTTTCATTTGCCAGTTCTACAGATTTTGAAGCACCAACCCATGACATCTTGGCTTGCCTTGCCTTGCCTTGCAGCACCAGGAGCGAGCTGGGGGATTGTCCTCTCCCCACATCCAACACTGTTCCTCTGCCTGAGGTGCCCTGTGTTCTGTGAGCCCCAGGCAGATGCAGATGGAAAGACTCATCCTGCCAGATTTTATGCAGGATGTTTTATTTATACACTCTTCCTCCCTGATTATACCCTGCTTGAAATAGAGAAACACTTTTTATTTCCACCACTGTTCCCCAGTCCTGTCTACCAGTAAATTTGCCTGCAGATAGTGAAAAAAAAAATAAAAGGGACAAAGATATCCACGCTGAGGCTGAGCAGCTGAGTTGTAGCTGGTGTTGAACCACTGACTGCACCCAGGTAAGGTGTCACCCAGCAGCTGCTGAGGATCTGACCTTACAAGTTTCCTCAGGGCAAGAACAGAATGAACAATCACTGCTGCAAAATGGAAGGAGGATCAGATGGCACAGAAACACCTGAATGACAGCCCTGCTGAGCTGTGAGCCCCAGGGCTGACCATGAGCATTTCCCTCACAATTCCCATCTTCCGAGCAAAAACTAAAGTTATTGCTAACAGTCCATCTCATTCCATGCCTGATCATCTGCCTGGGAAGGGGGAAGTTCAAACACAGCAGAGCCCTGCTCAGTTTGGTGCAAGTGCAAAGGGCAAAGCAGGGTGGGTCAACTGCCTTCAGTTTATTTCACCAAATATTGCTCCCATTTTATTCTGCCTGTTTTTCTGAAGCCACTTTGTGCAGAGAATGAGAGAGTTCAAAGTAGAGGAGAAAATGCAGAAAGTGCTGAATAAAGGCAGCATAAATCCAAGGGGAAATGGATTTAATGGTCCCATCGGCTGCCGGAATGTTGCTCCGTGCCCAGAGCACAGGGAGGGAATAAAGACACATTAGACCATAACTCCAGTGGAGAATTGGCCAAAACCCGCTGCATTCAACAGATTACAGCAGATTATCCTAAATAATGATTGATTTCTTTAGAGCTGCATTTCACACATCTGGTTTACAGCCCAACCACACAAATGGGCACAGAGCTGACATGGTCGGGGTGAGCAAATGTGAGGGGATGCAGAACACTGCTCACATGCTGCCAGTCACAGGTATTCAGATGAACAACAGTGCAAACCTCAGCCTTACACACCGGTTTCATACCAGCCCTCCTTTTAAACCAAAACAGCAGAGAAGTGGAGAGCAGAGGTGCATTTCTCAGAGCTGTCTGCAAGCTGTGCAGATGAACAGAAAGCTTCCAAGGATAAAATTTTGATGAAAACTAGAAATGAAAGTGTATGAAAATGAAACTTTTCTTTCTGTTTCAAAGAAATGATGTGTTTTCCAGAACATACCATTGGCATTTCTGAACCTAAATACCTACAGATGAGGAGAAATGCATTGGGAAATCCCTGGAAACACAGGCAGATAATAAAGACAGCCCCAATCTTCCACAGTCTTCCTTCCCTTGTCTAATATGTTTTATTCCACAAGGAGAGAGAAAAACTGTGTAGAAGGCAATTGGAAAAGTCAACACTCAGCAAAGAATTCAAATGGTGTGAGCAATGTGCCTTTCAGAATAATAAATGGCTCATTTCACTTATCAACTGCATTTTTATTATTATTATTATTATTTTTTAAGACTGGCTTCAGACTCTTTATTCAGTTACTCGGACCTATTGATGTCTCTTGTGCCAAATCAATACCCTTTCCTAGAGAACAGGGAGTAAAAATCCATAGTGTTCCTGCCTGGCAATAAAACCATGCAAGCTTGGTGTTCAGGGTCCTGAGTGATTGCTCTGTGGGTCGGGTATTAAAGCTGCCAAGTGTGGATGCTTGGCTAATAAAATATCCCATTTCCTGAGCTGATCTGCACTTACCCCCTCTTGGCCACTGACCTGGAACATCATTTGCAAAATCCATGTGCAAAGCACATCACAGGTGAGCCCCTAAAGACTTGGAGTCCTACTGAGGGACTTTTCTTGCCAGCAAAGTCATACTGGCCCAGGAGACAAAACCTTGGGAGAGGTCAGGGCTCAGATTATGAACTGTTTCAAGGATTACCCTTGAGCACAGGATCTGAGGATCTGAGCAACCTGGGACCGTGGAAGGTGTCCCTGCCCATGGCAGGGGGTGGAACTGGATGGGTTTTAAGTTCCCTTCCAACCCAAACCTTTCTGGGATTCTGTGATTCCATTGTCTTTATATTGTTTCAGGGTTTAACCCTTCTGGACAGTCACAGCTTGGGTGCTGCTCACAGGCAGCACTTGTTTTATTGGGTCCCTCAAAGCTACAACTGACTGAGGAGTTTTGAGCCATTGTGACAACTCAGTGCTTAAGAGCCTTTTCAAAATAATTTGTATTTGTCTCAGTAACAGCAATAATGACAAGTCATCTGAATTTTAGGTCTGAAACCCACAAGAAATACTCTATAACAATGTGGCTCAGCACTGTCTGAGCTGCACTCCTTCAGGGAATAAGGAATGAAGATCTGTAGTGATGCTCAGTTCAGTGTGCCTCTGCTCTTCCATTCAGGCCTAAAGTTGGGTTCGTTATTGGTTTTGGTTTGGGGTTTGGGGTTTTTGTTTGGGTCTTTTTGTTTGGTTTGTTGGGTTTTTTTCCATTTTAAGGAAGAAAAAACAGAGAATCTGAAGAGTTATACAGTGTTTGCAGAGTGAACACAGAATCTCCTTTGAGACACTTAGAGTCTGAGAAATGAAACGGGAATGGAATCAAATTTTGGCTTATCCTTATTATTCCTACTTTATAAGAGAATTATAGATGAACTTCTTTCTGTTTGAACTTTTTTCTTGAATCAAACTGCCTTTTCTTTTCTTTGAATTCCCTCAAGGTTGGCCTCTCCATTTCCACGTCTGCTTGTTGAAAAATTGGCCAGGCAGCTTCTGGGAAACTGTTCTGCTCCAGAGAAAACAACCAAGAGCGTTTGGTATCACTCTTGTGTGGATGCTCTTGCTCACCTGGTGAGCAGATCCTGACTCCTCTTTGAAGAGGCAAATACCACCCTGGAGTGCTGGGAAAGTCCATTCCAGCACACAGCTTCAATAAATGTAGTTCATAGAAGTATAATTAGGAAAATGGATAATTAGAAACTTATTAAACCTCCCCCTGTGAAATCTTGGTCCTTGATCAAGACGACCAGGACCCTTTATGCACCAAATTTCCCTGTTTTATCAATAATAAAAAACCAGAATTGCTTGTTAGAGATAAAGGTCTTTTGCTTTTCTTGCATCTCCAAACCATTTTTAGCAGAGTTGAGTTGCTACAAGGCATTTTTAAGTAATTTTTTTATATAGCCAAAGACTTAGGGAAGAAAACGTTAGTTGGAACAAAGTGTTCCCTTCAGTGCAAAGGTTCTTCTCTCCCAGCTGCTCGGTTTTCAAACACACAGAGAGATCAGAGCTATTTGTTTTATATTGCCAAAGATACTGTACAAGTGTATCTGACTGCTTTTTGAGATCAGATTTATCCTAGAGTGAAAAACAATTTACATTGAAATGGAAGTTGACCTCTTTCCCCCCATTTTACGGTCATTATAACAACAGTCTATTCTGGATCCTTTCTTGGCTCATGCTCAATACAAGCACAGTTTTAATGAATTTGTTGCCGTGGATTTGAATCCCTACGTTTGTGTCTTCCTCTCCTTGGCTTTACTACGTTAGTTTTTTCCCTTTTTTTGATGTTTTCCTTCCCATTTCATTTAGATTTCGGATAGTTCTTGTGGAACCAAACAACCCTCTGGCTGTTTCTTGCAGGATTCAAACCCCACCATTATTCTCCCCTCCCTGCCCCAGTGAACTCAAGGAGGAGATTTTGTAAGAAGCCTGTCAATAATTGATCTTAAAAGGATTTATGCCCATCTCAGTCATGCTTTCTCTGCCACATTTACTCCAACATATGTCTGCAATCTACTGGGGCAACACAAGCAGATCAGCCGTCCACATGACTGCACTTGGGAGCTAAAAATAACCTGCTCAAGTGAATACATTAAGTTCTGTATGCAAAATGCCTCGTGTTAAGTCTCTGTTTGCACTGCTGATAAAATGTGTGTTGAAATATCCACGGCCTTGATGTCTTGTATTCACAGAATAGGGCTTTGGCAGCCAAAAATCCCACCCACCACAAGTGCTTAAATAGCAGGCACATTAGTCTGTTTAATTTTTTCCCTTCTCTGCTGTTTTGAAGGTCAGGTATTTGCCTACTACACCTAAACAGCTCTCAAACTACAAAACAAAGAATAGTTAAAATTAGACAATTAGGGCTTAGAGAGAAGTGTGGCTGAGTAGTCATTCAAATGCAAGAGGAAATTTCAATTAGACCCTGCTTGTTACTCCTTCACGTTTGCTTTCTGCTAATCTTGGAGCACTCAAGCACCCAGAACGTGAAATAGCCTGTCTGCCCCTCCGAGTGTGAGCTGATGGACGGGCTGGCGAGGAGGAGCCAAACCTCCACCTCCATCTGGAACGGGGGGTCTGCAGGAGCTGCACAGAATACAGTCAACGCTCTTTCCTCGTTAGTAATTAATTATCAGCTACAAAAGGAGAGAGGCTGAATCATAGAATTATAGAGTGCTCTGATTTGGAAGGGACCCACAAGGATCACTGAGCCTGACTCCTGTCCCTGCAGGGGACAACCCCAAAATCCCATCATGTGTCTGCCTTCGTTGCTGCTGAGAGAAACATGGAAAACTCAACAAACAAAGGGATTTGCCAGCAAGACTCCAGTGAGATTCTCTCAGCAGTACCCATGAGCAGAGCATGGCACAGGCCCCTCAGGCAGGAGCAGCCCCCTCCTCCCTCCCTTCATCCCCTCCAGCCATGCAGCTTTTCCAGGGATATGAATCACAGCACTGGCCTTTCTGTTCCAGTGCAGAAGTCAGCCATGAACTACAGTAACCACAAAGTCATCATTTCCCTTCAGGAGCTTTGGATAATCCATATTGTCAATATTTGACCCTTTATCCAGTTTGATTACATCCTTTAACATTTTTGCAAAGGATCCTGTGGTTAAAACAAAGTTCACTGGGGCTGAGCACTTTCCAAGGTTCAGATTTTTGATGCAAGTCCTTAAGCATTTTCCTAATTTTCTCAGCATTTGGTTTCTTCTACAATTATTTACTTAGTCTAAAAATGGATGTGTATCCCACAGCTGTTTATGAACATACTCACACAGAGAATCATAAAATTGCTCAGGTTGGAAAAGCCCTCTGAGATCATCAAGTCCAACTGTTCCCCCAACACTGCCAAGGTCACCTCTAGCCCATGTCCTCAAGTGTCACATTTCTTCTGTGAAGAAATTTTCCTTAATTTCCAATCTAAATCTCCTCTGATATTTCCTCTTGTCCTATGACTGTGCTACCTGGGAGAATAAGCCAACCCCCATCTCTCTGCAACTATTTTCAGGGACTTGTAGAGAAAAATGTTGTCCCCAATATGCTCAAATATATAAATTTATTTATTCATTTGCAATGAAGGACCTGCATGTTCTCCAAGCCCCTTTATTAACACCAAAAGTACTTGCAAGAGAAAAATCAGTGGCTATGGGTTTTGTTTCTCCATTAACCATAATTCCTGAATTCATAATCTCTTACATTAGTAGTCTCAAAGAATTTATGTTAAGCAATGTGAAACAATTTATGGGAGGAAGGAGAGACAGGGAGTTGGTTTGAGGACAGACAGATGCTCATCTCCCTCCATTCTGGGCTCTCTCTGTCTGGAAGCTGTGCATGTGCATAATGCAGCTCCATGTCATGAAAATCAACAAGCTTGAGCCCTCTGAGTAACAAACATTAGTAAAAATGCATCAAAAAAAAATAAAAACCTGTCCAACTTTGGGGGCTTATGAGCTTTTCATGAATGATGCAAAGTACTGCAGAGAACTGCCTATGTGGGCAAGAGAAATATAACTTGGTTCTTTCATGTTGGCAGGAACTTCTTCCTGAATGGCCATTTGTGCCATTCATCCATTCCGGAGCTGAGCCAAAGCCAGCCCAGAACAGCCCTGCAAACACATGAGCTCTGTTGTCAGAACAGCATTAGTATGAGCTGATGCACTCCAGGGGGGTCAGAGCTCCCAGCAGAGCGAGCTGGAGGGAAATGCAGCTGATGTGTCATCTCTGGGATGTGCCAACAGGGGGAAAAAGGAGCTCTGTGACAGAGAAGGGTGGGATGGAGAGAAGCATAGGCTGAGCTGGACTGAGTGCTTCTGGCTTGGAAAATACTCATATTTTGAAAATAATCTTTATTTTTTATAGCACTTAAGTAGCAACTTGGGTTCTTTTATAATGACAACTGATGAAATTACTCCGTGGGAGGGAGGAGATGAACATTGGTACTTTTTCCATTAAGAGACTTGTGCTATGGGAACTCCTTCCCACCAGGAGGACTTTACTGCCCTGGAACATGCAAATGAAAACTGAAGCATCCCAGAGACTCACACTCAGCAGGGCTGAGGGGAGCAGAGGACAAGTGCTGGTACCCGTGACATAGCAACGTGCCAACCACTCATCTGAGCTGCCCAAAGCCTCACTGCCAGTGCCACCCACGGTGTCACCCAGGTGACATGGGCACCTCCCACTAACATTTCCTGAGGTTTCAGCCCAAGAATCTTCTCTTCTGGGCTGTCAGCAAATGTGACATGCAGATACAAAGCAGCAAAGACTGCTTTTGACAGCTCACGTTAAAAGAAATACGAGGGAAAATGGATTGAAATAAAATAAGGAATGAGGCGACAGAGGGGGTTTTATCTGATAGAAAGGATTTTAAAGTGGGATGTTTGATGGGCCTCGTTAATCATCATCTGCAAACAGGGAAAAGCTTTCATTTAGAGTCATGGAATTGTTAAGGTTGGAAATGACCTTTAAGAATACCAAGTCCAGCTGTCAATCCAGCACCACCACAGTGTTCACCACTACACCACGTCCTCAGGTGCCACATCCACGTGCTTTCTCAACACTTCCATGGATGGTGCCTCCACCACTTCCCTGGGCATTTGGTTCACACCAGTTTGTTTCTACTCATGTCTAAGAACTCCCCTGGAAATTGCTGTGAGCCAGGCTATGAGCACATACAGAACAAAGGGAACACTCCTCACTCCAGAGTCCAGCTCCCCTTCCTCAGGCAGTCAAGCCTCACTGTGTTTCTCTTTGCTTTTCCTAAAGAACTGGTCTTAGAGTAAACTTCACAGAATAAAAACTTACAGAGTGCATTTCCAAACTTCAAAACTCCTTACACTAATTAGCTCAAGCCTTACACTACATTCATACTGCAAAAAAACCCCCTTTATCTGCCATTTTGAAGTGGACAAAGGCTGGTAAATGCTCTAATTGCTTGTGGGGGTCCTTATTCTTTATGCTGGTTTGGACCACATTTTAGTTACCATATTTTCATCTGAGCACTTTTACATTATGACAGTGGTAATTCTGGCTTATGGGAAGGTGCCTCTTTAATGGGTTTGGGAGTGCACAACATTCTATGTCTGAATTTTTAAATAAATGATGCTGGTTGTTGCTACCAGGTTTTTTCACACAGACCTGGTGCCTCTCTCCATCACCAGGCGCTGTTTGCACAAGGAACAGAGGAAATGGCAGGACCAGAAAATACAAAAAGAGGATTTCAAGGATTTTCCAGGCTCTGTCCCAGTCTGGCCCCAGGACAGGGATATCTACCAACCCTCTGAGAGAGCAACACCATTTTTCATCCTTCATCTATTCAATAGGATTGATGAGGGCTCTGCTTCTGCTGTGGCACTGGCACAAGTGCCCTGAGGTGGTTCTTGAAGTCTTCTCACTGATATTTCCATAATGAGCTTTTCACTAGTGAGAGAACTCACATTAAGTAGCTTTTCTTGTCCAATATCCCTCCTCATTTGTCTTCCTTGTCTCTTACTAACACATGTTGAACAAAACTGATGATGATAGGGGACCATTACGGTTGTTCCAGGGGTGGACCATCAATCCAGGTGCTTTGGAGGTAAAAATCAAAAACACTCTCATGCTCAAAAGGAAGGGAGTCAAACACTCAGTAGATCTGCTTTATCAGTAAAAAAAAATAAATCTTTATGGGAAGTGTGATATCCGGTTGTTCAACTTATTAGGATGCTTTGTAATTTTCCCCGTTGCACGTCGCTTCCTCTTTGTTTTCTGTTGTTTACAGTCAAACCATGTTATCTCCTTGCATCACTCAGTTATCCTGTTCCCTGGCACCACTCCAGCTTTGCCCAGCGAGCATATTAATCTTGACAATGCACCTGGGGTTTCACTCATTCTTACTTTGCCTTTTTAATAGACATGTCCCCACACACACTCAATTTATTACCTTGTTTATATCAGAACCAGCTGAAGAGCTGCACCCTAGTAAATCACCTCAATTACCAAGCTCAGCTACTTGACCAAAGGCTTTAAACCACTATAAAGTTATGCTTAAAACTCTGCACTCAGCTACCTGAAGTTATCTTAGTTTGCATCCCATAATACCTGTCTACCCCAGAGAGGCAATACACTTCTATGAATTTATGTGCTTTTTATATTAGCAATCCTTGAGGAGTTCTTTGAGTAGACAGATGTTCCAGGTAAGAGTTTTAAAGCACTTGAAGCCTCTAACAAAGTGCTCAAGTGAAGGACCTCCCACCCATGGCTGCTGATCAAATATTGCCACCCCAGAGATGGTAGGTCTTGCCTTTCCACCCCAAGTTAAGATAAATTTGACTAGAACATGCAAGCACTTTAGACATGTGAAGAATAAATAACAATAAGACAAATAGTTCATCATAGATATGTTAGTAAAAATGAACAAAATAAGGTCCTGTAATAGCTGAGATAAATAAAAGCAATCCCTCAAGCCCTTGATAATTTCTCTATTTCTCCAAAGCCTTGTAAGTCTCTTGGTTCTGCAAAATTAAACCAGAAATCTAAAAATCATTAGATTTATTCTGGAGGTTTTTTTCCCTGCTATTTCCAATTCTCATCTAATTAGCAATACCTCAAAACCAGTTCCTCTCCCCTGACATTTCAAATCCCTCCAGGAGCACTGTCTGCATTTCAGCAGGAGATGGAGATCCAGTGTGGGCAGAAGCCTGAGAACCCATCGAGGTCTGGCTGGAGTAAGACATTGCTGGCACCACAGAGCATCCATCCTCACTGAAATCAGGAGAGATGTCAAACTTGATTCCCACAGAGCCAGCTGCCCTCCAAACAGATCAGCCCAGTGGGCAAGCTCAGGAATCCATGTGGTTCTTAATGAGCACTGGGGGAAGAAGCCACCTGAGGAAATGGGAGCAGCAGCCCCACAGCCAGGGAGTGTCAGCAGCCAAGAGAGCCAGGCAGTCCCTGGCACACCCAGGAAACCTCCAGAAATGCCCTCATCTACCTTCAGCCAATATTCCTACTCTCACAAGGCATCACCTCCTCGTTCTGTTAATAGTCAGAGTTGGGAGGCAGGTTTGGAACTGAAACAGCCACGTTACCTGGCATCTTCTCCTCCAAATAACCTGCAAATTTTATTTTTGACACATATTTGTATTTCTACAAAACTTTCTGTTTGGGTGGGGTTTTCCCATTTTTGTGCAGGGTGATAGATCACCCAAAATTTCCTTGTATGGATAAGACACAGTTGTCTGATCAGACACAGCAGTTGCAACAGGAGAGATTTTTATGTTCACTGTTTTAATCTCATGAACAGTTTTACCATCATTCCTTGTTCTGTATTTCACGTGGTGGTTTGTACAGGGGACAGGGTTGCAGAGTTATCACTACTTAAATTTCAGACTGCAATTGCTTTAACACCACAAAAAGATCACTTTCCAAAGCTTTTCTCATTCCTGGCTGTTTTTAATCATCACTCCACCATTCTCATCTTCCAGCAACCCATCCAAGCTGGCAAATATTCGGGTTTATAGTTATGCCAGTGAATTCCAGATTTCTCCTGCCCAGCGAGGGAGCTCGGACTGACACGGATCTGAGCTCATTGTCTCCCTCGGTATTTGCAGACAGCTGCTGTCTTTACCCTGACTGAAGGACTCAGAAAGCTCCCCATACTTTGGTGCACACTTAAATCCCACCAGAGCCTTCTTAAAATTTTTCCTCAATTTTAAACCAAACTCTGACTCAAAGCAGGCTGCACAGAGACAAAAAAGATTTTTTTAGACATGTTTTGACCAATTTTACTGTTGCCACGAAGTGTCTTTTAACTCTGCCATCCAGAGGAGGAATTGTTCCATTTCAGTCCAAAGGGATGTCATTAATTCTGGTGTCTGTGTTACAAATGTGTGTTCTGCTGATATGTTCTGTGTGTCATTCATAGCCAAGTCTTTCCCATCTCACAGTTCTGCAGCACAACTATCCCAGTCTGGGGCAATGCACCATTGAGGAAAATAATTATCCAAAAAGTAATTAAATTAATTGACCAGGGAAGTGATTATGTGAGGCTGTGGGGATAATTAAAACTAACACATATTTTGATGCATTTATACCATAAATATTCAGGGCCACAATGTTAACAGGCCTTTTTAGCACTATTTTTCATCCAGTGCAGCTTTTCCAGGCAGCCAGCACTCTGCCCATTGGTGAAAACTGGAATTATAATTATGATAGAATCCCAGACTGGTTTGGGTTGGAAAGGACCTTAAAGCTCATCTTGTTCCATCCCCTGCCATGGGCAGGGACACCTCCCACTATCCCAGGTTGCTCCAAGCCCCGTCCAACGTGGCCTTGCACACTTCCAGAGGTAGAAATACATAAATGCACTTTTTTCTTAATGATATTCCAGTGGTTTCCTGAGGTTCACAAGGAACATGATATTTGCAATATTATAAAGGCAGAAGAGAAGGTTGAAGCAAAATAGTTACTCACCAAATCCCTCACAAACAGAAGTCATTGAAGCTGGATGGGAGGATGTTTGAAAGCAATAAAAGGAGAGTTCTTGAATTGCCTGGTTTTAGTTCAGCTTTTAGGGCAGATAGTGAACTGGAAAGAGCTGCCAGGGGATGTTGTGAAGCCAGAGGAGGAAAAAGGATTAGGTGGATTCATGGACAACAGGTCTATAAACAGCTAATAAAAGCAGCAGGCAGGGACCTACCCCTGATACCTGGAGGTTAAAGAAATGCATTTTCTACCTCTTTACTTTTGTCCCTTGATCTGTGGTGTTCCCTTGCTCTGCTCTGCATGGGAAGACCTCAGGGCAGACCTGGAGGCTCTGTGCCACAGGTTTCCTCGTGCTAGGAGATGTCCCACCACTCCTGTGTGTGTCCTGGGTGGACATCAGTGTCCCAGCTTTGGGGAGCATCACCAAGCTCCTGCTCAGGCTGCAAAGACATCAGGACCTGCTGAAAGCAAGTTTGCTTGGATGCACCTAAACTTCATGGAACAAACATCATCTGAGCAGGAGAGAGATGGATGGACAGTCTTAATTAACTGTTTCTTGTGTCATATTCTTAATAATTTAGTTGATATTCCTGTAGTCTGTTACAAACTTCATTAAATTTACTTGCCTCATGGGCATTTCTACATCTCTATAATAAGCCTCATCCCTGTCAAAGATAAATTGCCTGATGGGATAAGTTGATCCTACACAAATGGAGCTTGCTTTGAACTTGTGGTGATAAGTAGGATCAGACAGCAGGCTTTTCTGTTGTGGATCTTTGTAGTGATATGGCCTGAAATAAAAATGGGTGTCACTTTGCTCCCTGAGCCTCATCCATCAGGCTGTGCAGAGATTAGAAAATACTAGTCAACTTAAAGAAACAAAAGAAAGTAAACTGGAACACTTAAGAATAGACTTTTAGTTCTTTGATGTCTGTATTTAATATTGATGTGCTGATGTGATCATTTTCAAAACTTAAACTTTTCCAGTAGATCAAAACCACACTCCACAGTTTTAGGCATAGAATGGGTTGGGTTGGAAGGACTTTAAAGCTCATCCAGTTCCACCCCCTGCCATGGCCAGGGACACCTTCCACTATCCCAGGTTGCTCCACCCTGGCCTTGGACACTTCCAGGGATGGGGCAGCCACAGCTTCTCTGGGCAACCTGTGCCAGAACCTCCTCACCCTCTCAGGGAACAATTTCTTTCTAAAATCCAACTTAAACCTACTCTAATTCAGTTTAAAGCCCTTCCACCTTGTCCTATCACTTCAGTTCTGGATGAAGTGTCCCTCTCCATCTGCCCCTTCAGACACTATTCTTTATTTATTGTTTTAAACCATCTCTGGATAGTTGGACCAGGTCCTTCAGTTTGTATTTTGTCCCTATGTTCTACTCTGATTGTGACTTTACAACTTCCCAACATCCCTCTCCTCTGTCCCTTCTGCAAAGGATGAAAATCCTCCCATCCAGGGAAATGCCTCATGACATTCCCTGAACCAGAACAAGGTGCCCACACAGCTCCCCAATCCCACTGTTTTATGATGCTGCCCCATGTCTTTTTAAGTTGCTTTTCACCAAGTGAGTCATCCCACTGAAACCAACCCAGCAGGACTCCTGACACTGTGTCATGGTTGGAGAAACCAGAATCTATTCCATAATTACAGCAACTATAATGCTTTAATGTTGATGTGGGTGTAATCTCTTAATTAAGACATATTTTAAAAAGCACTTAATGCCTATGATAAAAAAGCATTGAAACTTAATGCACCAACTGAATAACAGCATAACCTACTTTCTTCCAAATAAGAAGACAGGGAATTATTAGACATCAATGCATCATTCTCTAATGAGTTGTAATTCTGTATTAATTTACCAACTAGCTGATTAGATATGAGAGATTTACAAAATATATTAGAGATTGTGGTTCCAGAAAGCTAGCTCAACATCAGGGAGAAAAAAAGTTATTAAATTTTTCTCTGTGGTGCACCTGGAATAATTAATTATCTAGCATTTAAGTAAAATTCATTCAAAATAGTCTCAAATGACAGATTATAACATTAGAAGTAACACAGGCAATAGCACAAACATCCTCCTGCAGTGCTCAGGAGAACAAGGATTCCACACAGTGCTCAAGGGTATCATATCCATGCACTCCTCAAACCAGGTATTTGGGGATTTCCATATTTAGAGCTTTTCCTTTTGTTGTAAAGCCATGACTAGAAATTTGTCCCCTATAATTTCCAGTTATTAACGGAATTATTGCTGCTACTCTGGTCTTTTAAAAAATAAACACTATGAATCTCTTGGAATGTCTGAAAAACTGAGGCTTAGGGAGTTAGTTCTCTGTGAAGTCCATGATTCAAAGGCATTATTTTTTAATGAAAAGAGACAGTTCAAAGTTGCTTTCTGACACCACCTCCCTTTTATTGCCTTTAACAGTTGCAATCCTGTGTTTCACATTCTCCCAGTGAACACTCAAGAGTTATTTCTGGAAAAAGATAATGAGTAAACAACAGAGAACAGAAAAACATAACAAAATGTGATTTCCTCAAGAGACCACCCCCAGTCTGGGGGGTTTAGCCAATGGATATAGACATTTATGAAATTGGATTGGTGCATTCAGAGCCCCTGAAGGTCCATTTTCAGAAGGGACATTATGAAAGTCCAGTTCTTGCTGTAGATCAGAGTCCCATCAACTTCCTCTGGTTTAGGGTAAAACCACAGCATTAGCCCCTATAAATAGTTAATGTGCACATAGAGCACAGGTTCTAAGATGTACTGAAACTCTCCAGGGTTACAGCTTTCAAAAGAAAGCTCTGACTTCTTTACCACCTATTAGCAATGTTTCCACAGCAATAACACAGTGTTGGTGCTGCTCAAATTCCTAAAACATTCCCAGATTTAAGTATGAGAATTTCCATGTAAATTCTAGGTACTGGTCCCATATGTGTCCAAGGATGGGCTATTACTCAAAAGTCCTGTCAACACCATTCTTATTTTTTTAAAAAAACAACAACAATCCAATTTTTACCACTAAACTGTCAAACTTACCCATTTGAGATATTTGAGGAACTGTAGGTAAGCGTCAAAAGGATCTGTACAACAACTGAAACAAGTACTTAACACCTCACATTTCAGATAGGCCAGGTTTTCCTGTTTGTCATTTGCTCCTTTAATACATTTCCTTGTTATCTCAGTTCTGCCTCGAATCCCAGATAGTTATTTCCAGAGGGTTGGAAATGCTTGGTGTGCACCAGGAGAGAATTCCCTCGTGCTGCCAAAGCTTCAGTTGTTCCTTTTCTAGACAATGCACTACTTTGAACACTTACTGCTTTATTTTTCAGTTCTATTTTTAGATTCCTTTAAGCAGGTTGGGTTTCTGCCTTTGGGCAGAAATATCACAGTAAAATACTGCACATTATCTCCAGTCTGTCATAACTCAGAAACACACATCAAGGAGAAGCATCAAAATGTTAATTTTAGGAATAAGATCAGTAATTTATCTGTTACACATCCCCTTTTTGTTTTGCCAGTTACAGAAGAAACTCAAATATTGACTACATATCTCTGGCTCAGCCTCTGGGTCCAGCTGTTTTCAGCCTGACATGGCTCATCCAGATTTGTCCACCTCTTATGTTCCCAAATATCTTTGCAGGTGGCAGCATTAAGACTTTCAGCTCTAAAGAAATGACAAAAAGCAATTAAGGATTAGGATAAACAAATGTGAGCCACTGTAAGGCCTCAATAGGAAAAACAACTTGCTGCTTTTGCAGCAGCAAAATTAAGCACTTGCCCTATTCCTGAGGTTTTGTTCTCCTCCCTGGAGCATTTTCCCACAAAATGTGTTAATTCCAACAGCTCCTGATACAGAGTCAATGGTTCCAAGAGGAGGAATCAGACAAATCCAGTGATTTGTGAATTGGAAAGTGGGATGCTGAGAGGCCTCTGGGTAGAGAGAGAAGAAGCAGCAAAGCAAAGATGACATTCCTCACAGTGAGAAGTGTCTTACACTGCTGAAACTTGAAATACTCAAGAAGAAAGAGCTCACATGAAAAGCTCTTGCATATCTAGAACAGCTGCAACATGAGGAGGAAAAATAGCACAAGAGACGTGAGTTATTGTTGCTCAGGACTGTGAAGTATTTTTGTCCACACACCCAGAGCTGAGCACCTACTTCCATACATTAAAACCTAAATGAGAAATACCCACGTGAAGGATCCAGGGATCTTCTCACACCATTTCATTTGTCACCACAGCAGGGGGGAAAAAGTCCCAAAAAACCCCAAACCCCACAAGACCCCCTAATTCTCTAATTCCCAGCTTCTTGCCTGGCCAGGCTCAGTCCTGCCTGGCATAAGCCTGAGTGATAATTGGGCTTTGTCTCAGCTGAGACTCCAGTTTTGTATCAAGACATCCATTTCTTGCATGGGATGTTTGTACAAAGGAATAAATTCTGAGATCTTCAAGTTCTGCTTTGGGAACAGCTCTGTGGCCATCAGTGAGCTCCTGGCACACCCATTTGCCCCTCTCTCTTCTCCATTTTCCCCAAAAGTGATTGGTTTTAGTCCAGGAAAGGTATTGTGAATCTTGTGATTCTGCAGCAAAAGCAGTAGGTTAGATCAGGAAGAATGGAGGGGGAAAGGGGGAGGAAAGGGGAGGAAGAAGGGAGATTTGGGAGCTCACCCCAACACCCTTCTTCATTTCTAGGAGGAATAAACTGCAGAGGGGATGGCTGAGCCCTGCAGGACTGAGCTTACAACCAAGCCCCAGCCTTTTATGCATCACCAGCAGCAATAAAGTGAGTGTGCAGGGCAAATTACTTCCTCCCTTACATCTGTGCAACCCCATTACCCTTTAGTGCAGCTGCACAGGCAGAACCAAGAGCATAATGTGCAGATGATGCACCTGAACAAAGAATTGCTGCTGCCTTGTCCTTGTGGGTTCACTGAGCCACTACTGAGTGCATTTGTAATGCACAGCCCTGGCAAACCCACAGCCCACGAGGGGAGGAGGACTCACAAGCTGCAGAGACAATAAATTCAGAGCTGAATTTTAAAAAAAAAAAAANTTCAGCACAAGATTTGAAGCAGTGGAAACAATGACATTAATTGAGGAAATGTGTCCTGGGAAGGAGGTAACTCTTCCACCCTCAATTGCCACACGGGAGCTGGACTCCCTGACAAGAAATTTCATAGAAAAGGACATAATCTCATAATCATTGCCTCTGTAAACAAGTCATAGCATCACAATTACAGCAAGGGTCCCCTGTGCTTTGCCTGTCTGTGTACAATATCTCTCATTTAAAAAAGGGAAGAGATTCTCAGAAGTTCAGAGAATTACCCGTCTCCCTCCAAATAGAAACTAAATGGAGTTTTCTGCACTTCCCATCTGTTCATTTTATATAATATGTACACTTTTCTCGAGATTAGATTGTTTTCCTTGTCTTTATCTGTATCCACAGAGCTTTTGTAAGAATGATCCATGGCACAGGCTCAAGATTTAGTGGAAGATCCCCTGCTTTGACACAGCAGCCCAAATTGTTATGCAAGTATTTACTCAAGAAGAAAGAAACAAGCAAACCAAAAATACCTGTATTCCTTTTCCCAATTAGGAGCATTATGGACAACTCAGAGGAAGTTATCCAGGAAATAAAGAAAGCCCACTATACTTAGATACAGAAATGGGTAAGCTTAACACTGCTTCTCATGTAAAATGATTTGAATGGATTTGAACTGTTAAAAGTCAGAACAAAGTAGACTTAACAATCCTTCATCCCTGGAAGTGTCCAAGGCCAGGTTGGACAGGGCTTGGAGCAACCTGGGATAGTGGGAGGTGTCCCTGCCCATGGAATGGAGTTTGAAACAAGATGATCTTTAAGGTCCCTTCCAACCCAAGCCATTCCATGATCCCATGATTTGTTCCTGTACCAGCTGGGGGCTCACTCCCACCTAAAGGAAAGTGGCAAATGTGTGATGTTCTTTCCTGTCACAGGCACTGCTCATAGCAAATAGAGAATAAAGTGATTATAGGGCTCTGGGGTCCCACACCCCAAGGAAAAGCTGCTGAATTCACACAGGAATCACACTCCTCCACACCATTTTCAGAGATCTGAGTCTAAGCCACCAGTGACAACTCCAGCCCCAGCAAAAACTCCATTTGAAGATGGCAACATTTGCTTTTGAAAACTTTTTCTGTCTGCTCTTGTCCTTTTTTTTTGTCACCCAGAATAAACATTTGAAACTTGTAAAGCCCAAATTCAAAAGGAAGACTCACCAAGGAGGCTTTGAAGAGAAATAATGAGTAAATAACTTCTTAACCTCAGACTTATCCTCCACCCAGACACAACACATCATTTTGGAAGCAAAAAATTTCAGGCACTGGGTAATGGTACTTTTATCTTCTACCATGACAACTTGAGCTTCTTACAGAGTCTGTCCAGAACGGTTGGACTCAATCCTAGGGGTCTTTTCCAAAATTATAACAATTCTGTGATTCTACAACTTGGCCACATCTCCTGGGGTCCCTTGGCTTAGTCGTTGCCACTGGATGGATGGATAAGGAGCAGAACCTTAGGAAATGGGGTGGGAGACTGCCAGAGGCACAGGTATAGCAGTGAGAGGTTCTGCAGCAAGGAATTGCAAGTAACACGGGGGTTACAACCAGGTAATGTAGGATCAAGACGGTTTCTCTCCAACCACAAGGAAATCTGAGCTCCCAGCCTGGATGGGTTCTTGCTCCACAGTCAGTGCTTGTGTCTCAAGGGGCCAAAGATCTCATAATGTCAGTATAAGACCCTTCAGATCTAATTCAAGAAAAGCAAGCAAATGGACTTGGAGTGAACAGAAGCCTTTTTGTGTGCATTGAGGTGGTGCATAAATGCAAAAGTTCTCCCTGTGCCTCCTTCTGTTTCCTCACCTCCAGACCCAAGGCTCACTGGGCTGGCTGCACTCTTCCTCTGTCATTCCCTACCCTTCTCCATAGCAGAGAGTAGAAGATTTGAGTTGACAGTACCTGGATTATTTATAAGGAATAACTCCCATGGGGCTGCCCTGGATGTGCAGCAAACACTTGTTATTATCCCATCCTGAGGAAAACCACTGGGTGCTGATGCTGGAATCACTCACCCACAAAACAAGGTCCTTTCCAAACAAACCCAGCAGGTTCCAGCCTGTGGACAGTGAGGTGGCTTGTGGTTTGCTCTCATTCCCTTGTGACTCTCAATTCCTTTCCAGGTCTCTAACAGACCAACACCAGCAAGAGTAGTTGCTTCTCAACAGCATTAGACCCCATCACAACACTTCATGCACTTCTTCCAGGAGCAGTGTCCCTCTGCATGGAGAACACAGAGCGTGACACACTCAAAAAGGGATTTTTAGCTTTTGTATTGACCCTTCTTACAGAATTTATCAGTATAATACCTCTAAAGCCAGAGCAGATGTTTTAGTGTAACCACTGTAACTCTTCCAGAGGTTGAGTTAAGGTGAAGCCTCACAGCTGCAGGAAATGCTGGGATCATTATTGGATGCATCCCATCAGGAGGCATCCCCAGGCTGCCAACCCAAACACATTTTAGAAACTAATCAGAGCCAAATGAGGTGGATAATTCAGTGCATATTCCCTGGGCATTTCCTAACTCCTCAAGGAAGTGGGGTATAAAGGGCAACACCTTGGCTGAGCTGGCAGCTGAGGAACAGGCACAGTGCTCAACAGATAACATGCATTTCTCACATTTGCTCTTAGTTGCAGATTGGAAACAGCCAAGCAGAGCCTCAGTTGGGTTTCTCAGAGCAGTGACAGTTGCTGGTGGGCACGGGGCTGAACCACACACGAGCCCCTGCCGTGCTCCAGGCACATGGAATCCCCAGGCACTGGGATCCTTCCCATGGCCAAGTCAGGGATTCAGTACCAGGGTCATCAGTGGATAAGAATTCATGTTCTGTGGCCCACGGATTGATCCAATGGACCATTTTGGAAATGCTGAAATCTTTGGAAACAAAGCGCTGCTGAGAGAAAAAGCAGCTTTTCTTTTGGAAATCAGCTCAACTTCCCTACCAGGGAGAGAGAACAGAACTGTGCAGCTGTGCTCCCCCAGCTCGGAGAAGAACATTCCTGTCAGGGGTGACCTCCCAGCACAGCATAAGCCAAGGGCGAGGATCATCTGCAAATATCACAGCAGGGATTGCTCTGTACAGCACCCCCTAATTTGCAGGAAATGCCATTAATGCTGAAACAATAACCCTGTGCACAGGCCATCCCACACAGCCCAGCCCTGCACCATGGAGGGCTCGGCTTGTGCAGTCACAGCCAACGTAGGTGGGCTGGAAAAAGGGAAGCGTGTTCTTTTCTGATAAAGAAAAGCTCCAGCAGCCAAAGGAAAGATGTGAGAGTCCAGGCTGGTGAGCCCTGCAGGGCACAGAGCAAGGGCCATTGTGAAGGCAACGGATCAGGCACTATTTCAAGCTACTGGTCTGTTCCAAGCTCTGGCTAATTACCCTTATTTCACACCAAATTTTAAGTTTCAATTCAGTTCAAATTCCAGCACAGACTGGAATCAGGGAGCGAGCAGGAGGCTGAGGGTTGTGGGGGAGCAAATCCCCAGGATCAGCTGCCTCTGCAGAGCTGGGGCTCCCAAACCACATCCTCCAGAAATGCCTCTCCCTTGGCACCCACAGACATTGTTCACACAAACCCCATCTCAGCTCCCTGGGAGGTTTGGAGTGCCCATCCCTGGAGGCGTCCAAGGACTGACTGGACATGGCACTCAGTGCTCTGGGCTGGGGAACGAGGTGGGGATCAATCACAGCTTGGATTTACTGGCCTTGGAGGTCTTTTTGAAACTAAATGAGTCTGTGGACTGAGCTAGTAGGTACTGGAGTGAGGTGCTGATGAACACAGCTCCCACTGGGGTTATTGGCTCAGCACAAGGACCAGTTTATCCCCATTTCACAGAGGTTCCCACTACACTTCCTGCTACACCTGGAGATTTTCTGCCAAGAGGGCATTTGGCACCATGAATAAACCCTTCCTCAAGAGGGTCTCAGCCCCACAGGGCAGAGTTTCCCTGGGGGGGGGGTTCATCTTGTAATAGGCTTTTCCATAAAGTAGGGATGTGCAAAAGCAAATTCCAAAATTCAGATCTCAGGTGATGGATTGCCCAAACAGCCTCTCTGACCATGACCTGCCTGTGTGGTTTCCTCCCAGCTTGTAACTTCTGCATTAGTCCAGTCCTGAGAAATATTACTTAACTGAATGTTATATTTGGGGATTTACTTACCCTGCTTAGAAGGGTAAAAACTCAAAAGCACACACAGTGCTTAATATTTTCCCAAATTTTATGTAAAACCATCCCAGCAGACAATAAATGCTACAAATAATTTCTGTGCTTCCAAAGAAAATCAATGTCCTTATCAACAGCAAATGGTAGCTGCAGTTATGAATATTTAACATAATGTTGCTGTGAGTTTAGAAATGCCTTGGATGCCCCCAACCCAGCCCTGCAATAAACCCCATGGTCTTGTGGGATATTTTTTAATAAAAAGAAATCAGAAACACTAAAGCGCAGCCATTAAGTGCTGAGAGTAGTTCTGAATGCCAAATGCAATCTGTGCAACCCATCAGCATATCCCAGCCCTAAGTCAGGGCCTTCCTAATGTATTTCAAGTTTATTCTTATTGTATGATAAACACATAAAATGTTCTGTGTGTTACTAAATAAACAGCAAGTGCAGGTCACTTTAGGATGATACCAGTACTTAAGTGAACTGAGTAACTCAAAGCCAAGGCCAGGCCCATCCTTGCACACATAAGTGCTGTTGTTATTTTTGTATTCTTTATACAAAATCCCAGACTTTTAAAGTGGTTTATATGATTCCTGGATCTCAAATTTTCAGCAGAGATCACCCCAAGCCCTGTCCTGTTCTGGGTAGCAAGGGATGGGAATTAGAGAAGTTTAATAAATACTTGGTGTTAAAGTTTCCCTTAAGCAAATGACTTGTGTGCATAAATAACATGGAGAGCTGTCAATAAATTCATCTCCAAATTCTGTCAAATGGAAGAGTAATTATGGCTTCTGCTTGTTAGTAATGAAATGAAACGTTAGCTGAGCTTCCACAAAAACAAACACCTTCTGATTTCATTGAAGATTAATGCTAATGTGCCAAATTGCCAGCCTAAACTTAATTGCTCTTTTTTATCTTCCCTAAATGATAAGCAGCAGCCACAGAAGTGCTTCTGGTGACCTTGGATTTACACAGGCACAGGAAGATCCACTGCTTTTCTGGCTAACTGGGTAAATTCTGAGGGTCACAGCATCCCCTCTCCCCATTCCAGCCTGGTCTGCAGAGCCCAGCTTGGGCTTCATTCCTAACAGCATTCACCTGAAACCCCACATTCCAAGAGAATTATTTTTCCTTCTGTGTGACAACCAAATTTTTCACTTTTTTTAGAGAAGTGGCTCCTTTTCCTTCTCCGTTTTTTGTTTTGCAACAACGTATTTGCAGAAGGAAAAAATATCACCCAGCTACTTCCCATCTCCATGGCAACATCCTGCTCTGGCTCCGATTGATAAATATTTTGCAAAATGCTGTTACTGAAGGTTAGTTGTGGCGAAAATCGTTCATTATCACTCACAAATAACCCCACAATATTTGACATGTTGCCTGGCTGGACATCATGGACTGCTTTTAGCCCTTGTACACCTGAGGATCCTTCATTTTATCTGTGTTTTTCCAGAAAGTAGGTAATTGCAGACATGGTTTAATCCATTTCCGTGTCCAAGCTGTGACTCTGCAGGGTTTTGTTAAGTGTCACAATCACTAAATGGCTTCACATGAGCCCAAAGGAGAGGGGGACAACAAAATGCCACTTACAACCTTAGGGTCAGTCTCTCAGAGAAAGCTGCTGTTGCACATCTGTCCATCATCTGGTCTTCACATCCCAACTCTTCCTCCACAAACCAACCTCTGCAAGCACAGAGAGGAAAGAAAGCACAGCCATGTCCTTGCCCATCTCCTGGGGCTGAAACCTGAGCAGAGAAGCCAGGGGAGAGGAGAAGATTTCCACGTGTTCTCCTGCCCAAATGAACTGGAAATTCCTGTCCAAACCTCTGGCTTTGCTCCTCCATGTTGACTCTTCTTTACTGGGGTCTATCAACTTCAGTCTCACGTGTCAGCAGGTCCAGGCTAAAATTAAGTTACAAGCTTCTTTTTGATAAGATAAACTGACTGAGCTCCTCAACTGTAAAATATTCTCTGCAGCCCTTAATCATCCTTTATTAATCTTTTCAGTTGAGTGACATGGCAGCAGAAAGCTGAAATAAATACATAAATTGTGAAAGAAGGGTGCAAAGAAAGGAGATACAGGGCTCTGATATCCCAGGGAGGGAATAGTCCAGGATATAAAAACAAAAAAAATATGTTCAAGTTGTTACACAACTATAGGAGAAATTTATTCCAAAGACTTTCTCAAGCCCTGAGCAGGGAAAGGCACAGGGAGTCAGGGGAGCTGCCTGATGCCAGGCTGAGAAAAATGTACATCCCTGCTACTTCTTAAAGCATTTGAGACAGGGAGTTGGATGGGGCTGATAAGATGGGATGTCCTTTTAGTCAAGGATGTCAACATGGATTTCAACATCCTCTCACAAAGCCCCTCACAGATGCACATCAGACACCAGAGGAAAAGGCAGATCCCGATCACGGCGCTTGGGAAACTGCTGGGATTAGTTTATAATCAACATAAACTAGGCTTGAATTAGGTGATGCAAACCAGTCAGCTGGGAATTCTACACTTTATACTTGTTGATTTACAGTTTTATTTGCAGTGTTGAAGTCATTGAGTGCTGCCAGGGTAAACCAGCCCCCTGAGATCACACCAGTGGTTCCCAGTGCTCTGTGCTCACATACAGCTCATTCCTCTGCTCAGAGCTGTTGTGCCAGGCCAGAGGGGCACCCCAACCCCCAAATATCCCCTGGGATGGGTGCTCATGGCCCCAGGGCCCAAGCTGCTCCTTTCCCAGCCCCAGCAGCATCCTTAGGAATGCCCCACCATGGAAAACATGAAGAATTCGTTTTGATCACAAAAAAAAAAAGTCACTATTTTTGAACTGGTCCTCACACAGGACCACCTGGTAGTTTCTCCAAGGGAGAAATTCAGGACTGGCTCCATGGGCAGAAAACACTAATATCCATTGGACTGTGCAGATGATGGATTATGCCCAAGGAACAGGGCATGGGCAGAAAAACAGATCCATCTGTGTTGCCCCTGCCCAAGGGAGCCTCAATCACAATGAGAAGAGCAAAACCTGGTCACCCCAACCTCCCCCTGTTGTAGGTGTGACAGCAGTTACTGCTCTGCCACAAGATTGAGAATGAATGCTCCTTTTTTTCCCTCGTTTTGCAGGTGCATTACAGGAAAAGATGGTCAGTATAATTCCTTTCTCCTAAAAATCCTCACTCCTGACTTTTAATTAGCCACAAACAGTTAACACTTGCAATTCTCATTTCATTTTTGAAAAACTGGTTCACTTGCATATGACAGTGATAATGACAGTGTCATTTGTTATATCACTGACCCTCTCACTTGATTCATTTATAATTTAATTGGCAGTTCAATTGGATCAAATATGCCTGAATTGAAATCATTTACATTAAAAATAATACATCTTTCTCCTTTTATTCCCTGCATTGTGGCAGGTGTTGCTCGAAAATTGAATCAGTGCCAGCCAAAAGCTGCTCTTTAATTAATAAAAAAATGGCTAATAAAAGGGAAAAAACCCATAGGCATGGATGAAAATGGATTTTAGGAAAGACTATAAAATTCAGACATTCTCATATACACAAATTTGCTGGATTAAGACCTGGACCTCCAAGGGGATGGTGGTGATTGCCCAGCACAACTCACAAAAGTGATGGGATTCGCATTCCCCAATCTCTGAGTGATTTATATATCTCTGAGTGATGAACAGGATTTTTTTTCCTGATTAATATATTGTAATTAATTCTCTGAAGAATCCTTGCTTAGGAACTTTATTAAATCCCATTAAGACTAATGAATTGTTGTTGTTTCCTAATTATATAGTTGTTTCTAGTTTAATGAACTGTATATTAATAGACTTATAGAACAGACATTTTGCTTTCAGGATGGAAATACTTTAAATAAGAGATATATATTCTTGCTAATGGCATCAGTTGTCAACTACAATCTCTTTTAATGAATCTATTGGAAAATCCTGTCCTTTTAAATACAGATTTTGCTTACTTTGTTAGCTAAAGAGGCAACAAAAAGCCAAAAATTTAAATATATTCTGATGTTTTATGTAAAGCTGACATTTTTCCTCCTGTTAATTCAATTTCTCTTTGCAAAACAAGATCCCCAAGCCTCTGCAACCAGCTGAACTTTTCTGATATCCCAAAGGAAAAACAGAACAGGACAGAAGCCCCATGAGAAGTTTTATCTCCACAGAATAAACCAACACCACAGATACTTTTCCAGCTGAAAGCCATTTTTAGGGAGACACGTGGTGACAAGATCCCCCTGCACTGAACCCACCAGCATCCCCCAGGCTCAAAGGAAATCCTTGTTGAGACTCATACTAACAGCCAAGATAATTTTGGGATGGGCAACACAGAAAAACAAAGCTGTGAAAGTGCTTTCAGTGACATTTTGGGAACTAAATAGCCCCAAATGTTCTTTAGATTGCTTTTGCTGACCACCCTGCCTCAGGTGAGATGCACACACTGCTCCCTGAATAAGCCAGAGAGATGCTGAGCAGCACCCAGGGGTGAGCCCAGTTACACACACCAGCTGGTCCGTCCTGTCCTGGCAGTGCCACCCAGTCAGGACACACCTGGCAATAAGGCCAGCACACATTTCTTTTACCATCCTTACTAAAATTGCATGTTCAAGATACTTTGCAGCCACTCAGTTGTACTGCATTCCCTGCTGCGTGAGTGAACCTGCTTCAAGGCTGGCAATGCAAATTTTCCCTGGGCACTTCTGTGCCAGTTTGCCCTCAGACCTCCTCTGTCAGGCAGATGACAGCACAAAATGAGGAGGGTTGTGATTCATTCATTCCCTTTTGGCCCCCCAGCAACACATCTCCTGCCATGACCAACCTGAACCAGCTCCATCTCCAAGCAGTGAAGCTGCTGCTCCTCAATCAGCTTTGAAGTCTCACTGCAGGGTCAAAGTACATCTCCAGGGCTGGAATAAAGGACAAAATAGTCAGAAATCCTGTCCTTGTACAGCTGTTTTCCAATGAACTGGCCTGTCTCAGAGACCAGCTCTCAGCAGCTGCACAGTCATACCAGCACCCAACTTCATCCACAGTAAGCCCAGTTTCTCTGCAAACATCCCCTGAACTTTTCCTGAGGATATTTTGTAGGGCAAAATAGATACACTCATAAAATAGGAGCTGCTTAAAAAGTAAGAACCACTACTGCTAAGAAAAAAAAGTCATCATCTTGAATGCTAATGCACATAATCTTCAACAGACCGCAGCCACACCACAGATTAATTTCAATACAGAGATTATGTTAATATACCAAAAAAAAAGAAGTTGTGATATTGAGTTAGATCAAAGATTTTTCATTTTAGTCACTGTCTTTGGCACTAGGCAGTAATGCCTGTTTCAAAGTAAAGTCAAAGGCCTCTATAAAGCACTGAGTTGAACAGTAATTATTACAGGGAAAGGCATAAAGTTTAGACCAGAGTGTGGCTTGATCTTGATCTGACATTAGTTGCTTAAAGTAATGGGTGTTAGATGGGGAATGACAAACTCCTCCCAAGGCCAGTGCTGCTCCTGGCAGAGACTGGGCCTTTTTCCTTCCTAACCTGAGGAGAAGATTTGGCAGCAGGTCCTCACTTCACTGACATGACACGAGTCGCTCCAGCTCAGTGCCCTCGAAGGAAATGGGATTGTTCAGTGGTGGAAACACAATCCCTGGAAGTGTTTAAAAATCATGTAAATGTGGTGCTGAGGGACATGGTTTAGTGGAGGACCTGGCAGCGATGGGTTAATCGTTGGACTCGACCTTAGAGGTCTTTTCCAACCCTTACAATTGTGTGAAGCTTTCAGCATCCTTCTGCCACATCCAACCAGTGTTTATCCAAAAAGCTGTGAAGTGTTTAAGCCTTTTATACTCAGAGAGGCAACCAAGGGGAAATAAAGCACTGCCAGAAGTGAACCATTATGGATGCAAAACACAGAACCAGCAAACACCTTTAGGAGCATCACGTCAGCTTCCCCACCACTGAGCAGGGCTGGTCCCAGCCCCCTCTCACACCTGGCAGAGAGTCCCTTTCTGCTCTCCAACAAGTACATTACAGACAGAAACATTAAGGTTTATAGGTACATAATAACTGAAAAAAATAAGCTTCATAGTCTCCTGGGAGGCTGACACCCAGCCAGACCCATAGATCACCTCCTGTGCTTCAACCATCCCTTTCTCTCCCTGCAAAAAGACAGATATTTTATTCCTATTTCTAGAGCCTCCCAAGGGCATGGCAGCTCTTTGGCTTAACATACTGACTATTTCCAGGCACCCCAGCCATAACTATCCATCAGTTCTCCACAGGCTCCCAGGGCAGCTCCCACCTGGGATGGTCCCACAGGAGCCCCAGAGCTCCCAGCACTGACTGTGACCCTGCTCAGCCAGCAGACAAGCTCACTTTTTATTCAAGCCTACTTAAAGTTAAAACTAATCTCTCCCTACAAACTTAAGCAGAGAAATACTTACAGGATGTGCTGCTCATCCTTTAAGAATGGGGGGGAAATTAATCAAGAAGCCTCTTTGTGTTAAAGTTTGAAAGTACCTTAAAAAACTCCTATGATCAAAGCACATCCACGCCGCTCAGGAACCTCAGCCACGTTCCCACCATCCCAGGTTGCTTCTGCCAGTCCCCAGGAGGGAAGAAGCTGGGAAGGGGCAATCACCAACCCCAGCACTGAGCCTCAGCCCTCCAGGGAGAGCTTCCACCCCAACAGGGCTGTGCAAGGATCTCTGGATGCCCAAGTGTCCATCCAGGCCAAGCATCTCCTTCTCAGAGAGGTGCAGCCTGTCCCCGTCCCAGGGCAACGCTTCCCTCTTCCCCATCTCCCAAGGTCACAAACTCCCAACCACGCTTGCTTAAAATGAATGTCATCTGTGGGAGGACCTTATCAAATTAGAGAGCAATCACTTCGCCCCTGACAACATCGGTTAACGATGCCTAACGCAGGCTCTGGCTAATTAAAAACGAGCCACTCTGCTCAGGCACAGCCTCACTCCAGCCAGGCTCGGGGGATGTTAAACATCCAACGCAAGGAATGTGAACCTGTGCAGGGCTGGGGCTCACGTGGCTCTTCTGTGTCTGCCACAAGGTGTTGCTGGGGATTAAATGAAATGTTTTGTTGCAAAGTCACAGCGCTGGTCCGTGGTGTTGCCTCGCTTTTCCAGCAGCAGGAGCAACATTCCGGGGCCGAGTGGGAGGCAGTGAAGAAAAGCCCCCCAAAGCCCCATTTCTTTGCTCTCCCTCACGCGTGTGCTGCTCCTGCCAAGGCAGACTTGCTGCCATTTGATATCTTTGCATTTACACCTTCCTCAAGCTTCTCATCTTGGATCTTTGCCAGTGAAAACAAAAGGAATTTGCAGCCAACATCCCGCTGTTAAGGCTTTACCCTGGCTGCAAGGATAAGGATCCAACGTAGCAAGAATAATACATATGTTACAATTTTCCCATATTTTTCTCCTAGGAAAAGCACGAGGAGAGTCTTGCTTCCCAGGGCAACAGTGTTATTTCCCAATTTTACTTCTTGGAAGGCTCTCTCGGTATTTGCTTTGCAATATGAAGTTTGTTGCTTCTCTACATTGCTCAGAAGTGTTGTGAGTTTTAATTAGCAGGTTTTCAGTCTTTTTGCCTCATTATAATAACAGACAAGAAATCACAGTTAAATTAGTAAATCAAGTTTCTCTTCTAAATTGCTGTTGGGCAGAACTCAGAATGTTTTTTATATGTGTAATTACGTTCAAGGATCTTGTCAATCACTGGATTAATACGAAACCCAAACACACTGGGTTCTCCTGCCAACCTTCCAGCACCACAGGGCACAAAATCCAGATGGCTTCTTGTGAACAATCCACCAAATAAAGAGAAAAGCCCCACAATGCTGTCCCAGAGATGTCCAAGCAGAAAAATTCCATGTTACTCTAATCCCATGTTCAAAACAAATGCAAATTCAGGATTCCTAATTGCATTTGAGACTCCAGCATCTTGCTGTGACTTGCCAAAGAAATGTTGTTTGGAAAAGGCAAAGAATCATTGGGGAATGGAAAGAGCAAGAAAATCATAAATACATGAACCTCCAAGTGTTTTCTCAATACTAAAAGTCTGAATATTAAACATAATTGCTCCTCCAAACATCCCTCCATCACATGCTGCTTCTAGTTGTGTCAATGGCACCATGGGAGATATAGATAGATAGATATATGTATAAATTAAGATTGGCAGGATTGGGATTTTCACTTCAATTACGTTTTTATTGTTAGAACTCATTTAATGGCGACAGGATTTTGTTGGCAATTTGAAACAGAAGGAAAGAGGCCTCTTCGCTGTTCATCTGCCTTTAGTACCCCCCTCAGTGGCCCAGCAAGCTGGGCTGTGGCTCTGCAGAGGAGCCCAGATGATGCATCTGCAACAGACCTCTTGCTGCCAAACTTCAGCTGCATCTACAATTCCTTTATTTTTTGCCTTCAGTTCTAACAGAATAACCAAATAGAGGCAAAACTGAGCAGTTACTGTGACAACTGTTTATCACACACTCAGCAGTGCACACAGCTTCTCACTCCATCACTGTTTTGCATTATTTACAAACTATTCACTTAATAAGTGTGTCCAAAATAATTACTAGTTGTTAGTTTGAAATCCTTCTCGTTTTGAAAATACAACAGTGGCTGTTCTCTTGAGTGATAGACAAGGGCTGGAATGGGGAGGGGCTGAGCACTGGCTTTTCTTTCACTAATTTACCATCCTGCCTCCAGCAATGGCTGATACCTGGATACCGCAGAGAACAGATAAAAATATATGTTTATATATGTTTGCTGCTGCCTCTGGCTAAATGTATGGTGTTATTTCACAGAGGAAAACTATCTTTTCTTTCACAGAGCTCAGAAAGGCAGCTAAGAAAAAAAAAGTCTATTAACATATATTTTAAAAATATAAATCCACATCTATAAATTCCTTATTATTCTAATGTGATTTTTTTCTAATAAGTCAGAATAGTCACATATAGAACTTTCATCCTCAGATGTTGAGAGACTTGAGGGAGGCATGTGCAGAGATGCTGAGAGCAGATTTCCTCTCGTGCATGTGCTGCTCTGGGAAGGTTCAGACCTTATGAGGGGAGATGATGGTTTAGATGATGGGCTGGTAGAATATAGGTTGGACCTGATGATCTTTAAGGTCTCTTCCAACCTTGTTGATACTGTGAGGAAGGGCAGGACCCTTTTTGGGGAGCTCCAAACTCCACAAGTGAATCAACCTGAGCTGGTCAGAGGGTTGGAGGTTCCGAAACACACCCCGTGAGTCAATTCACAGGCTACACAACTTCTGCCAGCTGGGGAGACATGACAAACTTGTAGGACTGAAGGTCCCAGCACTTTGGTGGTCCCAGAGAAGGCTTTTTGCAGGGAAGGGGTTCCCAAGGTTTTGCCAGGGGATGATGTGCTTTCCTGCTTTCAAAAGAAACCTTCTTCCCCTCCCTTGAGGCTGCAAACCAGACTTCAGAAAACAGACATCCAGCAAGCACCTCAGACTGACAACCGAGTGCTTGAATCCTGTCACAATATAAGCCCTGAGTGCTTCACAGCCAGAGGAGAATCGAGCCATTAATACAGCCAAGGGATGGAGATGCATTAGCTGCGCCCGAGGGAGGGCTCACGCCGCACCCGCCACAGCAGATGCAAAAGCCGTTTGAGCAGGGCTTTGACAAGCGGGTCTCTCCTTCTCTGTTCCATTTAGGAGAGCTCTGAATCACACAGGCACAATAAAGAGGATCCTACCCCCAAGAAGCACTAAAGGAGCCCAGGCTGCCAGGAGCTGGTTGGCTTTTTCTGCGTGGAGGAGCACTTGCAGAGGCTCCTGCAGGCAGGGCTGTATCCAGCCCACGCCAATCCAGCACAAACATCCCCACAGCCACTTCCAGAGCAGGCAAGGAAGGGCTCCAGAGCTGCCTCTGCACTCAGGGGGAGCTGTGAGAACAAATTCATTCAGACAGTGAAGGGAGCCAGCCTGCCCAGCCTGACACGAGGCTCCCTCCGTATGGAGCAGCCCTTCAGCACAGGCTCTGCGAGCCACATTTATTTACCTGCTACAAACCTCAGCTAAAAATTTAATTGAATTAATTCTTCCCTTACAGAGAAATAGGCTGAGTGACATGGTTTGAGGCACGGGGAAAACACAGAGTGAACCATCTTCTTTTTTGAGGCAAGTGTAAACTTTAGAGGTTTAAATCTCAAATGAATTGTTGCACGAAAAGAAAAGAGAGCTTTGTAACTATTCATGTGAAACTGCAAAATTGAGTCACCAGCCCTGAGAGGATTTAAAAGACGTGTGGATGTGGCACTTGGGGACGCGGTTTAGTGGTGGCCTTGGCAGTGCTGGGGAACAATTGGACTTGATGATCTTAAAGCTCTTTTCCAACCTAAACAACTCTATGATTTCCACCCACAGCTGAAGGATAACAGCCAGGTTTCCTACACGCTGCCTACCTCAAGGATCTGGAGAATCCTGGAGCCCTTGGCAGGCTGTGCATCAGTGCTGGAACGTGTCATGCAGTTGGCATCTCATTTTGACACTGAAGGAGAAGAGCAGCACTGTAGTAGTTACCACTTGAGAGGGGCCCATAAAGAGCATATTGCCAAGAGGTTTCTTGTTAGTAGTAGAGAGCTGGAGATTTTATGATTCATCATCCCCCTTTTGGAAAGCTTGCAGAGTATGGAAACAGCACAAATACAATTGCAGTGGCAACGAAACACTGTGTCTTTGCACATTAGCTTTGCTGGGCAGGAATAATCATCCCCACTTATTTTAGTTAATCTTTTAAGTGCACCAATGTAAAATGGTTCTGGTAAGTACTGAAAGGATAAATGAGGTTAAAACATTCATGGGCAGTGGAATCAAGTCAGGCTTATGCTGGTGTTTTGTACCTTCAGCCCTCTGTCCTGTTTGCCAGAACCATTACTAAGCAATCAGCTTTAAACATTGCAGACCTCGGTGGCAGGGCTCGTGTATGAAACGTCTGCCTGCTTTTAGGGAAATCCAACTCTTCATGAAAAAAGAGCTGCAGAGGAAAGATAAAATTTTATAAACACACCTCACTGTAGCATAATTGCACTGGAATTAGGAGGAAACCACAGGGTTTTTTGAAAAGAGACTGATTTTCTCAGAGCCCTTGAAAAACAAATGAATCCTCACCTGCAAACCCTCCTGGATCCCAAGTCTGTGTGGAGCAAGGGATGTGAGAGAGAACTACAGAGCTAAATGAGGGGGCTAAAAGGGAAGGAGAGGCTGGAGCAGTGCTGGGATCCAACAACCCCCAGGCTCCAGTTCCTCCTCCTCTTCCTCAGCCACAGCCATTCCTGCAGCCAAGGGGCTGTTGTGGCCCCCACAAGTTTTTAAGCTCAGATACTTCATTTCCTTTGCCATCTTAATGTAAATTTACAGAATGAAAACCAGGAGTAATTTAACAGTAGGAAAGGAAAAGATGAAACAAAAGCCTGGAAATCTTGGCAGTCTCTTTGAAATGTCACAACTCTCTTTAACATCATCTTTGTTTTTGCAGGCAAATTACAAGTCCAGGTTCAGAAATGTTTTTGTTCTGCCATTCTGCTGTGACAGTGTCTGCTGGCAGCCTCTAATTCATTCAGGAAAATCCACAACAGCAGTGAAGAGGAGGAAATGACAACAGCTTTGTGCAACTCCTCTTCCCTCCCTGCCAGGCAGCAGCAAACACTGACTTGCAGTGTAAAGAGGTTTTAGGACTTCTTAAGCTTTTCTTGACACTCTTCAGGCTCTTGTCCGTGCCTCTGGATGATCCACAGATGAATCACCACAAAGTCTCTGCTTCACCTCTCAGCTTGTCTCACCTAACAGACTTCTGTGCCTTATCAGTCCAGATATAAAGGGAAAATGAGATGCACAATAATTAACAGAGAAGATCTGGGCTGCTCCTGTAGCCAAGATTAATTCAATACATTTTCAGAACCCTCGGGGATATAGATTCTGGGAGTCTGATCTATGGTTATTATTCTTTTAACAGAAAATAGATTTACCCAATTTACAATCAGTTCTGATGGTGGGAGGAGGAATTTAATTCTTTTTTCTTTTGATAAATACACTGCAACTTTTCTATAATCCCTATTAATCTGATCTCCTAGGGAAAAATTTGCTGATCCATCATCTCATGGCAGGCTTAATTCCCTTAGTGCCTCCAGGCAGGAGAAATGGATTTCCTCACACTAACCTCTTATGCCTCTAAAACCTCCGAGTGAAAACTCTCTGAGGAGCTCAGCCCTTGTCCATGGGAAAGAAAATGTGTCTGTGGAGGCTGGAGCAAAGGTGCTGTGGGGAATGACTGCAGGGATTCCTCAAGCATTCCCACGGGAAAGCTGAAATCCTGCAGGTTCCTCCCTCCCCGGCTGCCCGTGCAGACACAGACACCATTCAACACTCCCCTATTCAGAAGCAACAGGGAAAGAACATCTGTTGAAAAATAAATGCAGGACTAATTATATGTGATTGACGATTTGAAACTGCTATTTTTAGCTCGGCGTTAAAAAAGATTTGATGAATCAAAGGTTTGTGCTCAGCATTTTGATCTGAAAGAGGAGCAGAGTGTTGACCTGGGGAGATAGAGCCCTGAGGTTTGGTGGTGCTGCTGCATCCTGACAGGAATCTGTGCATCCATGAGCATCTGGGCACATAGAATGGAACCAGCCATTCATTTCAATGAAAAAAGTCTCTATTTGTTCCTCTCCAGGATGAGCGGGAGCAGGTGAAAATCAAGGCTCTTTTCATTATCAGGTTTATTCTGCTGGGGAAGATCCAAGAGCACGTTGTGGTGGCACATCTGAGGGCTCTCATCAAAGGGCCGACAAACATCCTCTGAAAGGCAGACAGATCCCCACAGGAGGACTCCTGGGTTCTGCCAGGCTCTGATCCCACATCCCTGCAATGATGTCATTGGCAGAGAATCACAAGAAAACCTCGACAGGATTGTTTTTCATCTGCTCCATTAAAAAGTAGATGGAGTCCGTGGGAGATTTGAAAGGGGCCATAAATAGAGGGAGGGCGAAGCTGCAGCCAGAGCTTGGCAGGTTGGATCCCCCTTCCAGGAAATTCAGTGTTTAAAGAACAATATGGAGATATAAAAGGGAGATGGACTCTATTCTGGTGGCTGCCAAGAGAGCCATCAATGCTCAGACAACTCGTATTTGCTGGGGTGATGGGATTGCTCCCAGTGCCAGGCTCCCAAACCAGGTGGGACACAGCTCTGTGTCCAGGGGCTCCCTGCAGAAATAGCAGGGAAATGGCTCTTTGGGGCAGTGAGGAGCCCCTAATGTACAGCCAGGAAAGCTTTAGGGGAGCAGCATGTGTTCCCCACATCACCCAGGGCTGGGAAAGGCCAATGGAGCTGCTTGTCCTGCAGCATCATCCCTCTAAACCCAAGAGCTGCTTCAAAACCGAGGGGAGAGCGAGTAATGTGCAATCAGAAAGAAAGCTGTTTTTCACACTTATTGCCCTTGAATTGGCAGAGTGAGACATCATGTTTTATATTAACTTCATAATAATTACAGTTATTACTGAATTCATGTATACCAAAGAGGTTACAGCTCCCTAGGAAAGCTCATAATATTATTAATGGATATGCCAGTCCATTGGCAGTATCGTGTAACAAGCTAATTCAACCATTTTGATATTAAACAGCATACCTCCAAAAATGCATGGATTTGTGCCTGGTTGCTGGGAGCAATGGCAGTGACACACATCTGGCATGCACAGGGTTGTCCTTTGGAAAAAAAAACACTTTATAAAGCACCAGTAGCACAACCCAAGAACAGTAAAAAGTGCTGCATTTATTTAAGGCAGTGAAAATAAAGATTTTTAATACAGAGGAGTGCTGTGAGAAATTAATGAGTTGTAGCTATCTGTGGAAAACCAATGGAAAGGAAGATTTTGCCTATAAGAGAAAATAAGGAACTCAGCCATCTTTTTCACATGATTAATTGTGGGGATTTAATTTCTCTGGGCATGTGTTCATGTCAACAAACAAACTTTTCCATCAGACTGGAAGAGGTGACCCATCTCCAGAGCAGCTGTTGTTGTTGCTTAAAGACCTGGAGAGTGGCTAAAGAAGTCAAAAAAGGTCAACTTTGCACCAGAAGGCTGGGGAAAAACAGCAGGGGATTCCTGATACAAAGAAAAATGTTTGTGGTGGTCAAAGACTGGGGCAGCTCCATCTCATCCCATCTGCCCTGCAAGGACAATGGACCAGGAATTCAGTTTTGTGTGTGGTGTCAAAGTGGCATAAACTCAGACTGGGCCTATAACCTCCCATTGATTTTTACTGTAAATCTAATACTTGAAGGCAGCCATCAAATGAATTGTTGCACATAAACCCCAACCTACATGACAGGAGTAAAATCAGACAGCAGGTCTGTTCCAGGACTGTTGCAATTTTCTCCACAACGTCAGACTATAACAACACACACATCTTTTAAAAAAATTAAATTGCTATTAAACTTTCTGCCCATCTTTGTAAATTAACCTCTCTTTCATCTTGGCTTTTGATTTAGCAGGAAATAATTTTTGGAGCACTTTCCAGACTCCTTCCATTAGGCGTTTGGGCTGTGGTCAATAAGCCTGAGTTAATTACCTGCCTAAACAGATCAGGCTGTTATACAAACTGGTGCCTCATCTGGACTGCAAACTCTGCTTTTCTTTCTTCTTAAAGGTGAAGCTAAATCCCCCAGAACAGCACCTGTGGAAGCTCCAGCTACAATTTGCACTTCATTTTCCCAGTGCACAGCTCAGGACTGGGAGCCCTTGGTCATAAGGACTCTTGAGAATCATTGAGCTCATCCCAGATGTTGAATTTGCTGGAGAACCTTTACCTGGAGAACCTTTGCATCCCACACACTTGGAGGGAGGGGTGTTGGAGTTGTGCCACAGGCTGTGGTCTGCACTAGAACTAACCCTGCACCAAGGAACAAACCAATGGGCTTATTTTGGAATCTGCATCCTGCAATCTCACCTCTCTTACAACTTATGGAAGACCTGGTACTGCTGTGCTCACCTACTTTAGTGCTAATAGATACTTTGCTCTAGATTCTCACCTGAATTTTTGCCTTTATTTTCATACATTCATGTCTTCAGCCACAAACCAGCAGCCCACGTGCTTGGCCTGAGGAATCAGGGGGGAAAAGCAGCACCAAAGACCCTTTTCTGTATTTAATGTGTGTTTTTTCACATGAAAGCCCTGGCCCACAACCAGACAAGGCTGTGTCCAAGCCAGGTGAACCCTCATTTATCCAATATCAACAAAACCTTAATTGAGAGATCAATTGGGCACCTGCCTCTTCATGCACCATTTGGAGAGCTGACAAAGGCACCTGTAGGGGCTGGAAAATAAGTTCTGCCTCATTACGAAAGAAATTGCATCTAAATGAAAAACAACATATAATAAGAGCTCTAAAATGACTGCAAAGTGCTGCCAAGCAGACAGGTAATCCAGTGATATATAGCACACCCCATGCCTTTGACAAGGGTCACCCTTAATTATTCAGCAATTGAAGGAGCTGAACTCATTTCTCCAAAGGCTTGAATGTTTTTTATCACGATGTGTAAATTCCAGGGCAGAGAATTAGCTGGCCAGACCCTAAAAATTGCATCTCTTTGCTAGATTAGAACTGAAGTAATCATATGTACAGCAAAGCAGAGGCACAGTTTTCCATTAATACTTTGAAAAGGTCTCCAAGTCAGATACCCTGCAAACATTCCCCTCCCCTTCTGTTTGGCTGGTTTTAAAATTTTAGTGGCCTAAACTGCCAAAGATTTAATAAATCTGGGGGAGGCTGGGTTAGAGCCTCTCTGGCTCTGCAGAGGGAGGACACTGCAGCACAGCAGAGCCCCCGTGGTCCCTCACTGCCATAAACGTCACAGGCTCCTCAAAAGTGGAATAAGAAATAGATGATTTGGTGTGGGGAGAGTTGTACAATGCACTTCTTCCATGAAATCTGTCTTCTTTTGCTGAAAAGTATGCACTTTATAGTTACTTATGTAATTACTTACATATTACTTGACGGTTCCATCTGGAGTCGTTGCCAACCTTAATGTCCCTATACTTCCACCAGTAAATTTGATCCCATCACATCTTTCTTTGTAATTCAGATTTTATTTTTTTAAAGCATCTAATCCAGTCACACACAGGAGCAAGTCCAGCTGCTGAGGAGAGCTGGCCAATCTGGATTTATCCGGTTGTTTTGGTGGAGTGCCTTGGATTTGGGACTGGTGCTGAGCAGGAGAAAGGCTCTTCCCACTTGCCGCAGTCTTTCATAAACCTGAGGGAATACAGCCAACCCTGTGCCACTTTCTGGACTGCAAAATGAGATCAGGATAATAAAATACATCCTGGAAGTAGACAATAATGGTAAAATGATGTTTTGACACAGAGGCCATATATGGTTGATGGGAAATAATGAACAAAGTGGATGATCGAGGAGGTGCTGGAAAAATCATCTCCATCAGCTGGTTAGGCTGCTATTGAGCAGATTCTTGACAAATGGGATAGATTTGATGGAATAAATCCCTGGCTGTCTAGGTTTATCTCCATGCTTCTTCACTTTCTTTCCTTTAGGATCACATGACCTCCTTTTTTCTCCTCCTTTTCCCCTTTTTGAGGGCTGTTTCCATTTTGTCCTGACACTGCAAATGCCAAAGTCAGCAGACAAAGTTATGGAGTTTTGAGGTCCCTTGGACACGAAGGTGCTGCAGGAGACAAGGAGTGGCAGCTCAGATCAGGTCACCTGCAGCTGTTTTGTAGAAGATGTTGCTGTTCTTTCCAGGGGACTGTGGTGACACAATCTCCCATTGCTGTGAGCACAGGGTCACCCTGAGGGTCCTCGTGACAAATCCCTGTGGGCTGGAGTGCCCATCCCTCCTCCTTACCCTGTCCCCTCTCCTCCCCTCTAGTTTTTTTCCCCCTCTCCTCTTCCCAGCAGCTGCATCCTCACCCACCAAGGACCCACAGCTGCAGCCCCTCCGTCACCTCCACCACTCCCGAGTGCCCCTGCCCAGGCTCTTCTGGGGCACAGACACCCAAAACTGGTGCCTGAAGAGGTTTTCCCTCCTCTCACCCCTTCCTGAGGATCTGCTGGCGTGCTGTTGGCATTGGCACCCGTGCCAGCCCACTGCAGAACAACACCTCAATGCAAGATTAATGAACAGAGGGGAACATTGGCTGCAATTAAAAATAAAAGGTACAAGATGCTGCTGCTGCAGGCAGAAGAACCACCAGCTGCACTGAGATCTATATTATTTAATAATGCACATTAAATTATTACAGACTTTTAAAGCTGACTCTGCTCCACAATACCCCAATATAAATCTGTTGCCAGTTCAGGATAATCTTCCAACCCGTTTCTTCTATTTTTTTTCATTCTTTTCCTATTTTTCTCTGTAATCTCAATACACTCAGCAAAGTACCAGTTTGTGTCACATTACCCCAGCATCTTGTGATTCACTTCTAGTTTCATAACACTTAAGAAAAGCTTAGAAAACCAAGGGAAAGGCAAAGCCTGAGACAGAAAGGTCACACCAAGGCCAACAGGGCACTGGGGCGTCGTGTTAGAAATCAAGAGGCACAAACACCCAGTTCCAGCTCAGCAGACCCAGGGAAATGGATTTGTCATGGGCTAAACCAAGAGAATGGGGAAATGTTTTGAATCAACCTAAATAATATCATGTTTTCTTTCAAATCTGAACCTCCCCTTATGTTTGCTCATAATTTTTATATTTTGTTGATTTTTAATCTAAGCGAAATACTGGGTCATTACTCAGGGGATAATATTCTTTTCAAAGTAAATCTAATTAATACTAAAAAAATGCTGTTTCATACCTTAAAATGTAGATGTTGCATTCAATAAACATCAAGAGCAAACCTTTTGACTTCGTGAAAAATATTTTCGGGGTGTTTTTAATGTGCTGAAACCCTTTGACAAATGCAACACCAATTCACAAGCGCTTTCAGCTGATTCAGCCCTGCAGTTTTTTTTCACCAAATAAAACATGCAGCTGCAATGTTTTCCCCAACTCTAATGTTTGTCCTGTGCCTAAGGGTGAATTTTCGCTCTGTGTGAATAACAATGCAGCACAGACAAGATCAATAAATCTCATATTTCATTTTATTCACTGTCGTGTTCCAAGCGAACCTGGCGCTCAGCTGTGGCTTTACTGCCCGGCACTCACAATGTGTCTTTAATGCTGTTGGAACAAGGAGCAAATTGCCTTTTAAATCCTGGTTATCCCCCAAATTTGATGGTGAGCCCAGAGAATGGTTGGAGTGCATAGGGGTGGGTGTGAATGTGGGCTCAGCCCCCATGGGAGCCCAGTTTGGACACTGGAAGCTCTGTCACCCCTTGGCACGGGCACAGCTCCCTGTTCTCACATGGCATTGATTCCAGCAGCTCCCCTTCCTCTCACAGCTGAGCCAAGACAGGAATAACAGGGCTGTGTTCTGGTTGTGATTTATCCACAGGGAGAGACCAAGCAGCTCCCCCAGGGACAGGACAGTCGCTGCCGCTGCCACGTGCTGGGGCTGGCAGAGGGATGAGAGCACTGCAGACCCTCGTGGGCAAGACCTGCCTCAGGATCAGGTTGGACAAGGCCTCCAAGACCACCAAGTCCAACTTTTGGCCAAATCCCACCATGCACAATAAACCATATAATGAAGTTCCACGTGGGCTTGTTTTCTGAACACTTTCAGGGTTGGTGACTCCACCACTGCCTTGGGCAGCCTGTGACAGTGCCTGACCATTCTTTCAGGGAAGGAATTTTTTCCTAATATCCAACTTGAACCCATTCTGGCACAACTTGAGGCCATTTCCTCTTCCTGTCACTTATTACCTGGGAGAAGAGGCCAACCCCCACCTGGCCACAACCTCCTTTCAGGTACTTGTAGAGGGTGAGGTGTAGATTGGGATGGACACCTGAAACACCACCTTCTCAGAAATGGTTTATTCCCTGAGCTGCACCAGCTAAAAGTGGGCTAAGAACAACATATGGGACCACCAGCCTGTGCCAATCTCTGTGCCACCATCTAGCAAGGGGAGAGCACCTTGTTCCTTTCCAGCCTTCCACTTCATTCCTCTGCTGCTTTTGCTGCTCCCTGACATCCTGCCCAAAACAATTACAGCATTTTATTTGTTTTAATATGAACTACAAGGGGATCTCACAAATCAGTGAATTTGGCATTTCTCATTTGGAAAACACTTCAGAACAAACAGATGTGAAGGGAGGGGGGAGGTTGCCCAGAGGTTACAACAATAGTAAGAAATTAATTTCTGACCATACCTTGCAGAACTAAGCCCAACAGGGACATGCTGGAGGCTTGGTGACTGGAACAGAGGACACGCTCCCAGCTACCCTGTGTCTGTGCAAAGGAAACAGGTTTGTAAAATTATGGAATCACTAAGGTTGGAAAAGACCTACAAAGTCACCAGGTCCAGCTTTTGACTGAATCCCACCATGCTCACTAAAACCTGTCCCAAAGGGAGTGTCACCAGGGACCAGAGCATTTACCTGCCTCACACAGACAAGAGGGGTATGGCTGTGCCCAGCACTGCGTTCAACACCTTGCTTTGGTAATTAAAAAGAAACCAAACAAAAAAAAAAACAACCCACAGCACAGCCCTCACATTCTTTTTCTTTGCTTTTTCCACCCTGGAAAGTCTGACTGACTGGTAGATTGCTATAGATGTGCCTCCCTCTCCCCATCTCATTTCCCATCTTCAAACTGCTTCCTTTCCCTTATCACAGCTGTAAACACATATCACAGAGCCAATATTTACATTGCAAATGAAGAATGACTACATCTGGGATGAGTTTACCCCATTTTTCTCCCTCCTCGATTATTTTTCCATCTGTGAGCTGTGACAGAGGCTGACATGTCAGGGTTCAGATGCTGAGGCTGGGCACAGCTACCAGCCAAAGAAAGGGGAGATGCCAAACACCAATTTTTGCTTCACCACAGAAAGGTTTTAGGATGATGCAATGCTGATGGAGAATGTTGAGGAACTGGTAATATGTTGGCCAGGTTACAAAAATGTTTGGGTGATTAGCTCCTGAAAGGACAGATCAATCTGCTGGAGTGAAATAATTGTGAGTTCATTTTGTTACATGCTCTGTTCTGCATTTGATGACTAATTGTCAGCATCTAATAAGAGAATATTATCCTTAAATCATGTAAATGTTAAAAGCTTTGCTTTTACGTGACGCTGAACTGCCCACATGAGAAGGCGAAATATTTCTTTTATTGACATGTTTATCTGTTTTTATCCATGTTGAGTAGAAAATACTCTGCTTTAAAAATATACTGTGGCTTCTTTGATTTCCTAAATAGATTTATAATTATCTCAAAATTGAACACACTCAGCTTCTGTCCAAGTAATTGCCAGGCTCTGTCCTTTGCAGGAAGTGCAGGTTTTCACTGGGCTCTTTGGATGCAGGAAATGAGGGGGAATGAGATAAATCAGTGCAGGTTTCTGTGTAGCTGTGGGGGTGAGGGCACACACACGGTCAGGCACTGACAATACTGGGCTGGGTATTTTTTCCTCTAACCTGACTCCAGGAAAAATTTAGGACTGTACTGGACCAAAAACTGCAGCTCCTCAGGGTGTGCCTGCATTGGCTTTTCTCTCTGAGATCATCTGAAAGCACTACAAGGTCCTGATCCTGCAGCATGTCTTTCCTTGAGGCGTTGCCTAGCCCAAAACCATTAGCCCAACCTCTTGCACTCTGCTGAATACTTTTTTATGCTTATAATAATGTCCTTGTACAGGCATAAATTACCACTTGAAAAACCTTTTCCACAAAGACATTGAATGTTGGTACAGAGAAGGGGAGGAAGCAGCAACAGAAACTTACAGGGCATCATCTTGAACTTCTGAGTATTTAATTCTTTCTACAGTTTTGGGTCAGGGCTGTGTCTCCCTGCCTGTCCCATCACACTGGGCTCTTCCACCCAAAGAGTGGAACAACTGCCACTGAGCCACATCACCTTTCTGCATGAACAAGAGACATGAACCTCTACTATGAATGAACAAAATGAAAAGCAGGAACACCTCACTCTCCATCCTCCCCTACACCGACCTTCACACGCTCAGCTTTCAGACTTGTCTGCACTTCATTCCAGTGGCCATCCCAAGTTTCCAAAAATTCATCATTATCTGAGCTGTAATTTATGCAAACTGGGGGACAGAGAGGCACCTCCAGACTATAACTCAAAGAATAAACCCAAAGGCTCAGGGCTCCTGCTGTGAGTCACCATCCCAAAGAGCCTTTTGCCATGGGCAAGACCGAGAGCAAATGGGATCTGACAGAGACAGAGAGTAAGATGCTAAAGCTGACAGGATAAATCTGAGCCAATTTCCACAGTGGGAGCACATCCTAAACCTCTGTTAGGATCCAGATCTTGACCCATCACGCAAACTCAGGGGTCAGTCAGGATAGCAAAATTCTGGGTTTGCTCCAGCAAAGGGGCAGAAATATCCAAGATCACAGAAAGAAAAGCCAAAATTGTTCCCAGCTAATTCTGGCCCTGATTGGGAAGGGAAAAGCTGACCTTCCTGGAAGATATCCCACATCAGGGTCACAGCCCAGGTTAATCTGGTATCTCTGTGCATTTCTGAACTTCCCCCAAATATTTTTTTTTGCAGTGTAAGGTTTAATCCTCCAGTGCAAAAGGCTCAGAGCCAGCTGCTTGTGTGTGAGGTTCAGGAATCATTTGTGCAATTTTGGTATCTCAGGAGAATGTTGTTAGCTTGTCTCTGAAATAAATTGAGCAAAATAACTACAAGGTAGAATAAAATAGCATAAGCATACTTTCATTCTGTAAAATCTGGGGAATTAAAGCTCTTCTGTTTAAATGGCACTCAGTGCTGTTAAATTAAACACCCTGACAAAGGAAAGGTTTTCTGAGAACTAAAGTAAAGAATCTTGTCTACGAGAAATGAGTTCTGGTTCAGGGCTGTTGCAGAGCCCCAGTGTTTCAGTGACACCCTTCAGCAGTGACATTTCTGGAGCCAGGAGTCAGCCAGCAGAGATGGCAACAGCCAATTTGTGGCTTGTTAGAGCTTACACTTGTTTATTGCCATGGAAGTAGACCAGACACTGATCTAAGAAATTGGGAGGGAAATTGTTTGAGTCAACAGTGTGTCTTGTCAAGAAAATCGTTTGACTCTGGTCTTTGTGCCCCAAACTACAGAGATAACCCCTCGTGGGAGGACTGGTACTGCTGAGAATGAAAGGGGGATGATAGAGGAGTCAGCAGCTCCTCCAGCACAGACCCAGTTTAATGTTAATTTAAAGCTCACACTGGACATCTAAGTGCCTTTTATCACAGAATATTTTAAAAGGAACAATATTTTCTGACATAAATGTCTCTGCTAATGACAAAGACCAGAGGCAGCTTGTGGCCAAAGAATAAATGTTTTTTGAAAGCTTAGCAACAGCTCACGCTCTGAATGTCACCATCCTCCTGGGAAGGCTGGTGCTGTATTGTCTGCATTAGGTGAAATTATCCTGAGTCCTATTTGCAATTTTTTGGAGCTGTGCCTCTTATCTTTCTGTCTGAAGGTCAGATGAGAATTCTCCATCCCTGCTTTTGTTCCTGAAGAGAGGCTGTGATTAAAAGTCAGGAAGTGCTAATTATGATTATTTATGTTTAATAGTAGTCTTTGTTGTTGTTATTATTATAGCATTTGTGAAAAGCCCTGGAATTTAACTCAGTGCAGAGAAAAAGGCTACTTTTGCAGCCCTGAGCAGGGCTGTCAGCAGCCTTGACCAATCCATGGGCCAAACTCTCTTCTTATCTGCTTTAACACTCCCCTGCAGTAGCTGCTAATGCCATATCTGGATTTCCATGGAAGTGATTTGGAGCAGGTGCTTGTCCAATGGAGAGAGTTGATCCTGTAACATGACTCATCCCTGTAAAATGCTATTTTTATAAAACCATTTTGTGTGTGCACCAAACATCTCATTAGCACAGAGAACCATGAACTAGCCTTGTCCTGAGTGGGTTGTCCCCCACATCCCTTGGCAGAGGTGGGACAGGCTGGGCACGACCCAGCTCTTACAGACCATGTGTAGACTCAACCAAACATCATTCAGTTCACATTTTCAAGCTGCTTTTTAAATTTATGAGGGCAAGAAACAAGATTTAAGGGAAAGCTGGGAGACTAAGCTCCCTCTGTGCTCTCAGTTTCTGATTTTTCAAAATCTCTGCCATGGGTACCTTGGGAGGCTCTGGTGGTCTCTGCACCATCCTGAGCCATCAGCAGGTGAGCAGCACTGTATTTCTGTCGTTATTGCTGCTGCTTTGGCTGGTGGTGGTGACAAAAGTGATTATCAGCTGCACTTCTCTTCCTTGGAATGATCTGGACACCATCCTGTCCAAGGGCTCTGAAATGACCCTGCTTGAGCAAGGAGGTGGGTCTAGATGACCCCACTAGTGGTGCCTTACAACCTACCCCGTCCTGTAGTTCTGCATCATTTATCTGCTGTCCAAATGGCCTTCCAGATTTATTGTGACATCCTATATCTGTATGTTGACAAAGAGATGTAAGAGTACAATCCCGGACCTGGCCCCAGTTGGCAGCTCAGATAAATGATAAATCCATTACTTTGGACAACATTCCAGCACTAATTAAAACCTTAATTACTGTTCCTTTCATTATTTCCTTTTATTGTCTAGAATTCTGTTTGTTTTCCCTAACAGCAGTTTGGTTTTTTTCAGACCTGATTGTCCTGCAGGGGCCCCCAGGCTGAAGTCCAGAAAAGCACCTCCACAGTGTGCAAGGCACTGGTCGCACTCTCTGAGCCACCAGGAATTTTAAATGAACATTTTTCATGGGTCTATTTGCACTGGATTAATTAGTAAATAATCATAACCACTCTCTCCTCACTGCTGTCCTCATGCAAAGGAAGGGCTGTAGCTGATTCCATCCAGCTGCCTCAAGAGCCCTACAGCAGAAAAGCTCCACATCAGCAGCAGGTCCCAACGCCACGTGACAATTTTTGTTATCAGCTGGTTCTAAAATCCACATTTTAACAGAGGCTGGGATCCTACAGAGTCAGCCCCTGGCTACAGCCCAGCGAAGCACTTAGTGCCTGTTTGCTCCATGCACATTAACAGCCCCTTGACTTGCTGGGTCTTTCGAATTTTCATCTTCAGCATGGGCTTAAATATTTCTGAATGCTCCAAAGAGCCAGCACCTTGCAGGGCTGAGTGCTCAGGGTTAGTTCTGCCTGATCCCAGGGCACAGCCCTGCTCAGTGTCCTCATGCCATGGACCAAGTCACCCCCAGCCTTCCCACAAAATCATCTCCCAGTGGGACTCCTGAAAATAAGCAATCACAGGAACTCAGCCAGCAGATTTACCCGTACCTTTCCCTGCATGTTTGAGTGCTTTAGATGATTTATCTGCTCAGAAAAGGATTATTTTTGAGCCTCCCTTTGCCAAAAAACGTAAGCCTTATCAAATGGAAATCAGAATCTATTCTTTGGATCAGCAGCCTGGATCATGGCTCAGGTGGAAAGGAGGTCATGTAAAATTCAGCCCTTTCATGAATATTTGCTTTGCTTTTCATTAAGCTTGACACCTGAGGGGCTGATCCTGGACCTGCCAGGTGCCTGCACACAGTGCTTCCTGTTTCCAGCCCCTAATTCAGCCAGGGAATAAAGTGCAGTCTTATTTGGATCTCTATTATATAGATAATGTATTCATTCCTTTCTTTCTGCTGCTGTTTGTAAAAGAAATAAAGGACTTGTCAGATCCAAAATCCTAGTTATCTGTGTCACTCCTCACCCAGAATAGTTTAGCCCTCAGCTTCCTCATGCAGATGAGGGTCCTATCTCAGTCCACGAACCTTTGCAGCAAATAAAATGTGGGGAAAAGGTTCTTCAACACTTTGAAAACTGATAAAAAGAGGAATTTTATCTGCTTCCATTTCTGCCACCAGCGGAAATAAAGAGCTGCTTCTCTTGGTCTGAGAAACTGGACAATGTCTGCAAACTCAGAGTTCTCCAAATAAGTGGCATAAAATTGAACTGTTTTATCAATACCAAAGCCATCATTTGGATTGAACTCCATTCAAATGCTATTACATGGATTTATTGTTTGCCATTTAAACATTTGCTGTGTTCCTATTTAAGCTGGTTGCATTATGTTCTGCTACATCACTCCAGATCTTGCTGCTCTTTGCACGTTATTCCTTGTACACAGTGTTAGGAAATACATTATCTAAGCATTCAGCTGCAATGATAAAGGTTATCTTATCTAATTTAAAAGAGGAGCCAGTGTAACTCATTTCTGGGTGAACAATATGAATTTTCATTCCAGGAGGCCTCCTAGGCAGAAGGATTTTGAAAAAAACAAGTTCTTTTGATTTGTCAGCTTCTCACCTGATACAAAATCAGAATTACTAACCAGTTTGACCCTGAATTTTACCATGAGCAAAACCAGTTGTATTTAACAAGATGTGCCAATGCCTTGATTAATGGCTCTCTCTTCCTATAATAGAAGTAAAATCGTTCAACACTAATAAAGTTTGCATATTTGGTGATATGGTACATTTTCCTAGGAGACATAAAAACCCAACAGTTGTATCTTTTTACACTATAAGCACCTCGTGCTCAGCGAGATGTTTGCATAAATATCCCTTTTGAGCTCCTTGAGAGGCTTAGATGAGAGATTTTCCATTCATGAAGAGCTTCCTTTAGCCCTGGACTATCCAAAAATGCTAACTGAATTTACTTTCAAGCTATCAGCTACTGCTGCTGCTGTGAGCAAGTTTAAATTAATGTATTAACAAAAGCCTCCTTTCTCTATCAAAAGTCTGTAGTGAGGATTAAGATCTGAATTCCAGGTTAGCCCTTAATGACACACACAGGCACCTTCCCTTTAGCTGGAAAACTATATCCTGCTAGAGCAAGGCAGAAATAATGATCCTACTGGATCCAGAATGAAAAAAAATTAAGATTAAGCTTGAATTCTAGTTATAGAATTTGTCTGCAGGTAAAGTCGTTTTTAATCTGTTCCAAGATAAAAGAATACGTTAGAATTCTATTAGAATTCTCATCTATAGAGAAGGGTTTGGTCTGGGGCTAAATCCACCTCTGCTTGGGTTTTTTTCCTGAGCAATAAGTTGGGACCATCCTGTTCTGCTCATTAGGAAACAGTGTGAAAATCCTGCCCATGTCTGGGGGTCCAAGCTCACCTGGGAGCTCCACTACAACAAACTTGCACATGAATCTGGACACAGGAGCAGCCCCAGACCCTGCTGAGGGGCTCCTGCCCCTCCAAACCCTCCAGATCCTTTAAGCCACAGCCCAAAGGACAAGAGAAATGTCAGCCCTCACCTCCTGTACACACATTAAGCCTCGAGCATTTTGCTGTTGGGTCCAGTCCGTGTCTTCTCCAGGCAAACAGACTGAGGAGGCTCAAACCCTGTTCTCACCCTGTTCTGACTGAGCCTTTCATGCAGCTCTGCCCTGAATGAACCAACCACAACCCTCTCCAGCCCCTTGGGAAGCACCTCCTTCCCCCACCAGGGATTTTCTGGGGCTGCTCTCCTGACTCTGGACATATTTCCACATGTGCTTCACCAACCCCCCAGTGGAAAATAAACAGAGACTCCCTTCCAGAAAAGGAAGTTCACTGAGGAGGTTTATCTAGAAAAACAAAGCAAGAAAAGCTTTCCACAGAAAGTTTTGCAGCAGCAAAACCCTTCAGCCCCTGGTTTTTCCCTCCTTCCTTGTCCTTGTGCAGCTGCCTCACCAGTGATGATCATCCCACCTAGGCTGCTCCCATTGCTTTATCCAGCAGCTTCTATACTTTCTTTTATCCACAAGTATTTTAATGTTCCTTGACTCAAATTCAAGAGCTATCCAAAGCTCTACGAGCACTGCAGCAAAAGTATGTAAATTTTAGAATGGGTTTGAAATTCAGGACTAACCTTGCAGATGCATTTCCCAAACCACCAGCTACTGGTGTGAGGGGTGAGCAGAGATGGTGAATGTGATGCCCAGGCAGAAGATCCTTTCAGCACAAGCCAGAAATGAGCCACATTATCTAATTCAAATATGCCACACAGCCACCACAACCCAATTAACCATCCTGCCTGTCTGGGCTGGGGCTGCTCAGCACTCACTGCCCAGGTCTGGCAAAACCTCTGCCACAAGGTGGGAAAGCTCCTTCCCTGGACACTAAGATGCCTGGAGAAGCAGCCTCAGCCTTTTATCATCTCCCTTCCCAGCCAGGCCTGATTAACATAATATTTCACATTGTGAGCTTAAAAAAAAAAGGGGGGAAAAAGATAAAAACAAGATTCCTGGCCCTTAATGTCCCACTCTGGTGCACACCTGTGGAAAGCATCAACACGTGAGAGCAGCTATTTCCTACTCCAGTTTGCCCCAAACCAAATAATTTAAGTTCAAGCCTTGGGTGAAAGAGGTCTCACCACTTTTGATACAGCTACATACCTTAGATATGTTTATATATATATACACATACATACCATACCTACCTATGTACCTGGTGGCTGAACACTGACAATCTCACTTCCAGATTTCTCTTCCCTGCCTCCATGTCTAGTAATAATAAAAAGGAATGATGATAGTACAGGACTCACTCCCCAGACAATAGCCAGGCAGGCTGTATATTGCTTTATGGTTGTTGACTTGATTTAAAATGCAGTCTTAAAAATGAAAGAGCAGCTCCTTAAATTTGCAGTAAATGTATAGTTCCCCAGACTTGATTTACTAGTTATGAGCCACCAAAAAACTGCAATTCCAATTTATTGTGTTGTTGACTCTGGCAGCAAAACTCTCAGCATCACTTGAGCTCTGGTAACCATCCCAAACCTGATAATTTAACATTAATCATTTTTTTCAGGTTGGTTTTGGTTCTTTGGGAGGTTTTTTTTTTTGCTGTTCTTTAATTGGTCTCTCAACTTCTAGCAGATAATGATGATTGCTTTGATGGTGACTGGTTAACCCAAGGAGTGTGAGATCAAAGGAGTGCAGTTGGCTTCTGCTCTGCTCAGTTCAGAGATTTTTAGCCTGGGTTGACTCATAATTGCAAGAATTCCCAACTGGCTGGAAGCAGATCTTGCAAAAGAAACTTGCTGCACAGCAGTTGGATAAAGAACAACGTGTAAAGTCCTGCCTGGACAATAAGACACTAAAGCATGAGCAGTAAAGAGCAAGAGCAGAGCAGCAAAGAATTCATACGATTTCACAGAGCTTCTCTCTTTAAGCCAATTGTCCTGATTTCCCTTTCTTCAGCATTGGTCTGTTAACTCCCTTCTCTGGGATGAATCTACCACTCGTTTGACAGGCTGAGAGAGCTGAAGCTGTTCAGCCTGGAGGAGAGAAGGCTCCAGGGAGACCTTAGAGCCTCTTCCAGTGCCTAAAGGGGCTCCAAGAGAGCTGGAGAGAGACCTTGGATAAGGGCATGCAGTGATAGGACAAAAGAAAATAGCTTAAAGCTGAAGGAGGAGAGATTTAGATGGGATATTAGGGAGAAATTGTTCCCTGGGAGGGTGGGCAGGCCCTGGCACAGGCTGCCCAGAGAAGCTGTGGCTGCCCCATCCCTGCAAGTGTCCAAGGCCATGTTGGAGCCACCTGGGAGAGTGGGAGGTGTCCCTGCCCTGTACAACGCACCCACTGTCATCCATAATCAGGAATTGCTGATGTTTGGATGCTGATAACATGGAATATGGCCTGATAAGCTCCGTCCCCAGTGGGCTGTTGCAGGGAGCAGCCCTGCAACCCAGGGCTGTTGTTTTACTCCCACGTGAAACGAGACTGGGGGAGCGAGTCATGGAATGCACCAGGAAGGGGCAAGGACAGTGGACAATCAATCAATGCTCTGATTCAGTATCACTGCTGCCCTTCAAGGGTCTTTACTATCATGTGTGGTCCTTTCTTGATTCATTAACGTCAGTGGAGAAGAAAATGTTGCAGCTGCTGACTCGCTCAGAGCTGCTGGACCCCGTCCATGGCTCTTTCCTCTTCCCTTTTAGGAAGAAGTGGCAGAATGCAGCTGCCTGTGAGGCTTTATTTGGGGCTGGAAAAACTCCAAGCAGAGAGGGGGGAAAAAACTAAACACGCTGTAAATCAGAGATGGCCTTGAACCAAATTCCCTGATTCCCAAATATCAACAGGCAGGGAAACGATGCAGACTGAGGCAGGGACATGGATTGTCCAGGGGACACCAACAGCTTGGATGCATGGATGGGTCTGAGAACCACATAAAGATGGAAATAGCACCCCTGTAAATTCTGCATTCTTCCCCAAAGTGCAGCTAATACAGTCTCCCATCCTCCTAAATGAAATCCCTAACTCTTAACATCTCCCTGTATGGATCCTGCTTCAAAAGGGGCTTGAAAATGAGTCACATTTTCCTTTGGGATATTTTTAAGACAATAACAAGATCCCCTTAAAAACTTCCAAAGGATGCTGACAGAATTCAGGGTTTAACTTTTTATAAATCTCTATAAAATATTTCCAGTACCGGTCTTGCAAAAATCCTGACACAGAACTGTGTTAGGAAAGAACATTTCTTATGAGCATGTTCTCAATTTAATAGTCTAGTTTTCCTAGACTATTAGGAAGACTATAAGAAAGCCTATAAAATTTTCATCCAAATCCAGTTTTTGGCAGATTTTTTCTGTCTCAAAGAAAATTTAGATTGGTCCTAATGAAGACCATTTCCACTCCTAAAGCAGATACTGCAGTTTCCAGGGATAAAATATGCACACAACATAGACACAAGAGTGAGCAAGATGCTGGAATTCCTGGGTTTGCTAGGCCTGTGGCATGGAGACATCTTACTTCAAAGAAGCTGGAGATACTTTTTATTGGATTTCTAAGATGAGAGAAAAAGCGCCTTGTGCCTTCCATTTTTAGGACTACCTGTTCTCTTTGTACCTTTGTACATCTTATGTCCTTCAGGAGCCATACAGGCACTTATAAATATTTATACATTCTGATAATAAACCTTTTATTGCTTGTAGATATTATTATATTCTTTCTTTGATGGAAATCAGGCTGGATGGGGCTCTGAGCAACTTGGTCCAGTGGGAGGTGTCCCTGCCCATGGCAGGGGTTGGAACAAGGTGAGCTTTAAGGTCCCTTCCAACCCAAACCATTCTGGGATTCTATGATTTATGACCACAGAGATTAAGAATCTTAGCCAGGGTTTGAGAGAATTTTCAAAGCAGCAGATACACTCCAGCAGCTGTGTTTTCCAGGCTGCTTCAATCACTGAACCACAGATATAATTTTAAGGTTACAAAGCCCGACTCTTTCACATAATCATATTAATGATCTTTCTTTAATCCATGCAGGCGTTTTCACAAGCTTGGATCCAAAGCAAGGAAACTGTTGGCACAAACTATAGGACATAATCAGACTACAAAGCTTCAATGTTATGGCAAGCTGTAATTTCAAGCAACCAAGCTGTATTCATGCAACTGTCATTGCAGAATGTTCTGCAGCACAGCCACGAAGTCAACAGGATATTTAAATACAGAATTTATGCAGGATAGCACCCAATATAAAACACAATAAATAAAATACACTGTAGAGACATAGGCTATAAATACAGAAAATTAAAGGGAAAAAATTCAAGTGAGCTATATTTAATATTATATTTAATCATGCATAGTTTATTCCAGTTGCTTCTCTGTGAATCTGGCTTGTTTTAATGCCAGCAGGTTCTACTTTTCAGGAGCAGAATGAGAAAAAGTTGTTCAAAAAGTTTTAATAAAAGCTATAATTGGTTCAGAGGAAAATAAGGAGTTATTCCTAGAAAGAGAGAGAAAAGGAAAGGCAGAATGAGAGCAAAAAGGAAAAAGGGGAAGAAGAGAGAGTTAAAGAGAGAAAAAAGAGAAACATAGAAAAAGATAAAAAGAAAGAAAGAATAAATATTTTCTCTTCAGACTCTCTGCAGCGAGCTTGCTTTTGACTTTCACACTCTATTTAAAAATACAAAATTGAGAGCATCGAAAAAGAGTTCCCAAATTAGCTTTTTAATAGAGATTGGAAGTTAAAAGGGGCCAAGTCATGGGGGAAAAGGGATTCAGAATCACAGCCAGGGCAGCACCAGCAGAGAGTGAGGCCAGAGCATGCCCCAGTGAGAGAAGAGTCAGGAAGTTTTATGAAGTGATGACACTGTAAATCACAGAAAAATCTCTTATACCAGCAAAAGCCAAATGACATTTCTGGTTATGCTTTCTTCTGAGCATCTGCAAGAGGGAAAGAACAAATGGAGATATAGGGAGGCTTTAAAAGTGGAAAGCAGTTCTGAAGACATCTAATAAAGATAGATTCAGGGTGCTTTGATATATTTGAATTCTTACAGCCACTGAAAGTTTCTCATAGAAGTTTCAGGATTCACTTTGCACACAACTATTCATGTGTCCAGCATACAACTCTCAGTATCCATAACCTAAAGATTATAATACATTGCATTTGCATAACTTCATTAACTAGTTTGCAGACACTGTAATGCATCTTACAGATATTATTGGGGGAGATTGGTTTTGGGGAGGATTAGTAAGAACTTGACATTCAGGAATTAGTATTGTTTCTTAATAATTCCATTAAATTATCAGAAATTAGACAATGCTGAGGCACTGAATTGGATCCATCAGGTCGAGGTTCAGTTGGATTTTAGGAAAAATTTCTTTACTGAAAGATGGTCAAGCATTGGAACAGGCTCCCCGTGGAAGTGGTAGAGTGAGCATCCCTGGAAGGTTTCAAACAATGAGTCGGTGTGGCCCTTGATGATATGGTTTAGTGGCCATGATGGGATTCAGTCATAGCTTAGACTTGATGATCTTGGAGGTCTTTTCCAAAGTTAGTGATTCTGTGATTCTATAATTAGGGTAGAAGAGTTTTCCAGATTACACTTTCCAAACCACATAACTTGAGTATTGACATGTTCAGGATTTGGAGGATTTTTTCCCATTTTTTTGTCTTAAAGAAGGTCTTGGATTAAGAGCTTTGGGAAGAAAGGTAGGTATAAGGCACACAAATCAACTGGAAAATCACCTGGTCAGCACTGGCTGTGCCAAGTCACTATTTCCCAAATTTTGAGGCATCACAGACACATCAGACCCCCCCTAATACACACCCCTCACTGTCAGTAATGCAGATGGAGGAGCATCTGCCACCTTTGCCACCAAACTATGCACCCCCCTCAAAATAAGTCCAGGTCCCTGACCCCCCTCCCAGCGCACCCCTCAGCCTGGGGGTCCCGCACCTCCGACCCCTCCCCGGGTAAGGTCGGGTCGGCGGGTACGAGACCCCCATTGAGGGGTTGCTTCAGGGGCCCCACACCCACCGACCCCCTGTTTCAGCACATCCCCCAGCCCGGGAGTCCTGCACCCGCAGAAGCCCTCGCCCAGAGCATCTCTCCAACTCTGCTCAGCTGCGGGACCCCTGTTGCGGGGATGCTGCGGAGGTCCTGCACCCCCCGGTCTCCCTCAGGCAGCGCATCCCTCCCTCCATCCTGAGTGTCCCGCATCCCCGAACCCTTGCCCAGCGCATCCCTCCCTCCATCCTGAGTGTCCTGCATCCCCGAACCCTTGCCCAGCGCAT